>CANUEZ040000133.1:1800000-2197500 GCA_948099385.1 Fasciola hepatica
CTCACAGAACAGTCCCGCTTTGGAATAACACACCGCAGGAGGTCATCTACGCTCCGAGCAAAGAAACGATTAAAAAGCGGTTGTCTTGAAGTCTTGAAGTACTACCCGGGTTCGAGTCATTGAGGCCAATTGTCCCGGTTCTCGAGGAAATCTTTGGTCGTCTGTCGGATTCACCGAGCCGAAACGAGAATAGAAGGAAGCGGCGGTGGTGGGGGGCGGCAACAAAAACAAAACAAACATAACAGCGTGCAATGTCTTACTATGGACAGTGCCTTAAGCGGAATCATGGCGCGACATTTATGAACATACAACGGAATGGAAATGCAATAATAGATACCTATTTCACTTTTTGGACAAGGAATTAGTGGGACAGACCAACGTGGAGGTCTGAATTTTTCTTGAAGATAGTTTTGTCCTGCAAGAGAATAATAACTTACATAAGTGCGTCCCAAAGAATAATAACCATATAGCCAAAAAATTTAATTCGTAGTGAGGTGCGTGGTCTCGGCTTAAAAACCATTCTGCTGTTATCATGGAGAGAATAGGCTGGACAGACGGAGAAATCGCTTTGAACTGATTCAAAGAGGTGGAACATCAAAAACAGATCACTTCCTACGCGACTTACGTCTAGGGGATAGAGATTGAGGAATGGGACGCGGGCGGGACAAGATAGGTGGGACAGACCCCATACCGTTTTGGTGGAGGCCCGCTGAACTCTTTGTAGGATCTCACGATCTCGGACAAGACTAGGGTTCACCATATGACTGCCGTACTCCAGCCGAGGTCGGGTATACGTGTCGAAAATTATGAGAAGATCATCCCTAGATATGCGCCGGAAGTACCTCCAATCATATTTAGGACTCGAAGGGCGGAATTGCTCGCAATTTGGTGATGATGAGAGAAGGACAAGTTAAAATCTAACCAGAAACCGAGCACCTTTTGTCGGTCAACCCCAGGCAGTGTGGTTGCTCCGTCAATGGAAAACGTGTGACCAGTCTCTCTGCCGAAAGACATGCTGACGCATTTGTCATCATTAACTTGGAGGATCCAATCCTCGGAGCAGCGTTTTGTTTTATCAACTGCAATTTGTGGGTCTTCAAAGCTTGAACTCCAGAGGGTAACATCATCTGAGTACATGGCAATGTTCGCAGAAAGGGCTGTCGAAAGATTGATTACGTAGATCAATAAAAGAAGAGGACCTCCTACCGACCCTTGGAGGACCCCAGTTGTTACTGGGGCGGGTTGAGACAAAACATTCCCCACCTTAACCAAAAAAGGGGGCGGTCGGTAAGGAAGCTGCGTAGGACGGCCAACACGGAGCCTGTAATCCCATACGTTTGCAGCTTATAAAGAAGAGGGGCGTGGGGAACCTTATCGAAGGCCTTAGCAAAATCGATGACTTCAGCGTGTGAGAGCTGGCCATCATCGTAGGCTTTCGTAAGACTATCCATGACAGTAAGCATATTGGTGATGCATGATCTGCCAGGAAGAGACCCATGTTGGGACGGGAAGAAGATCCTATTTCTATGCGGATGGGAAAGAACCGGACTCTTCGAAATTCCCTCGAAAATTCTGCTGGTGATGCTAGTGGGATTTATGGGTCTGTAACTAGAAACAAGATGTCTACTACCCTCCACATGGATGGGTGCAATAACTGTTTTTTCCGGCTACCGGGGGAAACTCCATCGTCAACACATCGCTGAAAATCGAGGCATAAGGAGCAGCTAAAGTGTCCTCGGGTTCCTTGAGAAAACGGGGTTGGATTAGGTCAGGACCCATACAGCAATATTGATTGAGCCGTCGGAAACCTTGTGCGGCTGCAACAATGGGAATAGTGACGTGGTTAGGGGTAGTGGCCAGAGATACCGGGTGCACGGTAGGGTGGGATGATATGGGTATGGAGCTAAAAATTGTACGAAAGTACGAGCTGAAGGCCTCGGCTACTTGGCTAGGGGAAGTGATTGGAGATCCGACATTATCTATGAGAGCTAGTTGCATCGGAGCTATGCCCTTTAGACGGCCCATGTACTGAACGAAAAATGCCTCATTGGTCCGTGCTCGATCAAGTACAGATCGTTGGACTGCATTCTGATAATACCTAATCTTGTCTTTGCATGTGTTCCCTATGATCCTGAAATTTTCTGCATCACGGGCAAGGCCTTTGGTTTTATATCTAGCAAAGAGGCGTGTGCATTCGTCTAGAATGCGCCTAATGGGGCGAGGGAGGGGTCGCTTAGCGGTCTGTGGGCGACGAATTCTGGGGACAGATAGCTTATCAGCTAAGGAGATTAACTCTCTGAGATTCTCTGCCATTTCATCAGCAGAGCTACCTGGGTTAGTTGAATTGAGCTGGGAGCTAATAAATGCACAGACTTGGTCAAAATTGGTCCTTTTGAAGGATCTCAAAATTTTTGTTTCTGAGGGAAGAGAAGGCCATTTCACGATATAGTCCAATTCAATGAGAATGTGATCACTTTTGCCAAGGGGCGGCAAGTAGTGCACCACATCTATTTGGAACCAACCATTGGTGATGACCAGGTCTATTAGGGACGGGGCGTGTCCTGTGCGGTATCTGGTTAGATCTCTTACGTTCTGCACCTATGAGTTCCCGGGTACGAGATCTAGGGAGGAGAGCTTGTCAAAGGTGACATCAAGGGCACCAGCTCTTTGCCAGTCGATGAGCTGAAGTCTCCAGTGACTAACGGATGGGTGAAGTCCGTGTAGCTTTTCAGGGAGCCTAATAAGTTGAATTGCCTGCGGGAGGACGATAGACCACACCAAGCTGTAGAGTTGGACACTTTCTTAGAGCTAACGTTTCCTCCTTGAGCCTTTTTACCATTTCAACTAGTGTCCCTAGTCTTCGAGTTTCCCTCAACCGGCCTGCCTTTCTGTGCTCTGCCCCTTCTCTCAGAAACACTTGTACATATGGAGATTGAAAAAAGAATGAATGTGGAAACAAAAAACTGCTGTTACTTTTCCGTCTACTTTGCTGTCTAGAAGTTGCGCCTTCATTGTGCTTCTTATCGTCTTCCTTCATGCTTGTTATTGAGGGCAATATTCGTGTTGTCTTACTGGTCACTCTAGACCTCTATCTGTGCTACCACCTGCCACCTATACCCCTGTTAGTTGTTCACTGTTGTCCAGCTCTCTTGATTTCAGCGGAACAACTATTACAGACAAGAAGTTACCTCATGAACCGCGAATGTTTGGGATCCAGCCTTGAACCCGTGTACTGCTTCAAGATTTGAAGACCTTATCTGTCCCATAACGGAATCTTTCGTCCCACTGAAGCTGAAGGGGTTGCAGCAATGGTGAACACCTCCCACGGTCCAAAGGTCTATCATACAGATCCTCGGCAGCTCAGGACGCAAGATGCAGTCAAGACTAGTGCCCTGAACCCTTCAGCATTGTCCAGTGGTCTATCTTCCAGTTCGCCGGCAATACCAGATGCAAGACACTGTCAAGATCTGTATTTTGAACCCGTCTCCCTTTTCCTCTTTACCCCAATATCCAGTGAAATATCTCCCAGCTCACTGGTGACATTCAGATGGCAAGATAATTGCAAGATCCGGGAGCATTTGGGCTTCAGCCTCGTACCCGTGTATCACTTCAAGACTTCAAGCTGAACTGAACTGAACTGTACAGTCTAAAGGCTCAACAAAAAATGCCGTAGGTCCGCTACCCACTAGAGACTATGGTATTGTCACTGATGACCAGGATAAAGCAGACCCTACGGGGGAATACTTTGGTAGTGTACATAGAATGGATTGTGGGGTACGAGCAGATTTGACTCTGGTTTATCCCCCTCCTCCGTTAAACGAGCTAGACCTCTCAGAGGAAGGCTTGCGTAAGTACCTACAGGAGTTAAGCAGTCACTAGTCAGCCGGCCTAGATGGCACCCATCCAGCTATCATCAAGCCGTTGGTGGATATCATAGCTCCATCGGTATGCAGGCTGTACAAATCCATGTTGGACCAGGGTAAGCTGCCTCAGGGCTGGAAAGTCGCGGCATTCGTGGCAATACATAACAGTGGGCCTAAGTCGGCTGTACAGAACTACAGGCCGGTAAGCCTAACTAGCATTCTATGTAAAGTCCTTGAGAAGATCATCCTTGCCCATATCTGCCAGCACTTACTTCAGCGCTCAATGCTAAGTCAGGCGCAACATGGATTCCTGAGAATAGATCTTTTCTGACCAATCTCTTGTGCATCTTGGATGAAGTAACTCAACGACTGGACGAAGGTAAAGAAGTTGAGGTATGCTACCTCGACTTTAGCAAAGCGTTCGACTCCGTTGATCATCGTCTTTTGATATGCAAGATGGAGACGTTCGGCATAGGCGGGCCAGTATTTAGGTGGCTGGAGGACTTTCTCTCCCGCAGGACGTTTTACGTCAAAGTGGGGGATAGGTGCTCCAGTTTGGTGAATGTCATCAGTGGTGTACCTCAGGGATCCGTCCTAGGCCCGGTCCTATTCTTGTCATTGATTAATGACCTGGCATCCGCTCTTCAATCGCCTAGCTATAGTTTTGCGGATGATGTGAAGATTGTTGAATCTAAGGGTAGGGTGGACTTGGGCAGGGAAATAGGTACCGTCCTGAACTGGGCATACAAATGGGACATACCTCTGAAAGCTCAAAAAAGCCATTTGTTATCAAGGGCAAGATAGAGCCTAACTGTCGCCCATGATCAAGGGCTGTTCACCGTAGAGGCAGCCAGTAGGGTTAAAGACCTTCGGGTCACCACGAACAGTGACTTCAAATGGTCAGAGCAGTGCAACACCGCTGCGCATAAGGCTCGTGGTTAGCTGTTTAGACTGCGATCAGCTTTGTCTTGCCGGAAGCCGGAGGTATTCGTACCTATTTACATGGCTATAGTACGAACTCACTTAGAAGGTAGCGTGCAGGCTTCGTCACCCTTCTACAAAAAGGACGCCGCCTGTCTCGAGAAAGTCCAACGTCTCGCCACGTGAATGGTTGAAGGGCAGAGGGGTAAGACTTACGAGCAGAGACTCTGTGACCTGAATCTTTTCTCTTTGGAAAGGAAGAGACGTTGAGGGGATCTCATAGAAAATTTCAAGGTAATGAAGGGCTTTTCCGGCCTTAGACCAGATATTCTATTCCAATTGGCCGTAGACTCCAGAACAGGGGGACATGAAAAGTAGTTGATAAAAGCCCGATCTAGGTTTATGGCTAGATCGCACTTCTTCAGCAACAGAATAGTGAATAGTTGGAACGGTCTGCCTGGTGGAATGGTAGATCTGCAGACAGTCCAATCCATCAAAGTTGCCCTAGATCGCACGTGGTACGAGATATTTCCTCGTAGTGAGCCTTGAGTATATCAACTGGATGGATGACGGGTAGCACTGTGGTCCTTCTGGAGTATGTTTCAACACACTTTTTCCCTTATTGCATACAGTCTCAGTGAACGCCCACGATGCATAATGTCTCTCGCAGTTGATGTGCTATGAGGTTTTACGTTTCCCTCTCATTTTTAGCGGGGATTCGACGAAATACACTCGGCAGTGGTGGGTGCATAACTGGTGTGCATACCATCGAAGGAATTCTGGACGCTGGGTTGGCCGTTGCCATTACCTGTCCTGTGCAAACTGAACTGAACTGAAGAGAACTGAACTGAACTGAACTGAACTGGTGACCTTGATTGGCACGGCAAAGGGGTGTGAAGTTAAAATGGCGACGCGGAGGGTTTCACGATCAGCCATAAATTGGATTGAGCTCCAACAGCGGTGCCCTAAACACCAACTGGACCAGTTTCGTGACTTCAAAACGAGAACAGATGGTATAGTTTCACGGTAAGGCTGTAATTTATTGTACAACCATGCCAAAGGATTTCGAGCCTTCCGGAAACACTTCCTCCCATTAACTGGGATTCTTACTCACAGACGGTACATGTTCCTGGTTTGGTAGAAAAATTTCGAAAAGAGTATGAGGCGCTGCAAGTCGAGTATCCTAGGGATATCTCAAATATGAAGGGGAAAGTGTTAACAGAAGGGAAACAATTGGTAGCTGTCTGTCATGTGCTCTGATCTTTCTTTACAGATGGAGGCTGCCAAGCGACATGCAGCGGCATGTGAAAAAATGAAGAGTAGCGCCATCAAAATGGTAAGGTTGACAGATAACTACTTATTGGGTTTCAGAAAGAGGCCATCAACAAACTACCCAAACTTGATGAATTGACCCCGGAGGTCACTCTGGCCTATTTCCCGCTCACAAACTTGGACCCATTTAAAACGGGCGAAGTAAAAGAAAGCGAGGACAAGACTATACTACAGACGGCTGCTCCAAAGATGCATTGGGACTTCAACTGAATAGCGCTTTCGTTCAAACAGTAGCATACAATACAAGTACTTCAGAAATTTGCCCCACGCGTTGTTTTTATTCTTTAAATAAATTCTGCTGGTGATGCTAGTGGGATTTATGGGTCTGTAACTAGAAACAAGATGTCTACTACCCTCCACATGGATGGGTGCAATAACTGTTTTTTCCGGCTACCG
Organism: Fasciola hepatica; assembly: GCA_948099385.1. Lineage (NCBI taxonomy): Eukaryota > Metazoa > Platyhelminthes > Trematoda > Plagiorchiida > Fasciolidae > Fasciola > Fasciola hepatica. The sequence goes on from CANUEZ040000133.1 coordinate 1,806,513, forward strand.
GGGGAAACTCCATCGTCAACACATCGCTGAAAATCGAGGCATAAGGAGCAGCTAAAGTGTCCTCGGGTTCCTTGAGAAAACGGGGTTGGATTAGGTCAGGACCCATACAGCAATATTGATTGAGCCGTCGGAAACCTTGTGCGGCTGCAACAATGGGAATAGTGACGTGGTTAGGGGTAGTGGCCAGAGATACCGGGTGCACGGTAGGGTGGGATGATATGGGTATGGAGCTAAAAATTGTACGAAAGTACGAGCTGAAGGCCTCGGCTACTTGGCTAGGGGAAGTGATTGGAGATCCGACATTATCTATGAGAGCTAGTTGCATCGGAGCTATGCCCTTTAGACGGCCCATGTACTGAACGAAAAATGCCTCATTGGTCCGTGCTCGATCAAGTACAGATCGTTGGACTGCATTCTGATAATACCTAATCTTGTCTTTGCATGTGTTCCCTATGATCCTGAAATTTTCTGCATCACGGGCAAGGCCTTTGGTTTTATATCTAGCAAAGAGGCGTGTGCATTCGTCTAGAATGCGCCTAATGGGGCGAGGGAGGGGTCGCTTAGCGGTCTGTGGGCGACGAATTCTGGGGACAGATAGCTTATCAGCTAAGGAGATTAACTCTCTGAGATTCTCTGCCATTTCATCAGCAGAGCTACCTGGGTTAGTTGAATTGAGCTGGGAGCTAATAAATGCACAGACTTGGTCAAAATTGGTCCTTTTGAAGGATCTCAAAATTTTTGTTTCTGAGGGAAGAGAAGGCCATTTCACGATATAGTCCAATTCAATGAGAATGTGATCACTTTTGCCAAGGGGCGGCAAGTAGTGCACCACATCTATTTGGAACCAACCATTGGTGATGACCAGGTCTATTAGGGACGGGGCGTGTCCTGTGCGGTATCTGGTTAGATCTCTTACGTTCTGCACCTATGAGTTCCCGGGTACGAGATCTAGGGAGGAGAGCTTGTCAAAGGTGACATCAAGGGCACCAGCTCTTTGCCAGTCGATGAGCTGAAGTCTCCAGTGACTAACGGATGGGTGAAGTCCGTGTAGCTTTTCAGGGAGCCTAATAAGTTGAATTGCCTGCGGGAGGACGATAGACCACACCAAGCTGTAGAGTTGGACACTTTCTTAGAGCTAACGTTTCCTCCTTGAGCCTTTTTACCATTTCAACTAGTGTCCCTAGTCTTCGAGTTTCCCTCAACCGGCCTGCCTTTCTGTGCTCTGCCCCTTCTCTCAGAAACACTTGTACATATGGAGATTGAAAAAAGAATGAATGTGGAAACAAAAAACTGCTGTTACTTTTCCGTCTACTTTGCTGTCTAGAAGTTGCGCCTTCATTGTGCTTCTTATCGTCTTCCTTCATGCTTGTTATTGAGGGCAATATTCGTGTTGTCTTACTGGTCACTCTAGACCTCTATCTGTGCTACCACCTGCCACCTATACCCCTGTTAGTTGTTCACTGTTGTCCAGCTCTCTTGATTTCAGCGGAACAACTATTACAGACAAGAAGTTACCTCATGAACCGCGAATGTTTGGGATCCAGCCTTGAACCCGTGTACTGCTTCAAGATTTGAAGACCTTATCTGTCCCATAACGGAATCTTTCGTCCCACTGAAGCTGAAGGGGTTGCAGCAATGGTGAACACCTCCCACGGTCCAAAGGTCTATCATACAGATCCTCGGCAGCTCAGGACGCAAGATGCAGTCAAGACTAGTGCCCTGAACCCTTCAGCATTGTCCAGTGGTCTATCTTCCAGTTCGCCGGCAATACCAGATGCAAGACACTGTCAAGATCTGTATTTTGAACCCGTCTCCCTTTTCCTCTTTACCCCAATATCCAGTGAAATATCTCCCAGCTCACTGGTGACATTCAGATGGCAAGATAATTGCAAGATCCGGGAGCATTTGGGCTTCAGCCTCGTACCCGTGTATCACTTCAAGACTTCAAGCTGAACTGAACTGAACTGTACAGTCTAAAGGCTCAACAAAAAATGCCGTAGGTCCGCTACCCACTAGAGACTATGGTATTGTCACTGATGACCAGGATAAAGCAGACCCTACGGGGGAATACTTTGGTAGTGTACATAGAATGGATTGTGGGGTACGAGCAGATTTGACTCTGGTTTATCCCCCTCCTCCGTTAAACGAGCTAGACCTCTCAGAGGAAGGCTTGCGTAAGTACCTACAGGAGTTAAGCAGTCACTAGTCAGCCGGCCTAGATGGCACCCATCCAGCTATCATCAAGCCGTTGGTGGATATCATAGCTCCATCGGTATGCAGGCTGTACAAATCCATGTTGGACCAGGGTAAGCTGCCTCAGGGCTGGAAAGTCGCGGCATTCGTGGCAATACATAACAGTGGGCCTAAGTCGGCTGTACAGAACTACAGGCCGGTAAGCCTAACTAGCATTCTATGTAAAGTCCTTGAGAAGATCATCCTTGCCCATATCTGCCAGCACTTACTTCAGCGCTCAATGCTAAGTCAGGCGCAACATGGATTCCTGAGAATAGATCTTTTCTGACCAATCTCTTGTGCATCTTGGATGAAGTAACTCAACGACTGGACGAAGGTAAAGAAGTTGAGGTATGCTACCTCGACTTTAGCAAAGCGTTCGACTCCGTTGATCATCGTCTTTTGATATGCAAGATGGAGACGTTCGGCATAGGCGGGCCAGTATTTAGGTGGCTGGAGGACTTCCTCTCCCGCAGGACGTTTTACGTCAAAGTGGGGGATAGGTGCTCCAGTTTGGTGAATGTCATCAGTGGTGTACCTCAGGGATCCGTCCTAGGCCCGGTCCTATTCTTGTCATTGATTAATGACCTGGCATCCGCTCTTCAATCGCCTAGCTATAGTTTTGCGGATGATGTGAAGATTGTTGAATCTAAGGGTAGGGTGGACTTGGGCAGGGAAATAGGTACCGTCCTGAACTGGGCATACAAATGGGACATACCTCTGAAAGCTCAAAAAAGCCATTTGTTATCAAGGGCAAGATAGAGCCTAACTGTCGCCCATGATCAAGGGCTGTTCACCGTAGAGGCAGCCAGTAGGGTTAAAGACCTTCGGGTCACCACGAACAGTGACTTCAAATGGTCAGAGCAGTGCAACGCCGCTGCGCATAAGGCTCGTGGTTAGCTGTTTAGACTGCGATCAGCTTTGTCTTGCCGGAAGCCGGAGGTATTCGTACCTATTTACATGGCTATAGTACGAACTCACTTAGAAGGTAGCGTGCAGGCTTCGTCACCCTTCTACAAAAAGGACGCCGCCTGTCTCGAGAAAGTCCAACGTCTCGCCACGTGAATGGTTGAAGGGCAGAGGGGTAAGACTTACGAGCAGAGACTCTGTGACCTGAATCTTTTCTCTTTGGAAAGGAAGAGACGTTGAGGGGATCTCATAGAAAAGTTCAAGGTAATGAAGGGCTTTTCCGGCCTTAGACCAGATATTCTATTCCAATTGGCCGTAGACTCCAGAACAGGGGGACATGAAAAGTAGTTGATAAAAGCCCGATCTAGGTTTATGGCTAGATCGCACTTCTTCAGCAACAGAATAGTGAATAGTTGGAACGGTCTGCCTGGTGGAATGGTAGATCTGCAGACAGTCCAATCCATCAAAGTTGCCCTAGATCGCACGTGGTACGAGATATTTCCTCGTAGTGAGCCTTGAGTATATCAACTGGATGGATGACGGGTAGCACTGTGGTCCTTCTGGAGTATGTTTCAACACACTTTTTCCCTTATTGCATACAGTCTCAGTGAACGCCCACGATGCATAATGTCTCTCGCAGTTGATGTGCTATGAGGTTTTACGTTTCCCTCTCATTTTTAGCGGGGATTCGACGAAATACACTCGGCAGTGGTGGGTGCATAACTGGTGTGCATACCATCGAAGGAATTCTGGACGCTGGGTTGGCCGTTGCCATTACCTGTCCTGTGCAAACTGAACTGAACTGAAGAGAACTGAACTGAACTGAACTGAACTGGTGACCTTGATTGGCACGGCAAAGGGGTGTGAAGTTAAAATGGCGACGCGGAGGGTTTCACGATCAGCCATAAATTGGATTGAGCTCCAACAGCGGTGCCCTAAACACCAACTGGACCAGTTTCGTGACTTCAAAACGAGAACAGATGGTATAGTTTCACGGTAAGGCTGTAATTTATTGTACAACCATGCCAAAGGATTTCGAGCCTTCCGGAAACACTTCCTCCCATTAACTGGGATTCTTACTCACAGACGGTACATGTTCCTGGTTTGGTAGAAAAATTTCGAAAAGAGTATGAGGCGCTGCAAGTCGAGTATCCTAGGGATATCTCAAATATGAAGGGGAAAGTGTTAACAGAAGGGAAACAATTGGTAGCTGTCTGTCATGTGCTCTGATCTTTCTTTACAGATGGAGGCTGCCAAGCGACATGCAGCGGCATGTGAAAAAATGAAGAGTAGCGCCATCAAAATGGTAAGGTTGACAGATAACTACTTATTGGGTTTCAGAAAGAGGCCATCAACAAACTACCCAAACTTGATGAATTGACCCCGGAGGTCACTCTGGCCTATTTCCCGCTCACAAACTTGGACCCATTTAAAACGGGCGAAGTAAAAGAAAGCGAGGACAAGACTATACTACAGACGGCTGCTCCAAAGATGCATTGGGACTTCAACTGAATAGCGCTTTCGTTCAAACAGTAGCATACAATACAAGTACTTCAGAAATTTGCCCCACGCGTTGTTTTTATTCTTTAAATAAATCGAGTACTTCTCTGTGAGTGAGTTAGTCAGTTATTTATGCTGTGAAAAAGGGAAGACTCACGACGTGTGGTGTATAACTAGCTTAGGGACAGTTACGTTTATTTACGTAGGTTCTTTCAACTGAGCCGTTACCTGCTCCGGTGATTCTCGAGGCAAATAATGATTATTTCCGGCTGTGAATCGATGCTAGACTGCATTTATCTTCCTCACGCGCCTGTGGATTCTGTCTAGATGATGGTTGTTTTGTATCGTGTGTTCCAGTTATAGTGAGCTAGAAGAGTGCAGTCTCGGTTCAATTCCAGATTTCACGAGACTCATTTAATCTGACGCTATTGCATCAGCTGTTGGTGAGTTGATAGAGAACTTAGGTGGTCCGCCTGAATCGGGCGCTTCGTCAGATTATATAGTTTCTGGAGCCAGTGTCCGTTTTCGGCCATGCTTGTAGGGTCATCCATTCCGAGATGGCTGTCGACGTCGATAGTTCCCATTAAATCAACTGGAGATGAATAGAGCAAAGGTTTCTTGTTTTCGGTGGGTAGTGGGTGAGCCGTCAGTGCCATCAAACTCGTCATTTCCGAGGCCGGTTTTCTCGTTCCAATTTGAAAGTTCAACCGTCAACTGCTCGCCATTCACCGCTGCTCGTGGTAAGTCGTCAAAACTCCAGCCTCCTCTCTTCCAAATGGTTAATTTTTTCACATGTTATTGAGAATGGTGAAACTGCAGACGTACACCGGTGCCACTCGACACGCACCTAGCACGAAGCTCGCTTCCGAGAACCTTGAGGAAAACTTTGGTGTTTCGCTCGTTTGTCGACTCAGATGTAGTTAAACTGGTTAGCACAACTACACTGAAGAGCTTCGTGAAAGCGACGTCTCTCCAACAGCTAGAAGCTTCTCCGCACGCACGGTTTTTGGGTGCGCAACGGTTCTGAAAACCTTTTGCAGCATTTCTTAGAGGGATGCTACAAATGGGGCCCCATCACGACGAGACTGCACCTGGGCGCGGTGTGATGCCTTGCGTGCCTCCATGACCCAAACAGCTGTGCAGGATGGCTTCCTTAAGCCGCAGATACAATCACGCCTGACAAGTCAATGAGTAGAGGCCAGACGAAGTCCAGTCTCAGAATCAGTTTATGGGCAGCATCTGGCTCTAACCACTATGCCCCTGGAGAGGACGCTCCAGCGAATAAACACAGAGAGGAACAGTTCGAATCCCCGCCATCACCGTTTACTTTGGTGGTAGACAGTAATCCACTGTCGTCCGGATCGTTACCACACCCGATCTATTGGGATCTTATGTGGTTCTTCACCACTACAAGTCTCAGAGTCTGGCTGCCGGTTGTCCCAGATAGTTTAGTGAATCTTCGTGGGTATGAGGTAAATGCCCCTTCTACTGCACTCATGCGTAAGCATGTAATAAAAAAGTTTATTGGTCTAAAAACCACTAGATGGACGTAGGAGTGGAGTACCCGGGGTTTCTCTCAACGGTGGGAGAAGTCATCGCATTTCATTGGGCAGCTATCACCCGCCTAAGCTGGGCAGCCCCCGGCCCAAAGGATGCTGCCCCGTCCACGTTCCTCTTGCTCCATTGGGTGCATGGGGCTAAGGACTGAGTCCGAAAGGCGGATCGATAACAGAGCACCAGTGAAGATAAGACAGAAGGTATGCAATAATCAAGTCTCACGTAACAGACCAGAAGAAGTTCCTTCACGGGTTCTTCGGTCACGTTCCCGTGCTGAGTTAATGCCCCACTGCCTTGTGGGTGAGACTTTTGAGCCAGAGTCTCCGGTTAGAGTTCCCAAAGAAAAAACCCATATGCGATGTGGGCAACCGCGCAGTATGATATGTTCAGAAATCCCCAACGGTCAATCGGTCAACACTTCTTATTTCTCTGCTCTTCATCCTTCACATTCCAATTCTATATGCCTACGAGTAGCCACAATGAGCCGTGACTGTGAACTTGTTGCTCTCGGAACGGGCAGCGGATTAGAGACAGAGGAAGAAAGAGAATCCATTCTCCGACATAAGCATCCTCTTCACTTTGTTGCTTTCAATGTCCGCACACTTTGCCAATCGGGGCAACAGGCTGCCCTAGCTAAGACTCTTGAAACCTTTAACATAGACGTGTGTTGTGTTTCCCAAACACGCATACAAGACCCAACTTCAGTGTCAACACTTTGCTCCCCAGATACAAGCTCGGCTTCTCGTTTCACTCTTCGCGTATCGGGTGATTCGGTGTCTAGTGGTCGTGGTCAGACTGGTGTTGACATTGCTCTGAACGTGAAGGCTGAACGTGCACTGCCCGACTGAATTCCAGTCAGCAGTCTTCCGTGTGCAGTTTGGTTGGATGGTTATGTGCATGTCAACAGCACTAGACTGAAGCGCCGATGCGTGTTTGTCGTTTCTGTGTATGCGCCAACTGACTATAGCTCTCCTGAGGCTAGAGACGAATTCTATCGCGATTTGTCTCAATTGCTCTCTAGCGTGCGCTCTACGGACATCATGGTTGTTGCTGGTGATTTAAATGCTTAAGTCGGAATTCTAGACGAGACGGAGAGGAATATGGGAGGCCGATATTGCGTTTCAGCCGGTCGAACTGATAACGGTGATGGACTCACTCAACTATGTTCCGACCCTAGGTGGTTCCTAGTGAGACCGGCAAACCTGGCGTCCTCCCGCGCATTTACTGCGTTGGACTCAGATCGACCATATTGCTGTCGGTTACCGCTTGCGCGGATCAGTTCAAGGCTGTCAATCGTTTTGGTCCACGTCTGTAGACACTGATCACGCTCTTGTCCGTGCACACTTCAGCTTGCGCCTCGTCGGCGGGCGAGGCACCGTCAAAGCGAACTGTTCTCCGCAGTTGCTACTGAACGATAACCAACGATCTGCTTCCCAAACAGGATAATCCACCAGGTTGTCGATGCAGCCAAATGCCCAGGATCCAGAAGAGCGATGGACAGAGATCAAACAGGCTCTACGTGCGGCTTCTGATGCTACCCAAGGTCCAACAACTAAACACAGAAACGATGGATATCTGCATCCTCAGTTGCACTGTTAGATGTGCGAAGATCGATTCTTTCGGATTCCAGATACGATGAGGCGTGGAGATGCCCTTAACGCCAACTGATTTGGAGCCTCAAATGACTGTGAGCAGTGGTGGATTGCGAAGTGTAGGGAGATGGAAAAAGCTGTGTCGATTGGCAACAGTCGCAACCTTATCTGTCTGATTAGACAAACCGCTCTATGGAAACCAGACATTTGCGACTTGATCAAAGAGGCGAGCGGCTCGCTGATTCAAACTCAGGAGCGTCGCCTTATTCACTGGGTGAAGCATTTCGAGAAGCAGTTTAATTGGCCTTTATCTTCCTCAGGTTCGCTTACTAGCGCGATGGGTACAGCTCTTGTTGTAGATACCAGTCCTCCATCAGAAACGGAGGTTCTTCGTGAGATAAGCTATCTTAAACGACATAAGGCTGGGGACGGGATGGGTTGCGTCCGTCTATTTTCAAAGACTGTAGCCCAGCACTTTTACTGGAATTGACGAAACTCCTCGGTTTGATATGAGAGAAAGAACAAGTTCCAAAGAGTTGCTGTGAATCGGTGATAGTACCGATTTATAAGAAAGACGACGGGTCCTCCTGTGAAAACCACAAAGGAATGAGTCCGGTTAGCATCGCATCCAAACTGCATGCTGATGTGGTTCTCCACCGCTCATCTAACGCTCGTGAACAGTGCTCGTGCGAGAATCAAGCTGGGTTAAGACCTGGTCGAGGTTGTATTGACCACATCCTCACTCTTCGACGAACTTTAGAACACGGAAACACCTTTTGTGTGCTCACTTTCTCCGTTATTCTTGATCTTAAAGTGGCCTTTGACTCAGTGGACCACAGTGGTTCTATGGCGCTGCCTCTTGCTGAAGGTGTGCCAGGGAAATTCATTTCCGTCGTAAAATCCCTCTACATTAATAGCCGAGGCCGAGTTCGGGCTTACGGTGATGTTTCACCCGAGTTCACCACGAGAAGTGGTGTACGTCAAGGTTGCCACCCCTCTCTTTCCTCTGTAACTTTGTGGTTGATATGAACGTAGAGACCGCACTTTTGTCAGGTGAGGATAGCAACATTGGATTTTCCCCGGGTGGAAAGGTATTAGACCTTGAGTGTGCTGACGACATAGTTCTTCTAAGTGAAGATCCAGGTAAGTTGCAAGCTTTTCTAGACAGTTTGACGGATTGTGTAGCGATGTTCGGTATGCGTTTTGCACCTTCAAAGTGCAAGGTGCAGTTGCAGGACTGGGTTGATCCAACGGCAAACCTTTTAGTGTGCGAGACGATTATATACTTGGTACACAAGTTCTGTTACCTGGGGAGCTGCATTTCACCCGGAGATCAGATATCGGATGAAGTATCTCTGCGTATACAGAAGGCTCGTTTGGCATTTGCCAACCTGAGTCATCCGTGGCGTCGACACGACATCCGTTTACCTATCAAGGGTCTAGTGTACGCTGCAGCAGTGTGGCCCATGCTTCTGCATGGTTCAGAGACGTGGCCATTGCGGATGGAGGACATTTGAAGATTGTAGGTATTTGGACACCGATGTCTTGGTAGTATTTCTCGAATCTGGTGGGAACACCGTGTGAGCAATGCTGAGGTTTGGTGGGAAGTCTTAGGTTCAAGGACCAAATCATTAGATGAGACAGCAGGCTAAGATGGTTGGGACATGTGTTACGCATGTCCCTGGACAGGATTCCTCTGGGTTCTTCATTTGCTGAGGGGGTACCAGTTGGAAGATGAGTAAGGTTGGTTATCCCATGACTTGGAAGAAAGGTATGAATAGCCTAACTAGTGTACTTGGCTATTTAGGGCGTGTTAGACTTCCTGGGTGGGGTTCAAGAGACCCTTCCACTCAATGGTTAGATACGTTGGGAGATATGGCTAGATACCGTGATCATTGGCGCTCTTGCATTCACAAACTTTATTCAGGGGCTTGATTTCAATAATGTAGTTCTCCTCTTACTCCTTTCTTGCTCTTTTATGCCTCATTGTTTCCTTTTGAGGTTGCCGCTGGGAGATAGCAACCAAAGCTACCGCACCTAGTGCATGGTTAGTGGTTGTCTGAATAGAACAGAACAGAACAGATGGGGCTATTTGAATAAGCAAAGATGTTAAGATCTTACGAACCTAACTCACCTTTACTGTCACTTTTATCAGACCGTTTCATTACGTGTTTGCATTGTATCACATCACGTGAATACGTAGATCATAGTTTTCGCGACAGACATGTACGCCCGTGCATTTGTCAGAATTTCTCTGATAACCTATTGTAACACGAAATTAGACGTTATAGCTGGATCCGGGGTCGAACGGCTTAGATTGACGGTGTCACCTAAACAATATTGCGAGATCCAGAGATATGTTCGACACTTTTGATCTAGGCGTATTTATTCGATGCGATATGTCCTCGTTCCGTGATCGCCTGGCAGAATATTTCTGCTTCAGTACATGTTGCCCAGTAGACAGTTTGCATTTGTACCTGCGGGTTCAATTCCTAATTCGACGCCCACATCCTGAAGATTTCGCAAGGCGTTATCTATTATTTAGTTGATGACGAGGGTAAACGTAAATGGCAAAGTGGGACACCATTGTTGAAAACCTCTGGTTTTTTTGAAGAGACTGCATAGTCAAGTGGTCAAAACCGACCGTCCCCCGTGTGAAGACTTGTGTGCCTCAGCGGCCCAACGAGTGGTACAGGATGGATTACTTCAAGAGACATTAGGTGGCATGGCTAGATGACGCGGTCAGCGGCGTAGTTACGTTTGGGCTTTTCCTTTATCTTCGTGGTTTACGCTTGTTACTTTGTTTTCGGCTCTTCGCTTTATGCTTCTATTGACTCTACCCTCGGCTGGACGATGTTGCAAGGTAGCGACCAAAACCAGAGCACAGAAGTGAAAAGTTGGTGGTTGGAAGAACTAAACTGAACAGACCTTTCGGTCTAATACCATGGCGAATTTCCCAAGGACTTGGTCATTTTTAAGAAAATTAATGAATCTTTGATTTTTAAGTTGCCAAGGCTCAGCAGTGTTGTCTGTGGAAGTGAATAGATTTCCAATGTTTGATGTGATTCAATGTGATTATTCACAAAAGATGTAGTACCGGAGAAGCCCTGTGAAATTTAGCTTGCTGTATTTCATCGAAGCCGCTTCCCGGAATTATCTCTTGCCGGTTATCTAACGCTTGCGAACAGCGCACGTGAGAATCAAGCTGGTTTCAAACTGGGTCGGGCTTGTATAAGTTTCATCTTCGCCAAAGCACACCCGTACTTCTACTATCACGATATTTCTAGAACTGAAAGTGGTCTGCTGTTCGGTCGACTGAACGGTTCTGCCGTAAGTAATCTGTTGACTCGCCTATGTTCTTGATGATTTATCCAAGGTTTTCAAACATGAAACTCGCCGACTTCACGATGAGATCACTAGTTATGCCGTACTCCAATCTGTGAATCACTTTTACCTCCAAAGTTCAGTATGGAGAATACTGTAGCTTCTTTCTCCAATGTGAATCATAAACTCTCTACCTCATTCAGGTGACCTTCACCAGCGTTTCACATATGCATACTCTGTTATTCTCGCTCCCGAGCACTACACCAAATATGACAGAGGTACTGGTGATCGGACAAACCCATCCTAATTTTACCGTACCACCCTTTCCAAAGATCATTCTTTTGCAAACGGTCGCAGAAAATGCATCTTACTTGGCTCCTAGACCGCCATTTACGAGGACGATAATCACTGGAATGTGGTTTCTCCCTCCATAGTATAGGGTCCAAAGTATCAGCTACCAACACCACGTATGCCGCCCAAAATAGCCCTACCTTCGAGTGAGAATAGCGGCTTCGATCTTTGTTCAGGAAGTAAACTGTCTGACATGGAATACGCGGACAACATTGTTCTTCTGAGTGAAAATCCAGGTAAGTTGCAAGCTTTCTCAAACAGCCTAGACAACAGTGTAGCAATGTTCGGATTGCGTTTCGCACCTCCAAAGTGTAAAATACTGTTACAGGACTGGGTTAGCTCAACAGCAAACCTTGTGTTGGCAGGAAATGCTCCGGCTGAAGTAGATCGGTTTTATTACCTGGGTAGTTACATCTCACCAGATGAACAGATATTGGATGAAGTGTCATCACGTATACAGAGGGCGCTTTTGGCTTTTGCCAACCTCCGTCACCTGTGACGTCAGCGTGACATCCGATTGTTTGTTAAGGGTAGAGTGTACAATGCGGTGGTTAGGTCCGTTCTTTTATACGGTTCAGAAACATAGCCACTAAGGGTAGAAGATAGGCGAAGACTGTCGGTTTTCGAGTATCGATGTCTCCGTAGCATTTCCGGAGTACGGTGGGAACACCGTATCAGCAATGCTGAGGTTAGGCGTAAGGTGTTGGGAACCAGAGGTCAGTCTGTGGATCAAGTACTGAATCTAAACAGGTTAAGGTGGTTGGGACATGTGTTACGCATACCCATCGTAGACTTCCTCAGCGTACGCTGTTCTCTGTGATGGGTAGTGATTAGAAGGTAGGCCAAAGTGGTAAGTCCATCACATGGCAAAAAGGTATGGAAACCTTGACCAGTGGACTTGGCCGAGTAGGACGTGTTACACTTCCAGGTTGGGGTCCACGTGATCCGCTTACCAATGGGTTGGAGACATTGAGTGACATGGCTAGATGTTGCGGTCAGTGGCGTAGTTGCATGCAGACTCTTTGCTTGTCCTCTTGATTTCCGCTTGATACTTTGACTTTCTTAAAATCTTTATCACTATGCTTCTATTCTTTTCGCCCTTTGCTGGACGATGCCAGAAGGTAGCAACCAAAACCAGAGCACAGAAGTTGGTTGAATAAACTGAAACTGAAATTCGGCCGACTGAAACGAAGTGAATATATGAGCTACCAACGGTTATTTTAACTGACCGCAACGAAATAAGCCAGTCGTGGATGCAACCAAAAAAGCCAGCCAGAAGACCCGGCTAGGGGAACAATTGTGGACCAGTGTGAATCGTACTGTGGTTTGGGCTGTGGTCACCTACTATCATACATAAACTGCTTGTTTTTGTATAATAAAACGAGATCTTTTGACGGTGGAAAAGTCTTCTCACTAGAACTAGTGGGACGGTATAAGACACCTCGTATGTTAGTCTTGACTCATTTGAGACTTGAAGTATGCTACAGTGAAAGCGGGAAAAACGTGTTATAAACTCAGAAGCGAAATGAACGGAAACGTGGAAAAATACGCAATGGATGTGCTGCTTTTCCGAGCTTTGTATCCAGAATTCCATCCACGTAATTCAGCTCAACTAGCCTTCCGCACATACGTTAACTCTGCAATCATCCGAAGATGCCGCGACTGCTACATCTGTGGGAATCACTCCGAGCATTAGAACGGAGTCTGCAGTGTGTGGTTAGGTTCCAGTAAACCACGCGACTCGTTTACGAGGTTAATTCAAGATAAACGAGGCCTTACACCGACCGGTGTCTGTTCATTGTCGTTTTCTAGTGTCTTGCTGACTGTGGTTCAGATACAGTCAAGGATGTATTCTGTCAACAGCTTAGCGATCTTCTGCGAAAGATATCATACAGAGGAATTCCTATTAGTTGGAGACCTTAGTGCTCAGGTTGGTCGCCTAGATCCTGACAAACAAATGCTCGGTGGCCAAAGGGACACCGGCTCTCGGCGCACGGATAATAGTAACTGTCTGGCACATCGCTATGCAGATCACCATTTATTTCTGTGAAGTAGGCTTTTCCGGTGTATCCTCCGTCTGACAGTAAACTGGCATCTACTAACCATTGTTGGAAACAGGTGAACCATAGCCGCAAGCCACCATTGACGTGGCTCAGTTAGGTCGTGCAGGTCACATCGGAACGCATGCTTACACTCTAATTATGGCCTTGTGTGTGCTGGGCTCACGGTGCGTTTTCCTGCAAAGGCGAAAATCTAATTCTGACGGACTCCAATCCACGAAAGATATAAGAATGAGCTAACTTCTCAGTCAGACAGCCGCACACTCGTTGGGGTGTCAGACTACTGGTAACATCCACCAATTAGTCTTACGCCACACTGGGTCTCATTGCGATCTCTGTGGTTTCCAGGTAGTCGCTGACGTCCCTGCGGGTGGCGAAAACCAATGCCCCCACTGAACTGTGGACAAAATTTGCAGGAAGCTTATGTAGAGGTCATCAGGTCTGCTGATCCTAACGCGCAGCCGAAGTGGAACAAGTTGCTACCACCGGCAACGTATGGAAGCTTTTCCAAATCACCAGATCGACGAGCAGCAAGAAGGCCTGGAGTGAGCGAGATGATCTGCAGAAAAATTGGCCGGCCAGTCTTTCACCGTTCATGTCTACTGAGCGCTGGGCGGAGCGGTTCGAGCAACAGTTCAACTGATTTTCAGCGTTAGTAGTTTCACTGAAAAAGCTGGTGCTCCATGGAAAGGGTACTGTTATCCGTCGACTAAAAGGTCGTTCCTGCACTCCAGATCTTTAAAAGCTGTATAGCCATTGGTTCAAATGAACTCCCTGTGACCCTGTTCGGAGTTGGTGGTGTGTCACTCACCCAAGATCTCTTCTACGAGATCTGGATTTATTAACGTCTTCCGCCGACCTGTAGCTGTACGTCTATTGTCCCAGTATACAAGAAGAGGGGTCGCAAAATTCTCTCTCTCTCTCTCTCTCTATATATATATATATATATATATATATATATATATATATAATATATATATATATATATATATATATATATATATATATATATATATAATGCTTCACCTTGTGAAAACGACCTTAAAAGTAGTATCTCAGTCAATTTATTGTTGCATCATCTGGAAGTATCCACCAGTGAGTAACGATAGCTTTATGGATTCGGACTTCATTACTATGGTTGTATTACCCATCATTAAAATCAGGTCGGAGTGAGTTCACTCATATGATTACCCAACGGTAGCTGCTTGACTCAAACAGGTCGCCCAGCGTGCGCGTATTAAGTTTGCACACTGAACTGGAGAAGGTATGCGAGGTTTTCAGCATTTTATTCGCACGGTGATAAAGCAGAGGTTAAGCGCACGGTAGGTTCGAACGACCACCGAAATAATTCGTTATCTAACAAATGGCTGACGTCGTCACCTCCGAATGGAAGGCATAGTTTGACTCGCCATTTGGGTGCTGACGCCATCGTTTGTTTCGTGATCACCTGTTGGCAATGTCTCTCGATACGCGAATTTGGATATGTTTGTTGCTAGAGTCTGTTCATCGTCACAACTGTTGGATCATCTTATTTTCTGTGCAGGCCCGTGGAGCTCTTTCGAAAAGCGTTCAAACCAGGTTGCGCTTGTACTTCTGAGGTAAGAAATGTTGACATAAAAGTGCTGGCTTGTTCAACTAGTTTTATGATAGTTAAATAGCGTGATTATTCAAGATTCGGTCCGGACAATGATGATGTCGAGATAATTGAATGCGTTGTAGGCTTCTGTTTCTTTCTTGAGTATGTAGATATTGAGCGATTGATTTCGTCTGTGATATATCGCCTCTACCTAGTGGCCAATTAACGTGAAGAAATATACGAACTGGCCTACGTCATCTAACAATCAGCCAAGTTTAACTCATACCACGTTTGCAATAATGCAAGTATTGTTTTATGGCATTAAACTTGATCCAACCAGACCCTGTTGGGACGTATGCAACTGGATCTCACCCAGTTCTGAGCTAATATCTTCTAGTTGTCAGTCGTTTGTGGTGCCTTTGCGATCTAATTTGTTTTCATGGTAAGACCAATTATGTTAACCACTCCACATGGACCAGATTTGAAGCAGAAAAATACTCTCCAGCGTTGAAGCTGGAATAGCTCTGCCGACAATTTTCGATTCCGTCTTCCGTAAGCACACACACTTGAACATTGTGACATGAGTCACAAGCCACTGGTTAGCGTCCTTGTAGTCGTTCAAATGCAGTAGAGTGATCGAGATACCGATTCACATTGATAAATAAAATATCGCCAAACCACTTATGTGCATCATGCACAGACATTCATATCGGAACTAATATCTCCTAGTTTTCAATTGTTTATTTTTTTGTGCCTAATTTTGTTCGTTAGTTCTTGTTTTTTAGTTATTCTGAATGTGTCTTCTACATCGCGTACAGGTAAATCGGTGCATTCAACTTGTCGAGAAGACACTGTAATCTACGCACAATGGTCATTTAAGGTTATCACCACCGTATATGGTCTAGCCACCAAAACCCCACTGTGTTTTGTGAGCATCTTATCAGTTACTTGAATTTTTGCTACGATGTGCGCTGTCCATTGGAGACCATATGCATCCGTAGTGACCGATTTTCCTCTCCGTTCCTCAAAAAGTTGCGCCCTTGGAAAGAAAGTGCTTACAAAGTGGGAACTATCGCGCAGTGAAAATCCTTTATTTGTCAACTAAGTCAGAAATCCGCAGGCTTAACGGCATATACAGTTGTGTGCTCCTAGCCAGCAATAATTGTCGAGAACTTTGGATGTTTATCAAACATTTGAGTGGTATCTCTACAAGAGACTCATCCCCAAACGTTAATATTGAGGATCTAAACCGCGACTTTAACAAGCAACCTCATCCTTTATTGTTCAGTTGTAATGTCGTCCTATCTTGTCACCGCTTTACCAGCTCGATCTCCCACAACACACCTCCTCAAGCTGTTTACAAAGAGCTGTCAAACCTCGAATGCAACAAACCCCACGGACCCGATAATCTTCCCGCAATTGTACTAAAGCAGTGTGCACAAATACTCACACCAGTCATGACAGTTATTTAATCAAGGTTTATACTGCAAGAAGATTCCCGACTGTTGGAGATCAGCGTCCTTCACACCTGTGCCCAAGAAAGGAACGGCAGAATTCCGTCCGATCGCCCGTACCTCCATCGCATTAAATGTGTTTGAGAGGTTATTACTCCAGGAACTGTCCAGTGATTTGACAATACGGGACATAAACCAGTTCGCCTACCGCCGCTCCCGCTCTACCTTGGATGCTACTGCTTCCTTGACTCAATGTTTTGCCGTCAATAGACAAGAAATCAAAAGCTGTGTGTACCTGCTTCCTGGATTACAGTGATGCATTTAACAGTGTTGGTAGACGAAAGATACGAAACATTTATGCTTCGTTCAGGGTAGGAAGCATTAGTTTATGGAGTTTATGCAGAGTCAGCCGATCTGAACTTCGCTGATGTCCCTAAATTGTGCACACGTGCACACACAAACAGATGCCCTCATTCAGCCACCCAACTTTCAACCACGGCCTGTCTGCTGAGTGGTCCTTTTGTCCGTCAGGCTATCAATAACGGGTGGACTGGATTTCGATACTGAACGGAGCTGAGCAAGCTGTCAGTGGTTCGTCTAAGTCACCCACGCTCTTATACGCCCTGCACAACATGTTTGCAACTATGTGCGGCTTGTAGCTTTCGAGCGTTACTTATGGGACGCACTGTACTTTGTAGTATTTGCGATATTTTGCCTACTAACAGAAGTTGTAGTAGGAAGTTTCGACCTTCCCAGGGTGTCTATGACATTTCTGAACACTATATCGAATGGCCGAATTCCGTTATCACTCAGGATCTGTAGTAGATAGGATCTGCCCACGCAGTTGAATGTATCGTCGTAATCGAAGAAATTAACCCTAACTGATGTACATACTTGATTGAGTGCGTACGAAGCGAGGGCGTCTAGAATCCAACCTTAACGATGGTAAGCGAATTTCTTCTGTTTAGGCACTTTATGCTGGAGAGGTAGTCTATGTAGCGGTAAGCTTTCAAACACGTTAAGGGCAACGGAAGTGCATGCTATAGAGTGAATCTTATCTGTTCCTCTCTTGGGTACTGGTTTGGCGTAAGGCGCTCACAAGCCGTCAGAGAGTTACATATTGGTTAAGCATCGGCTAAAGAGGAGCGATAGGGAAAGTGCGGCGGCACATTCCACTGACACAATCGACGATAGTGCATCAGGACGGTGTGCTTTATCAGGGCATATTTCAGAGAGTTCTGAGGGGATTAAACAAATGAATGATGGATTCCAAATGACGGTTAGCACTGAAGTTGTTTCACACTGGTGAAATTCTGATTGAGTTCTTCAAAATCTGCCGCTGTTGGGTGTTTCTTTGAGTTTCTGCCACTTAACTGTGTGAGAGCCTTTCAGGTTTCGTGGCTGCTAGCATTTGTCGTCAGTGTCCGAATATACATGGTCTTACGTTAGTGTAGTTCGAACTGAACTCTGAAAGGGGGTAATTTTTGCTTTTTACACACGTTCTTCCTCACGACGCAGTTATTTCAGAGTGGATGCTGGATATCCATCTGCACAGATATATACACTTTTTATTGGACATTATATATATATATATATATATATATATATATATATATATATATATATATATAAAGCTAGGTATTCTGATCGGTGGTCACAATAAAAATAATTGCAAATCAGAAAATATATCGAGATCCGTCTCTGCAATTATATCCGAAAGGCTCGCGAAATTGTCTTGAATTGTTTTGGCGTTTGCAAATCTTCCTTTCGCAACGTTGCGTGAAATGGTGATTATTGATCCGCTTGTAGATGATGAGAGAAGGTTTAATGACTGTGTGATCCAAGCTGCATACCGGTAAACGGCAGGCGGCATAGAACAAGTTGGAATCATTTGCATATCACAGATCTAAGTAAGCGCCAAGCCTCTTTGAGAATGTAACAGTACTTCACAGCCGTAGAGTGGAAAGAAATCCAACAGCCGAACTCGGAGACACCACATGATGGTGAGTAGAGATAATTCAGTGGTATAGCAAACAACTGATCACCCTTGTCAATCACTTGTTTGGCTATGCATTCCGCGCACAAGGCAACCGGCAACGCTACTTCCAACAAGCTTCCTCGCCATAAGCCAGCGCGCGTTCTTTGTGCTTAGGCCCTGTGAGAGTACACGCGGTTGACACTCCACGGTCTTTCCTCCTTGATCTCCTTGACGAACGTGATCATAGAAGCTGAGTGAATATGGCTTCCGCTGACTGGTCGGCCCGTTCCATTCATCGTTTTCTAATTGCACTTAAGTGACCTGGCCAGGTTATGTTACCAGTAGATCCGTTATCTTATTGGTTATCAAATTCATCCATCATTGGTCAAATTGTATGTATAGGAAGACTTTAATCGTATTGCATTTTTTAAAAGGCACAATTATATTCCAGTTAGTTTCATTTTATAAATTGAAACATTTCAGGTTTCGCATGTCAGTCGGCGATTATAATATTTAAGAATCCGGAACTTGTCTGTTTCCATAGTAGATACTCTTGTTATAATGAACACGGTGAGTAAGCCGGAGTATAAAATGAAATGTCATTCAGCGCAAATAAAAATACCAGAAGATCTGAAAGTTTTAATGGCTTTTATAGAGTCTGGTTTCCAGGAGGCTCGCATATCAAACCAGAGATCCAGGTACAATAAGCTGTTCTCCGAGATCCCAGCCAACATTATTCCACAAATTAGAGATTTCAGTATGAACTCCTCGGAGTACAACCCCTATGATACCATCCGGAGAACCCTCCTTAAGCGATTGGCAACGTCGGAAGAGAAACTTACCCAGCACGTTCTCTCCGAAATCCAACTAAGGGATATAGCACCATCGGAGCCTTTAAGAAATATGCATTCGTCAGTTGGTACGATGTCCATGAACGATGTGGTCCTGCGTCATCTGTGGATGCAGCGACTTCCACCGTATGCTCAAAGCATTGTGACCGCCTTAATACAGGGACAGAGTTTAGACAAGTGCGCTGGGGCAGCAGATAAATTCGTCTTGCAGGCGTGTGCATTTGCGCGTTCGCTAATGTCATCGTTAACATTGCATTGAGTGCTACCCAGCACAACACGCTCAGTGGAAGCTCTGACGTCCAGATGTTATGTGAGAAGGTTCACCATTTAATACCGATGGTCAATCAGCGCGATAACACCATCGCTAGCCTGCGCCAACGAAGCCAAAGCCGCCCCCGTTTTACACAATGTGTCCCGATATAACTCTCGATTCGGTGAGTGTGACCATCATCGCCGGTGAGGACCCCAGGCCTACAGATGTGAAAAGCCTTGTACCTACCGCTCCAACCAGGGAAACCACTTGACCGGGAGGTGATGTCGATCTTCACTGGCACCCAGCTGCCTAGTATCCTTAAACAGGTGACAGACCCGAATCCCTCGGGTGATTGGACAACGCACGTGATCGTGTTGTACGCTTGAAGCTTTCATCATTTCACCGCCCTCCCGCTGCCGACTCTCACAACCGCTTCACGCAAGTCAGGAACAGATTCTTGTCAACCATACAGAGATGTAAAGAAAGCAAAGCCGAACCCTGACTCTCATTTGCTACCGATAACCGAAAAGTTTGGTCCCTTGCCAAGGCCGTCTCCCGCAACTTTTGCCGTACCAATTTCGCTCCCGTTTGTAATTCCTCTGGTGATCTTGTTTGCGAACCACAAGAGGAAGTTGGAGTTTTTTCCCCTGGTTCGCCTCTAACTACACTTTACTCTCTTAACCTATTTCTCCGGTTTCTTCTCTCCCGTTCGTCCCTCGTTTCACGTATTTACGCCATATCTGTGGATACAGAAATAAGAAGTCGGGAAGCACACATTGTGGTAGTTTTTATCCGAGCCAACAGTTTCGTGAGTCTGTGAAAACTTCCATCGGATCAACAAACAGCCGAGCATGATACGACAAAACAAAACTGAGATATACAGAAGTGCGATTGAATAGGAACCTGAACTTTGAGCGCCTGTATGATGTAGAAGCAGCCCTTGAAAATCTGCTTTGTAGAGGATGATGAATGTGTGAAAGTATTTTGAGAGTAAAATGGCCACAAGCGTTGAGGCGTTTATCCGTGGTAGTATCAACTAGTGCATTTCCGGATGTGCCACTTCATTTAGAGATTTGTTTTATGGATCGGATCACTGAGTTATATTAATTCTTCAAAAGACCAGAGGAAATAACTGGAGAACAATCTAACAGTGGGGAAAAAGACATGCAGTCACAAATTAAAAAATTAACCAATGAGGGACCAAAAGTAATCTTAGACGGAGAGAGAAGAATGACAACCTATTAAATTTACAAAATGTATGTTGAACATGCATAGACCGTGAAAAATTATAGAATAATTTAACATCAAAATACTTAACTATTGGTGATATTGGTATGGGTTCATTATTCGCAGATATGAGAGGAAACCTGTTAGGGGAAGATCCACGCGGTTCATTAGAAAGTGAGAAAAACAATACATCCTGGCATTTAGAAGCATTCGGTACAACCCAGCGGGGCGAGGACCGGTTTACAACTTCACTTTTCTATGAACTTGTGAATTTACTTCTAGTGTCCGTAATTCGCGTGCTAAAACTATCTTGTCTGCGTGTTTGCAGTCAGTGAACGTCGACCGGATCGGAAGTTTTTTCAGGAAGAAAAGAAAAGATTGCACCTTGCAGGACCTGAGTCCACTAAAAGAGAAGAGGACTTTTGACCGTTTTAACAAATGAAATGTCTTCAATCGGTAAAGTAATCTGAAATCAGCCTGCAGACGTTTGGGTCAACACCAATTACGGGTATATTTCGCAACAGCGATCGATCAAGGCAATCAAATGCGTTTTTTAGTCCAAAAACATCATTCTGACGGTATTACGTTTTCCATCTAAAACTGCAGCTATTGAGTGAACTAGGTAAGCTACGGCGTCAAGTGCGGAGCGCGAAGACCGATAAGCAAACTGTTATGTACCTTCTTTAGCAGACCCCACGATAATCCTTGGTAACAGAAGACTCAGAAAATCTGAGCATCACAGTAGTGTAGATCATAGAGCGGTGTTTCTCAGGTTTCTTCTTGGGGACAAGCGTTACCTTGTCCGGTCTCCAAATGTCAGGGATATTCCCGCTTGTTAGACAGTGATTAAATGTATTGGTCGGTGGAACTGAAAGAGTGTCAGCACACTTTTTCAGGAAAATGGGTGACAGCTGGACCAAGAGTCTAATTTATCCTTACCTCGCACAGTTAGTAAAAGACCGTAGCGGATCCGATAGTTGGTGGCTGAGTTGCTGAAGCATGGAAGCATAGTGCGATACTCAGTTGATACCAGAGTTGATTTTCGCAAAATCGGTGTTGTTTTTTTGTTTCTCGAGCTACTGCCAAATAGATGTTAAATGGACTTACATATGCTAAAACAACCGACGTTTCCTGACATGGTATCTATATAAATTTATTTGGGCATTTAATTTCAGATTTGAACAAGTTGGTTGTTTTACGTTCTCTGCTCATGTCTGTAGGTCTGCTGTTTCTTTCTTCGCAGTTGGTTAAGTGCTGGAGATGAATATCGACCGGTGGTGATCGAGTGGTTTAGAGGGTTTGATTACCACCCCGGAAGTTGGAACTTCGAATCAGCTCGATCATCGGCCGCTTTGGTCGTAGACAGTAATCCACCGTCGTCTGACTCGTTACCACTCCTGACCTGTTAGGACCTCATGTCTTACTTTCTGGTGGCCGGTTATCCCTAAAAGTGCAGTTAGCACTCATACGTGAGTGTGAAATGAAAAAGTTTGGACGTAGATAGTTTCAAAGGGGCGAAAATGATTGAAGAAAAAATTAATTTAGTCAGTAACATGTTCATGGAAGACAAAATGGTTGGGGTGTAAATACACAGAAAAACCGGCTAAGGTAACCAGGGGCCTTGAATGCACCAGGTTGTCGGGTGAAAACTTTATCTGATTCATTGTTTTGGATGGTCCTCTTAAGGTAGTGTACCCGGTGGTCTTACTATAAACTGTCGGATAGATCTTCAAGATACAGTGATCAGGGCTGATTAAGGCTGCACATTTTTCGAATACTGAACAACTGCGTTCTATTGGTCAAAACCAAGTTTACTTATGCGTCAGGTCTGGTGGGAGAACGCACTCAAGTTATCAAGCCAAGCGTGGAGAGGGAAGTGACGTCATGTCTGTGAAAGACACCGAAAAATAAGCAAAGGAACACATTAATTTATGCAATTACTGAGGTAGACAGAAGAACAGAAAACACGTTTGACTCAGATTGTGATGTCCTAGGTGCCAAGTAAGTGCTTTCGATGAGGATCGAGTGGAATCTGCTGGGAAGATGTGGTTTACGGTTCGTGATACAACATATAATCTTTTCAGTTGAGCATGCGGAAACTAAATTAGTTTATTTGCTCTAGTTCTTACATGCTTGCGTTTCAGTAAAACGCAAGGGGTATACCCTATAGCCACAAAAACCCACTGTACTCTTAGGGATAACCGGAAACCCGACCCTGAGACCAGAAGTGAAGAATAAGGTCTCGATAGGTCACCTGTAGTAACCAGCCGGAAGACAGTGCATTACTGTCTACCACCACAGCAACCGACGATGGCGGGGATTCGAACCTCTGACGTCTTAAGTGGTGAGCAAGCACTCTAAACCACTCGACTACCATCGATGCATAACGCAAGTGATGATATCTCATTCACGGTTTTGGACACCAGTGGGACGATCGGCTGGGGTGGTGTGAATGGAAATCATCCAATGGTATAATCTCATCGGGTATATCCTTTTGTAACCAAGACTCCTGTAACGTTATAATGTCTGCATTTTCGTACTCCTTCTGTACAATTGCTACTTAAGGATAAAAGAGAATGGTTAGAATGGCCGCACAAATATTCTCAATGCTAGGCTATAATTTTGTCGTACAGGCATGTTACTTGTCTGATCACAGGTGGGCCTTGCTTTATATTTCCAGTTCCATGAGCGTCAATTCCGTTTATAAAATGTGGTTGATGCCACCACTAGCTAATCAGTGAAAAGGACGTTTTGTAGCATGAAATGCGTCTTTAAGCCATAGATAACAGATCGTTAACAGCTCGTGGAAGAGCTTCAGTCAAATATGATTACTGAGGTTTGAAGAACACAGTTTGGCGAACAAGCTCGTTTTCAGTGATTCATGATCATGCGAATAAATCACAATATATCACAACGAGTTAAAGGAAGGAACCAATAAGACAAGTAGGAAGCGATAAAAACTATTGGTGAAAAGAAAAAAAAGGGGGGGGGGGGGGGTAGAAAACAGTTGTAATCTGGGCTTAAATCAAAACCGGATGTGTATTGTTTTTCTCGTGTTTTGTCAGTTTTCATCTGGTCTATGGCCTGTTGTAGAGTGGAGGGAGTGCCAGGGCAGCTTTAGAGCACACAAATTGTCTTTGGGCACATAGAGGGGGGTTTTGGAGGCGGATGCTGACAGCCTCAGCTATGGCTATTATGCGACATTTTGCCGGTCTTGATTGCAGACCTCGAACCTCATACAGCGTGTGGAAGGCCTCAGCCACGTTTACTGTGTGATTAGTCTGAGCAAGGTGTGAAACGACAGCGCTATTGAGTGACTTAACTGCTACAGTGTTTGAACATGCAGGGTAGTGTTCGCGGATGCTTTCAGACAGACGCCTGGTCGTGCGGCCGATATATGTTGTTCCACAGGAACAAGTGAGTAAATTAACAGAGAATGAGGCTGCAGAATCAGGCACTTTGTGTTTCAACAGCAAAAGCATTACCGGCCGGGATTCGAACAAAACCCGGAGCTTAGCTGCGTAGAACGTTTAACTGATTACTGAGATTTCTTAAAAATGTGATTTAGATTAAAATTTGTTTGTGGCAGGTATGCTTTCTAATCACTGAAAAGCAACTAGTAATTTGCATTTTCATTACCCCAAACAAGGTGTTGGAATAATTAAAGTTGACAAAGTATTATTATAATTGTTAGCACTACATTATTATTGTGGTTAAATTAGTAAAGTTGTTTTAGGACCGCATCTGTGCATATACACTAGATAACTAAAGCATACGTGGAATAATGTTCACTTCCAGAGCATTCCTGCATCAGCAGTACTCAGTTGTCTCATCGGTCATTCAGCTGTAAAATTCATCAACATGCGAATAGGTTTTTGCGCACCCTCTTAAATAGCGCGCTGTTGGACAGCAGGACGCTACCGACACATCAAGGCTGATTTCAAAGGTCCCGTCACGATTTTTTAAAGTTACTCCTTCCCAAGGTACCCGAACAAAATACGATGATATATGCACATCCATACCTCCAAAATTGTGGTCACATATTATTCAAGGCAGAGGCACGCGTTCCTTTACAACCTGCCAACTCCGGCCCAACTAAGATCCTACGCCGGCAACAGAAAACATTCATCATCGACCATAATGGCAGAACACATACGATTGTGATGCACCGGATTTTCAGGCGGAACCCATTTCGTCTGATTCCACTCCATCAAACCCTCACGGCTAGCACCTACGACACCCACCATTGAAACGCCGACCACATCGGAGTCGGCGGACTGTCCGGCCACAATCCTCAATCCGGAACTGCCTCCCCAGGCCTCCAGTAGCGGCCGAGTCTTCAAGAAACCCGTACGCTTTTCAGATACGGTATTTTCCATCTCATCACACACAGCAGGAACTCTTATACATAAACATGCATGTATATAATAAAATAGGACAAAAGTTTTTTTCGGTATATTTTTGTATGTTTCGCTCCTCACGAGAAGGTTGTTTTCCACATTGTAGTCTCGAATGATTTTTATTGATATGCATCAGTTTTTTGATGTTTTGCTCAGTCATCCTCGCCCGGTACAATTACCAAAAGCTCGCCGTTTGAGAGGAAAGCTGCGATGGTCAAACGGTTATTGCTGTGGACTTTAGACAACCTCGACCTGGGTTCGATTCCCACCCCTGCCGATCACCTTCCAGTTCGGCAGCCTTTCACTGGCAGTGACCCTCTTCCTGAAACGCTGTACTTTGTCATATAACAAATGAATGAAGTAAAAAGTGTACTGATAACACTATCACAGCAGATGTTCGCCACCAACACAAACCTGGCTGTTCACCTCCGGTAAGTTTTCATATACATGATCCGCTGCGCTGGCACTAGGTGCCCATACGCAATAAACGGAAATTACCGGAGGGGAGATCAACCACAACTATTTTCCTAGGTGAATCTGTACTAGTTCATTCACTGGGACCAGTGGGAAGTAAACTCCACTACCAGTGTCGCCGAAAGCGTTGGAAAATCTTACCTTCCGTGTTGAACTTTCTAGGTATTTTGGGTTGGTTAACCAACTACGGCGGCTCTCCCTGGTGTCTCGCTTCAAGTGCCAACCGCTACAACCCGCTGTATGTACACATGCCTTTACTTTTAAGCGTTTTCTTCCCAGCGGACTATTTTATGCAACCGCTGTCACGAACATTTTGCAGCGGGGAACGTTGGGGCAAGAGAACGACGTGAATATCAAATCGAATGGACCAACCAACCGAGAGTCATAAACAAAAGAGCAGACGGCGAATATGTCGGAGGCTTCCTGAAGGAGACAAAAGGAGGCACACGGACTAGCAGAGGGTAAGCAGCGGGACCTCTAGCAACCAGCAGATAGCCAAGATGAGGAGTTGCCGACCAAGCCATCAACTGGGACAATCGGGCCAGCCGAATAGAGATGATGCCTATGAGAAGCACGCTATCGGCGACGGACAACTGGTCAAAACGCAGCCGAAACACTAGGCCAGCCGCAAGACCAATGTTGGTGCCGCGCAGTCTGGAAAAAAAACTGTATAGACGATTGTGTTTTTCATGAACTTGACTTGTTTGGCCGTTGAAACACAAGTGTTCTAGCGCGTCTTATCGTCCTTGTTACAATCTGTCGGTCGATTTCTGTCCAAAAACCGATTTCGTTCCATCTTTGCCTTCCTCCTTAGGATAGTTCACTTCGTGGAACCTTTTTAAACCACAAGTAAAGTGGTTTTGATTGATTAATTTTACTAATTCATTTAAATTTTTTAAAAACTGTGCGCGTCCCTTTGTAGTTGAGTAATCTCTTTCCCAGGTGACCGGCTACTCTCAACTGATGAAACCACGTGTTGCACTATTACACGAAATCCGACTAGGTGGCTCAAATCACCGCTATGTGCAGTACGAACACGCGCATTCAACGATGTTCATCTAAACGGGTCCACTAACGCCAACCAGTGATTTGTGACTCACATCTATGACATGCCTTCACAGGCACTTCGTAAGGTTCGTTAGGTCCGCCATAAACTTCTTGTGCTTGACCCGTGGGAATCAAGGACAGAAAAAGAATTTGATCGATTTTATAGCCAGGTAAGAGGTTTCGTGTGTGTCTGTGTTTGCACGGCCCAAGGCATTGGATTGAGTGGGTTCATTCAGCCATGTTATGTCCAGTTTAGTCGAGAGGGGTAATTGCTGGACCATATACGGTGGTAGTACCCTTGATCCAACTTCAATACTGGGGAGTTTTCACATGAGTGTGATTCGGCGGCTGCGGATTTGTATGGGGCAGGACGGTGTTGTTTTTGAACATCTACTGTGACCGGAACCACGGCGAACATCGGTGCCGGAGAGCGATATAACGATTCTCTTCAGAATCAGAGGATGATAACTTAGTCTTTTTAGAGGTCGAACCAATCCGACTGCGTATTAAATGGTTTATTGTGTTCGATAATTAACCAAGTTCACTATTCTGAGGCCGTTCAGTTTATTGGTAAAATTCCTAATCATATACATAGTCTATGAAACACGATATT
Organism: Fasciola hepatica; assembly: GCA_948099385.1. Lineage (NCBI taxonomy): Eukaryota > Metazoa > Platyhelminthes > Trematoda > Plagiorchiida > Fasciolidae > Fasciola > Fasciola hepatica. The sequence goes on from CANUEZ040000133.1 coordinate 1,833,911, forward strand.
GTGAAAGACTGGTGCAAGTGTGATATACGTTATACGAGGTTAACTGTCCGATGACGTGGACCAGTTCGTATATTTCGTCACATTTTCTTTTCAGAATGACGGAAAGTGTCTTGATCCGACGGACATTAAAAACTGACACAGTGTGCAAATGATTCGATCACGTAAAAATGTGGATCACTTAATGAGCATAACATTAGAAACTCCTCATACAAAAGTGCATGTGAACGTTGAATGTGAAACAGTATACGTCCTCACGTTAGGGGTAGCATGCAAATAGGGTATTTTTGGGTTTCATCATATTGGGAAATTACTCAAAAAGAAGTCGTTGGCACCTGTAGCACTAAATACAACATCATCCTTATGCAATGACAACGCATGACAAGTAAAACCAAGTTATGGAGGAGCGCGGATTTCATCGTCAACGTTGCAGCTCATAATAATGGGCGCTGATTCCTTTCAGTCATCAAGTAACATTTGTTTTTAGCGCAAATCTCTGCAAACTGCCATTCTTGGTTTTGTTTGTCGCACGGTATTAAGCGTTCTTCTGCCTTTTCGACAGTATTTTACACTCTATCCATTGCTTAAATTTTGTTCATTTACACGAGTGAACGAAGGCGATGGCACAGCGGTTACCTAATTAACTAGAAAGTGGCAATCAAGTTGGGCCCTGGTAGCGATAGTGAGTTTAACGAATTCATCACACATTTGGCTCATTTGTTGCCATGATTTTTTAAGACAAAATGCGTTGGAGAGGACTGTTAGGGGGGTCATTGTCTGACACGGCGTCTGTTTTCACCTGTAATTCGTCAACCTAATAACGGCGACACATGTGCACTTGCGTACATTTACACGTTGTGTCCGTATATTCCAGATCATCACGTGAGTGGTGTTCTCGAGAGGCGTTAGAACCGGTCCGGTAACCGTGACTATGCTATACAAAAGCAAGCCATCACCGAGTGCATGTACCTAACAACCTACGGTTGCGCAAATATCCTTCCACTAAATTGCCTTAAATGTAACATGCCTAGTGGAATTTATCCAGTGATAAAACAAAACACTTCTTAAGCAATGACTTGTCACTGTTAGTCTTAAAGTAATTCATCTCATTAGTTACCAACATCAAACCATGCTCATTTCAATTCTTTTTGCATGGTCTCTACTTGGGCGAAACAATATGGATGTGAACGATGAAGTACTGGAGAATTTTCGTGTAAGAAATGCTGGTTTTAATAGAGCGTTCCTAGTCCTAAAGGATTTTCACCGATGACGACTGCTCAACCGTACTATGCCAACTCATTATGTCAAATGATGAGCTCCAAATTGAAAGAGTTAAACGAGACATTCTCCAACAAAAAAATTGTGATATACGACAGAATCGCAAACAACAGAGGCGGTAGATAGCGTCACTGCCACGCGGCCCCACATCACGCCTAACAAGTTGGGATCTAATGGGATTCGTTGCACCAAGTACCAGTTCTCCGACTGACGGTTATCCTGCATACTGGCATCATGCACAACCTACGAAATATTCAGCCGCAGGCTGCGTTCACAAACGTTAGCGATCTGAAACGCAATATTGAGCGAGTGGGATCCTCTACCCATCGTCCGAAGGTGCGCCTGAATCAGCTTTGTTTTACGTTTTCTCTCCTTTTCCTTCTCTACTGAAATTCCGCTCACATCTCCATTCCCAAAAGCGGCGGCTCTTCCCACCGCAACAACAACGGTATTATCCTCATCACATTCATTATCACGGAATCCTTAGTTGTGAGGTGCTTTCGTTAACAACGTTTTGCGCGATGGTCGACATATGGGTCCACTGGCGGTCAGTTACTATACATGCCTCACGCACTGTGTTCAACAACTGATTCTAATGTCGATTATCACTAAAAAACTCCAAGGCCTTAGATCAAATCCAGCACGACCTGCCATTGGCTATCTGTTAAGTGGCTCGCATCAACCAGACCCCTCCCTGGTGAATTTTATTGTTCCTTAAGGTTTTGCACCTTCCATCTTATTTCTCATTCTTTATCCAGTACTCAAAAACCTATCGATGGATTTTTCGACGAAGTCTCTTCAGTCGCGAATATGCTTCTATGAACACCATCACTGGAGGGGCGCTGAAACCGAAAACTCTTTCACGTTCGCTTTCCACCAATCTAAATCTTGATAATAATTCGCACTTTTTAGTTTTCTGCGGTACTTCTGAGCCTCAAATTTTCCTCATCCTTACCTTTATCTACTTGTTCCAGAAATTTGATCATGCACCACAGGAAAAATCCCATCCCAACTTGGTACACTACACGGCGCACAACGATCGAACGCTACAATCTCATTTGGGGTGGGGCTCATCCTTCTTCGATTTCATTTCTGCACCAACTTCAGTGTGATACCATCTGCCCCACAGCCGAATAGTTTTCAGCTTCAAATCTACAAATCGCTTCCTCCCAACATCGGATGGCTTCTCTTCCCCTCTTCTACCAGTATGTTCTGCAACGGATTTTGTTCTGAACTGACTTCTTTATTGTCTTCTGAAATGGTTCGTTCTCACGAATCCTGTCCACAACCACGAATTCATCCATAACAAGCATATATTTAACTAAAACTCAGCAGCATTATTTGTTACAATTCCTCCCCAGAGCCACAAAACATTGGATTATGGATAAGTTTTTTCTCCTTAAGCGCAGAATCAATAAATTGTCCGTGCCGTTTAAGTTCGTTAAATCATACGGTTTATCCCTTTATTCGCACCTCTGTCGCCCGGCTCGTTACCATGATTGACCTATTGAGACCATATGTGATTTCCCATCTCATCCTCGGGGTTAGGTTGCCGGCCATCACCAACAGTGCAGTGGGCTTTAGAGGCTCTGATGTGTCTCCCTCTCACTACACTCACGAGAAAAACAGTGATTGAAAGTGAGTGCTCACTTGTAGTTTTGACCTTCAAGGGGAATCATTTATTGGCGACGCGCGAGAGCATTAAAACTCAGTGAAGAAGACCAAACTTTTAAATAGCATTCTGGATACTCTGCACGTATCTGACCTCGGAGCTTCGACTCCCATCGAGTTACAGTTACCAAAGCTGGTTTCGATCTGCTCCCTTGACCTTCCAAACCACTGTCAACAGCAAAAGAGGACATTTCAAGTAAAATTTAGATCAGTGCCGAAGTGGACGGAAAGAAGACAAAAAAGTCATGGAATGACAGGTTGGAATGTCATGCGAAAAACGAGCACTGATAAATAGCAGGGGAAGCGCACAAAACCATCTACCTTTACCGAGAACACAGGGTCTTCGGGGAACAAATGAGTGGTACTAAAGGATGGGGAAATTGGCGATCACAGAGAGAGCAAGAGGAAGTACTATTAGTCAATCACCAACAATATATGAAGAAGCGGACAGTAAAAAAAGATGAGACTGCATGAATCCAAAGCTGCGGCAGTCCGTTTCAAATGCAGAGCATAAGAATAATTCGAACTCAGAAACAGTGTTGGCTGTATGTACACGCACATGCCTGCGACGGAGTCAAGAGGCTTCAGCGACCGCGCCAGATGATAGATTCACAATGATCCTAGAAAGTCGGCCAATAGAGCAGCATCAGAATTGGACTGATTCGTAGTTGCAGCTGAGCTACAATGCCCAAGCGAAGGTGACGGTGTCTTATCCGTACTCAGCAGCAGAATATCTGTCGTGTCGGATGGATCTGTCTGCACGGTCATCAAATCCTGTTGTTTCTGACCCGGCCCGATGGACAAATCAATCAGTTTCATATCATCACACAACTCTTCAAAAAAACTGTCATGCGCAGAATTGTGGTACACCTCACCCGAACTGGGCTCTTCACCCAGTTCTTGTGGTGCTTCATCACTGTCATCCTCACCAGTGTTGATAATCCCGGTGTCATATGTGAATGCTGTACGATCCAGATCTACTTCAAGAGGGAAGATTTTCGCTTGTTTCATCACTCCATAGCACTGATCGTGATAGGCTGCCATGGCATCGATGAAGCGTTGTAATTGAAGTACTGTGTCTTGCACTGTGGGAATCGAAATGATAAGATGAAGATGAATACACTATTAAGGAGAAACTATAGGGATTATTTGTCTGATCAATAAATCGACCCCGAGTGAACTATTTGCGGACAGCTGACCGGTGTGGGAAGACCTTTTGATCAATCGTTGTCGGGCTGTGGAAGTCGCAGAGTCCAAGTCTGGACATTTGGTCGCCTGAAGTTTGGATGACTGAATTATGCTAGATTCACTTATATCCGTCACATGTCACATCCTCAGAAAGCGAATTGGGCGCAGCCCGTCATCCTGGTCACTCTCGATATTTGTAGTTAATACCTGGTATTCCAGTAGTAAAGGCATATATTGACCATGGGTCGGTAAGCCAAAAGGCTTGCGCTATGCCGTTATGCAAATGCATCACAGTCAAATTCTTTTGACTGTTGTGGCCCCACAACAGCTACACACCGGAATTCCTAAAGCTGAAAGCTTGAAACTAAAGTCAGCTGAAATGGTAGTGCGGCCTACCACGACAGGGCCCGATGAATATGGCATTTAAGCCTTTGTCCTTTTTGAGTTGATAGACAGTTGACTGCCTCAGTATGTGAACAAAATGACACCTTACCGAATACATGCGGCAGGCAGAACAGGATTTATTACGGGCCTTGTCTTAACCACCGACCCCCTTCCATGACCATTCCAGCAGGCCCTATTCGCGAGCCCAAGTTTGGAGAAAAGGCCTATTGACTGGGTGACGGATACCGATCACAGTCATTAGCGAGCAAGTAATGATCCTGTTCGCCCAAGTTGTTTATAGACTGCGTTATCAACCGACGAGCGAATCATGGTCACTTATGCCCAACGTCCCGTGATTGTCAGCGTTTGACTGACTTAAGTGAATATGGCGTAATTCAATCATTCAAATGTCAAGCGGCCAAATGTCCGCGACGAAAAGTCCGGGAACCGTAGAGTCTGAACTACGAGCTTCAAACCCCGTTACTGACGATCTCAACTTTGGTGACAGAAACCACTTAGCTGTCCACCGAACGGCCGACATGTCTCAACCAGCAGGGGCACTATGTGGTTCCCCGCCTCAAGTCTTTGGGGTCGTAGTTGTCCATTATCACATAGTTCAATGGGTCCTTGTGTGTGTCAAATAAGCTTGGGTGGGTATTGGGTAGGGGAACACTTTAGTTGATGATGGGTAGTGTGATTCACAACAAAACAATGAAGGTGCAGCGGTAGAAAGCAAGGGGTAATATGAAAAAAAGGGAGAAGTAAGACACACCGATCGTTCTGCACGCCGAGTGCATCAGGAAAGCAGGAGACCCAACAGTAGGACGGCACGCACGGAACAGAAAAACCCCTTGTCACAGGGCACACGAAGTTTATGCCCCTGATCAACTTCAAAATGAAGAAGACTGCATCAGGACACCCTTTTACCCGGTAGTCGTCCGGGTAATTTCACTGAACAGAACGGAGTCCATGTCGACGGTTGAACGAAGTCAAATCATTTTATTTGTTCCTCTTAAAGGTGACCACATTCTCAACCAATTACCTGGTAACCTGAACTCCGCCCAATTACGCATAGTGCTGACCAATAAAGGGGCAAGATGCAAGGACTACGCTGACGGCCATGTTGCTCTTAGTGCCTCACGTTCTCTACCAGTTCAGTTGCAGCTGCTTTGACAAGTACATAAGCAGAACAGAACGACAATTGGCTCACAGAAGGACCGAATACATCCCAAATTGTAATTTACACTCAATGACTCGAATGGATTGGACAAGAGAAACCCCGGTAAAAAATCTAGCGTTATCCATCCCAAAACATCTGCTTTCAACACGTCATTGAGTTGACCTAACCCGAACACTTGGAGTGCGATTACGCAACTGGAATGCGAAACTGGTAGCGCTTAGTGAAGCTATGCTGATCAATAAAGCAACCCCCTCCCCGTTTACGCACAGAAAAAATCATTGCAAACGGTTTGCCTTCCCTGGCGTTAGCCACATAATAACCCTACAATAATTACTGAATTATTTGTGATAAACATTCTCCTCATTTTCTCAACCGTGTGCCCCATGTACCGTATACGAACAGACATGCTTTTAGGAAGGCACCAAATCGGAACAGAGATGAGCATAACAACAGTGAAGGAAAGAAAAGTTTTGATGGTTCAACAACTAATGCCCCACTCCAGTGCTTCGGTTTTGGTTCTATAATGCAGTATCACGGAGTCAAAGGTGAAAATCACTATATATATATATATATATATATATATATATATATATATATATATATATATCATCATCATCGTACAGCGTTAAACAGTAGGGCAAGCCCCACTGACCACTGCCTTTCTCACCATGTTTCCCGTTGGATTAAAAAGTATGAATATACAAGATGGAGAGGGAGTGGACCTACATGGGTGGGAAAAGGAAAGAATGCCCTAACAGCCAACACACGGAATACACAGTCTAACTGTACAAACGCACATCGATCAATCATTCTGATTCGATAGAAAGTGACAACACGATCGCCACTGCTCGCGGTTCGCTGCCATATCCTTCAGTGTCTCCAGCCAACTGGTAGACGGATCTTTTGGACCCCAACCACGAAGACGTGAAGCACCTACTTTTCCTAAGTTTGCTGTACATTTTCTCATTCCTCGCTGCCACGTCATCTGTTGACCTCCACGAGGTCTCTTCAACTCCCTAGGAGGAACGGAGAATAGGACACGGTACGGTAGACGTGTGTTTGCCATACGTAACACGTGTCCCAACCAACGAAGTCTACTAAGCTGGATACGCTGTGACAGAACGTTCTCTGAATTAGTACCCAATACTCGCTTTCTTACCTCATCGTTGCTTACTCGGCTATTCCACCCAATCCCAGCGATACTACGTAAACATCGATGGTCAAAAACCTCAAGACGACGAATATCTTCAGCACGCAGACTCCAAGTTTCGCAACCATACAACAAAACTGAACGCACTGCAGCACAGTATACACGGCCTTTCAACTTCAGTGAAATATCAGGTCGGCGCCACAAGTGCTTCAGTCCAGCGTACGCCGCTCGAGCTTTGGATATCCGCGTACTCACCTCTACTACTGTGCTCCCATCCGTCGTCACGCAGCTACCGAGGTAGGTGAAGTGATCGACAACTGACAGCACCTCCCCATCGAGCATCAAGCTCGGAATTGTTGACGTCCAGTCTTGTAACATCACTTTACACTTTGAAGGTGCAAAGCGCATGCCGAATGGAGCTACAGCTCTTGCGAGATTATCTAGTGCACGCTGAGCATGTTCCGTGGATTCGAACAAGCAGACAACGTCGTCTGCGTAATCTAGGTCACATAGCTTTTCACTATCCCCTAGTTCGACGCCTACATCCTGAAGATTTTGCAAAGCACTCTCCATTATTTCGTCCATGACGAAGTTAAAAAGGAATGGAGACAAAGGGCATCCCTGCCGAACACCACTGGTCGTTTCGAACCGACCGGATAGTTCACCGTAAACCCTTACGCGGCCAGAAGTATGAGAATACAATGATCTCATTAGGTTCACGAACTTCTGGGACATACCTTTTCGATGAAGAGTACTGAAAAGCGATGTTCGATCAACTGAATCGAAGGCGCCTTTCAGGTCTAAGAAAATCATTATTGTTGGTCGGCGGTGCGTGTGACGCCTTTCAAGTAGTCGGCGAAGAGTAAAAATCTGGTCGATGCATCCTCGACCTGGGCGAAATCCAGCCTGCTGTTCGCGGACATTCCTCTCGCGAGCCGGTGTAAGACGGTGCAGCAAAATCGAAGCTAATACTTTGGTGACTATCGGGATTAAGCTAATCCCACGATGATTACTGCAGTCATTGCGTATTCCCTTCTTGAAGATGGGAACAATCAATGACTCGCTCCATATTAACGGAATACGCTCCTCGTTCCAAATGTCACGGAGCAAGGCAGTAAGTGATTTTATCAACGCCTCACCACCCAGTGTGAAAAGAACTGGAGGAAGTTCGTCGGGACCTGCCGCTTTCCCCCGCCTTAGTAATCGAATACATGACTCTACTTCTACTTCTGATGGGGGCTCAAGTGATACCACCCAAGAAGTCACAGTTGTTGACACGGGAGTAACTACACTAGCGTGCGGCCAGCTAAACTGTTCCTTGAAGTACTCGGCCCATCGGTCAAGCCTTTGCTGTTTGTTATGGATGGGTTCTCCATTCCCATTGCAAATCGTTTCACTGACCTGAGTTCGCCGTCCACCAGTGTCACGATTAAGTTTGAACAGTCTTTGACTGTTACCTGAAGCAGCTGCTATTTCCATTTCTTCCGCTACCTTGACTCACCAATTTTCGCGATCATTCTTAAGGCTTTTCGTAACTTGTCTTTGCAGCTTTCTCCGCATCTTATTCATCTCCTTACGGTTCGAAAGCTGACGCTTTTGCTCCATTATACTCAGCGACTCTTGCGAGATCCAGTGTCTCTGATGGACAACGGATCGAGGACCACAGGCGAAACCTGCTGCAAAGTGCATCGCCTGTTTGATATGAGCCCAATGCTCATCTACATTACTGTTCTCCGTGGATCCTAGCTCATGTGCTAACTTCTGCTCATAGCGGGTGCAAACGTCTGGATCACACAATATATATATATATATATATATATATATATATATATATATATATATATATATATATATATATATATATATATATATATATATATATATATAATGCATGTATGTACAACTACACCGGCTTGAGGACAAGCATGGTAAAAGCGCAAAAATAACAAAAAAATACAAAGTCGGGGGGAAGGATTCTGAGTCAACATAAAGATTCCAACGAGTAAAGGTAATTTTTTTTTCGAGTAGTTTCACGGCACACGTACTGTGTTTTTCTATCTGTTCTTGAATTGTTTGTGGGGAACGGGAAGTCAACAGACAGGCCGTACAACATTCGCGCCACTGAATTCGGTTCGGAATCGTATCTCTCGGCCTCTCTAACCAAAGAAAACCTTCATCTCTTGGACCCCAACCAGGAAAGCGGAAAGCATCGACCGAAGTCAAAGCAGAAGCTAACCTGGTCATGCGCCTGCGCCAAGTCATAGCCTGACCACCGCTCCGACTTATCCAATCTTGGTGGCAGACAGCTCTGCCGTTGTCCGGCCCACTACCACGACTGATCTACTGAGGCCTTATGTCGTTCGTCATTTGAAGTCTCAGGATCATGGTTGCCGGGTTCCTTTACATTATGAATCATGGAAATACACAATCATACAGGCAATCGCTCTCTTGCTCGCTCTCCTCACTTGGAAAATAAGCATGAACTCATCAACCTCACTGACATTCGCGGAATGAACCACAATATGGATTCTGTACACCAATTTCTCCAATCTTCCTCTTTTCTTGCCATACCAGTGACCGAAACTCAAATCTTCCGCCCACCAGAAACTACCCACTCGAATCCCTTAACTATAACTTTCACCCCACTTTTTCACCCGAAGTTGGTGTCTGGACCTTTATCCACCAGTCAGTTGCAAAGTTCAGAATCCAGAATTTTGACTCCTCCAGTCTGTTGATGTGGACGAAGCTCCGACTTCTTTATTTTGATCAATACTTTTGTGTTGTCCACCGTTCACCCGACATTAGCGACTCACCGACCTTTGATTTCTTATCTTCGAACACTAAGCACCTGTTTGTTAGGGATCCCAACTGCTATAACACCATCTTGGTAGATCTTAATCTTTACAATAGGGATTGGCTGATTCACTCATCGGACATTTGGTCTCTGAGACTCAAGGCCGAACATTTTGCCGTGATCAACAACCTGCGTCACAACTAGTTGACCTCTCCAAACGTATCACTGATCGAGCTCGCAACCGTGCCCATACTCCTGATTATCCTCTCTTCTCCGTCCATTTGGACCATCTGACCACTGCATTATTTCCCATCCGTTAAACTCGCTGCGTTTGTCCAACCACCTTGAGACATACATTTTTGGCACTACAGTTCAACCAACTGGGACAGCTTTCGCGATTTTCTATATTCCTACCCTTGTATTAATTGCTGCTTTAGTTCAGACGTTCTTTGTTCCCCGCTGCCGTAGGGACAGGTTATTGTGAGGACTAAAGACTTCGGTTGAGAACCCTAATCGTTCTCTTGCTTTGCGGCTGGACACCCTAACAGTGCCCATACAACATCTTCCATGAACTGCACGACTACAAAGAATTCCATACTACATTGGTCGTCGCGCAAGATAATCAGGACCGCGCTGACCGTTGCATCGAACGGGTTAGATGGTGATAAGTGGGCTACTACCCAGAGTTCCCTCTCTTTTACTTCAACCTTCATCTCCTGTCCCCAGCCAGTTATCTTTGCCCCTTTTATTCACCCATAATGCTCCCACTGATAACATGCCCCATACTCGCAATGGTTCGTTGTCAAACAGATTCTCTGGAGATTGATATCTGCTGCGTAAGTTAAACGCGTATCCAGGATTCGAGCAGTGTGATTCAACTAACTGCTCCTGATATCTCATCGAGGTATTTCCTGCTCACTTCAGGAGACGAAGTAGCCAGAGCTGTCGATCAACGTGGTGTAGGAATAGTCTTGATCGACAAGACTGAGGCTGCTCTTCTAGACTGGATATCGGTTAATAGTCGTTCATGTGCAGTTACACTCGAGGAATCAGTTGGCGTTCCAAAGGATGATTGTGTTAAGCGCATTCCGTTTGTAATCTCGGCATGCGCTCAAACAGACTGCAGCTCTGACAAGCAGGAGGATGAGTTCAATGATGAACTCACCACTCTCGTTCGCAGGATCAAAAGCTCTGACATTGTAGTGCAAGCTAGTGATTTTAATGTAGAAGTTGGCAAACTTAGTGCGTCAAAAGCTTGTTTAGGTGGGCGTCGTGCTTCACCCGCTCAGCGCACAGATAACGGGGATAGGCTTCTCCGGTTTTGTGCGGATAATCAGTTATTTCTGTCTAGCACAAATTTCCGACACACCTCGCGTCGCACGCCGACATGGCGCTCTAACTCTACAGGCACTCTAAGCCAGATTGATCATATCGCAGTAAGCTATCGGTGGCGCAGTTCTGTTCAGAACTGTAGATCCTACTGTTCCACGTACGTAAAGTTGGACCATGCATTAGTTTAAATGCAATTATCGCAGCAGCTCCATGGTCATCGACGCAAACAGCAAACCCGGTTGGCCGTACAACGTTTATCTGAACCAGAAGTTCTCACTCGTCACTAGGGGAAATTGGCACATCAGGTAGTTTTTTCGACGCCGGACTGAAGCACTTGTGGTGTCGACATGATATTTCGCTGAGGTTGAAAGCTCGTGTGTACTGTGCCGCGATGCGTTCAGTTTTATTGTGTAGTTTCGAGGCCTGGAGTCTGCGCGTGAAAGATATATTCTACATCTTGAGGTTCTCGACCATCGATGTCTGCTTAGTATCGCTGGGGTCAGAAATCGAGTATTGGGTACCAATTCAGAAAATGTTCTTTCACAGCGTGTCCAGCTTAGTAGACTTCGTTGGTTGGGGCACGTGTTGCGCATGACAAACACATGCTGCCGCACCGTGCCCTGTTTTCCGTTCCTCCTGAGGAGTGGAAGAAGCCACGTGGAGGTCAACAGATGACGTGTGAACAGGGAATGAGAAAATGTACAGCGAACTTAGGAAAAGTAGTTGCCTCACATCTTCGTGGTTGGGGTCCAGTAGGCTGGAAACACTGAAGGATAAGGCAGCGAAATGTGAACAGGGGCGATCGTGTTGTCACTTTCTATCGAATCAGAATGAGTGATCAATGTGCGTTTGTACAGTTGGACTGTGTATTCCGTGTGTTGGCTACTAGGGCGTTCCTACCTTTTTCACCGGTGTAGGTCCACTCCTTGTCCATTTTGCATATTCATACTTTCTATATCTCCGTGCAACATGGTGGGAAAGGCAATGATTAGTGGGGTTTGCCCTACTGTTTAACGATGTACGACGATGATGATGATATAGATGAGAGTCCATATGCAAACATGTGTAACGAACGTTCCAACTGTGGTAGCGTTTAGATTGTGACTGGCTGAAAAACTAATCACTGGATCTGAATACCATGTCCAACTTTTACAAAAGTGATAGTGTTGCTACCGCATTTAAGTAAATCTGCAAATACATTCATGCCCAAACGCTGTTAGTCTGTGTGTTTCTTATAGCCGTAACGACCACGTTTGTGAATCGTGTAGAGAAGCCACTGCAACTACCGCGGTGTACACCAGAATTTTCGATGAACAACCGAATGTCGCGCCGACGTCTCAGGTAGCCGACACTGATAAAGGCCAAACGGATATCGGAATATCAGGGGAGAAATAACGGTCACCAGAATCATGTAGACGAAGGAGTTCATCCAAATATCCCAGTGGTAACGACATTCAGTAATGAAAGCCTAGGACGCACATACTCAAAAAATGACTGTACAGTTTAGCCAAGTCACTGACCAGTCGATAATGCCCATCTATTCAATACTTGTCTAAGATGAATGCCGAGTGACTACCAAAATTGTATGGAGTATTCAGGCCAATTTCGGTAACCAGTTCGCCACTTTTTACATTGCAACTCTGGCCAGTAGTGATAGCAACCTTGTCTGGCACTAATATTTTCCGACCGCGAAGGACCAGTGGTCGGAAAGCCTCAGAACCCATGTTGGTGTGTTATTATCGCTCATTAGCTCCATTCCAATGCTGTACACATCAGACAAAATGTACAGTGACCTAGGTTTCCTCGTGGCGAGATAAGACAGCAGAAAGCAATCCGCTATCACATAGCTTACTGACACACTCAACCTACTGAAACCTTGGATGGCTTTCAAATCCAAGTCTTAGGATCACGGTCATCAGTTCTCTTAAATTGTGCAATCGATGTCTGAGGCCATGGGATATGAACCCTTTATTGTACTCATACACAAACGTGAATTAAAAACCCTATCCAGATCCCTATAGCACAAAAAACTTCGCTTACCATGTTTGTTGTCCAACAATTCGAGTTTCACCAAAACGTCACTTCGCATCTCTGCAAACCGGACTCGTGCGTCTTGACGGCAGCGCAGTATAAGCCGATATTCATAGTTTCCGGTTTCCACACGGTACAACGGTTCGTGAATCATGGCGAACCCATATTCCTCGTCATCCATCTCCTTGACTTTCAGACAATAAGACTGACAAAACGGATAAGAAAACCGACGATTCTTGGTTAAAAGCGTCACGAATAATGTTTATTTTTCTCGAAGATTGGTCTCAACACATCGTTTTTCGTCTACTGGCTGGGTTGGAAAATTAGATTACAAACGCTTCATCGATGCACAGGTAGTGTGTGGCGAATTCGAGCGATACGTACGCTTCCCCAAATAGATCTTTATTAAACACTCACTTGCTGATGGCAGTTACTTTTGTTCATTTGAGTAGATGGGTATAAGAGGTACATAAGACACACTAAGTTGATGACAACATCCCGTCTGCCGATGAAACGTTTGCAATCTGATTCCCTAGCTGGGCGAAAAAACTGCAGCGTGAATTTACTGCACTTGTGAGAAAGCCAAAAATTCAGTCGATGAACAGATATGGCGACATCAGGAGCATCTCGAAGTATTTCAAAAAGCTTCACAAATTGTCCTGAGACAGAAGCTATGGTTCCAGAGTAGCATTTTAAGACAATCCAACCTTCAAACAACAGGTTCGCCCAAGCCCAAAGCACAACCCGCAGTAAGAGGAGCAGTCCGTGTGATTTGACGCAAACTGACCAATCGCGTAAACGGGAACTTAGAAGTGAGTGAAACAAACGAAATCTGATTGACAAGCGTCTTCGTTTTTGGAAACTTGGATTTTTCTTGAAAACAGCACTAATTAGGCTTCGAGGTATTGCTTCCCTCAATATTGTCACATTCTCGTATCTTTAATTTGTGAGTTTACGTAGTCGCGTAAACGTAACTTAAATCCAAAAATTAGTTGATCGCGTAGGTTTCGTCCGTGTGCGGGTTCAAATCCCGCCGAAGGCGAGGGTTTATAACTTGCCTGAACTCGATCACCAAGAAAAACCCTTTATTCAACTGGAGTTTTGTTAACGAAATTCAACTGAGTTCTTTCAACAATTAAACCAGACCTTCTGTGGTCTGATTTCGACTGCAACCAAGCATCATCGACTTGACATCAAGGTCATGTGAGCATGTTCCGTTAAACGTCTATTTTGTTTTCGCGATGAGGAGGAAATGCACATTCGTGACGGGATATTTTCAACACGCTAGTAAATGAGTGGTAAGACGAATTTTGTACGCTTTCCTGTGGAAGATTTTACTCGGAATCTTCCCCGTAAATGAGAAAGCATTTTTTTCGCATTATACACGTAAAAATGGTGTTACAACAACATTGCGATGAGTGAAATACCAACAAAATGGGTTTGGATAATGAAGTTTTCTGGGTTTTGATGAAAAAAGAACATTAAAGTAGTATTAGATGCATCCGGTGAGTGATTTTTGTTTAGACTCTTACATGCCAGCACGAGGAATGATGAATCAACGTCAGCCGCTCAATCATGGGACCGACCAAAAGGCAATAAGTAGTCGATTGTTTCAATTTCAAAGCAATTCAAATACCACTGTGGTTCGTTTTGGCTTTCGACCGACTTCCCGTACTCTTTATAAAGATCTCGTGGCTCAAAATAAACCCGTTACAGTGAATTTCAGGTCGTGAAACTCAATACGCCGGTTGATACGGTTCAATAAATCACGACCATCTAAGTTGTGGGAGTTTTATCTACGGCATTATTACTTACAAAGAATTCTTGGGGCTGGAACAATACATTTTTCCAGTTCTAGGAGGATAACTTTACTGCCAGGAAATGCCTTCCCTGGGGATATATATATATATATATATATATATATATATATATATATATATATATATATATATATATATATATATATATGGACTAGAAAATCTTGTTTTTGTTTTCCGCCACACATTTTTGACATCATTTTCCGGTTTCAAGTTTTGTTTCATAGGTTCGGGGTGGAAGAAGGTCACGGGAGTTTTCATAGCAAATCAAACGATATTCGCATTACCGGGTTTGAATCGCAACATTTCATCAAATACAAAGTGGCACATTACATAAGCAGTTCCTCTCCCCCGCAGTGTAATTTTGTATTGTTGTGATTTGGCGAGGCCAAACAAGAGTGATTGCAAAAAATAAATGTTGGTCACTTCATGACACGCGGCCCTAATGAGATCACGCGACTAAATGCAGGTGACAAATAAAGTTTATAGATCCACATTAGTGCTGAGGTTAGCTGCGCAGATGGTTCTACAAACTTACGAGGTATTCGAACTTGACATCCAAATATTTCTTAATGGTTAACCGTGTGTCCGGGACGGCTTTATGAAGGAATGTGTTCAGATCAGCCACAATCTGCGAACCAAAGGAGGAGCAAGGTGGGAATAGATGAGAAGTTAGTTACGTCTTGTGGAATTGAAACTATTGGTGGTGTTTGTGGCTCCATTCAATCGTTTTCACCGACTACGGACAACAACAACAGTGCAAACAAGACAACATGAATACGAAATATCTGCAAGAAGATACGGCTGGCTTTCCTTGTTCATGAGGCTCAAAATACAACTTGATAATCGCACCACATTAGGGAGAAAAATACAAGATGGCGAACAAGCTCGTTTTCGGCATCGATTAGGCCCTAGACCAATTGCTTTGTTCACACAAACGATTTGTGAAATCACTATAACTATTCTGGCCGCGATCGGAAATTGGTAGACGAAATCAAAGTGACCTCGACCGTGACAGGAAACAGTCAACTCGTCACAAATGTACTTTGATCGCCGGACTATCTCAACCACAAACAACAAACATCTCTCCTCCTTTTCAAACTGTACAACATCTTCAACACTGGGTAACGAATCTTATTCTGACATTGTAAACATTAAATGGGAATTATATATTCTTACCATATGTAGGGAACTGTTTTAGGTAGGAGGTGAAGCTTGTCCGCTACCACCTCCTTTTCTCTATAATACAACTAGGTAATTGAGCAGTCTTGGGAGACTGGGACTATTTAAACAAACATCACCGACAAACGTATCAATTTGGATCACGGAAAAATGATTCGGAATTTCACTGAACACTGAGAGACGCCAAATCCTCAAGAGCATACGTTTGTGGAGTTCGAATACAAAGAATGAACCTGTCTGAAGTTAGGAGAAACTACGGAAAGGTCAAAGATCATTGGTAATTTCGAAAACCAACACCAACTGGTTAAAGGTGTATCAATAAATTTTAGAGAAGCGATTCTACGGCCATTCCCAGTCACATTCGACTGTTCGCGAACACAAAGATGCACATACACTTAAACTACGCATGCCGTGTGGACAAATATCACGGTACAGTCGCCACATCTGATATTTCCAGCCAGTTTTCCACGCACGTACAAACCGAGCCCGACGTTACTTAACATCAAGTCAAGTATTTGTATGGCGCCGGAGGATAATCACTCAGCAGATGATAGAGCGAGATACATTACTTTCAACACGGTGTAGTGATAGTTTTCATGATTTATTCGGCAAAAGAACTCGACCGGCAGTAGCGAGATTAAAACGGAAACCCCAGGATTTTTAATTCATCACACAGGGGATCAACTATGACTACGCAGCGAAATTTTCTGATCATCGAAGTTGGTTATACCGCAGCAGTGAAAGCTGTCGAAACAGAACGACGTGAATGTCAAAACGATGAGACCAACTAATTCAGAGCCAGATCAAAATCATCTTACAGCGTTAAACAGTAGGGCAAGCCCCACTCATCATTGCCTTTCCCACCATGTTGCACGGAGAAACCGAAAGTATGAATATGCAAAATGGACAGGGAGTGGACCTACACCGGTGAAAAAGGTAGGAACGCCCTAGTAGCCAACACACGGAATACACAGTCTAACTGTACAAACGCACATTGACCACTCATTTTGATTCGGCAGACTGAGTGAATACTTCATACAATTTTGGTAGTCACTCGACATTCATCTTGATAGCGGCATCTAGCCATATCCCTCAACGTATCTAACCATTGAGTGGGCAGATCTCTTGGACCCCACCCAGTAAGTCTAACACGCCTTAAATGGCCACGTCCACCGGCTCAGTTTCCCATAGTTTTTTTCATTCCATGGACCGACCACCCCTACTCATCTCTCGACTTTTACTCGCCACATCAAACAGAGCGCCCCGAGGAATCCTATTAGAAGACATGCCCCAACCTACTGAACTCGGTGAGCTTGTGTTTCACATAACGATTTGATCCTTGAAATTAGGACCTCCACCGAACCTCAACACTGTTTATACGGTGCTCCCACCAGATTCGAACAATGCTACGAAAACATCGGTGTTCAAATACCGACAATCTTTGCGTATCCTTCATACACAGTGGTCATGACTCTTAACCGTACATTAGCACTGGTCTGACCGCTTTTATCTCCTGACTCAATTGGATGAGAGCTTCTTTGCCATTGCTCTTGAGGCTTGGCCCGTCAACCAGTGAATCAATAAACGCCCGTGCTATCATGAAGTTACGGCCGAATCTCTTTCAAAATATTTCTTCCGGGGTTTCTAGTCCTTCTTTGACTTCTAATACAACGCAACGTTGTATGTCTTCTTTGGCATTGCCTTCGCAATACTGAATTAAATACATCATTCACTGGCTTTTGACGGACGGTCGTTATAGTTGCTTGCATGGGCGCTTGGTGCATCGTATTCATAAGCGCCGTGCAGTCTCTCCGATTCACCCCTTTTGCATTGTAGCCGTCTCAGTTCAATACGTTTTTCAAGTTTCAATATCCGCGGTCTTGCAAATTCTAAATGCATACCACTTTTATTAAATTTCATTTGGTCAGCAGAAGTCTGCGATTCTGATTGTGAATTTTCTGATAAGTTCGGAGGATTTTGTCTTCGTTAGACTTCATTTTATTCTGGAACAAGTCCTCGAATAACTTTGTAGACGGCAAATCACTTGTTCGCGATCTACGTTGGCTTATCACTCGAATGGGCGCACTCGATGTCGATATAATGTCAGAACACAGTCAAATTTCTCGGTAAATATTGTACGTGAGCATGGTTCTGTAATGATTAAATAACTACATCAGTGATGCTTGGCGCAATAATCGAGAAAATAACTGATAACAGGGGCGAAACCTACATTCGGGATGAATTACCAACGGTCTCAAGCAGAAAACACCGTCTCTTGGTGGTCCAAGTGTAAAAATGGCCACATTCGAGATGGCCGATCAGTCACAGCAAATATCAAAAGAACAAGGCATGTTTCATCTCTGATGTTTATTTGTGACCACCAGAAGTAAGGCATGTTATACGGCATTTGCATCGCTGGCTTTGGTTTTGAACCATTTCCCCTGAACTTTAAAACCACCGACAATTCTCGTCCTTTTGGACCTAAGGAGAAACAGGGAAAGCGTCAACTGAGACCAGTACCGACTAATGAACTGATTGCTATTAGCACCACTTCCATGGTGTGCAAGTAGAATATGGAGTGGTAGACACCATACACAAAAAATATCCCAGCTATCTGCGGTGGGGCGTAGTGAGTAACGCCCTAAACAGGGCAAATATCTACACTCACAACAGTAACAATCAAATTAAAGCAAAACTTCTGAGGCATCAACGGAAAGAATATGTCGCAAAAGACCATCAACGAGGAGCAGCTTTGTTTCACAAAAAGAACATACCGCTGCATACGTGCCTTTTAACAAAGACAATAGGGTTTCATGGATACACGAAAACTGTCACAATGTAAGGAAAGGCAGTTCGGCCGGTACTATTTCTGATGTCATCCCCTCGTCTAAACGAGATCTGAAAGTGCGAAAAACCCGAAGGGCATTAAAAGTTGGCTACTAGGTTCATTTCAATTCATTCAACTACTAACCTCGCAATTCTATCCTCGAGCTTGGGTTGCAATCCCAGAGCACCACTGAGAAAAAGGCAGAGAGACCATAGAAGCATAAAGACCCCAAAACAAAAGGTAAGAAATGAATCATAAAAAGAGAATCCTAGTGCAGCTACGTCAACAGCTGCGAAATCTACCCATATCACTCGAACGTTCCAAACATTCAGTTCAGACAACCACTAACCATGCGCTGGGTGAGGTGGCTTTGGTTGCTATCTCCTAGCGGCAACCTCAAAAGGAAATAATGAAGCAGAAAAAAGCATAAAAGCAATAAGAGGAGAACTACATTATTGAAATCAAGCCCCTGAAGAAAGTTTGTGAATGCAAGAGCGTCAGTGATCGCGGCATTTAGCCATATCCCCCAACGTATCTAACCATTAAGTGTAAGGGTCTCTTGAACCCCACCCAGGAAGTCTAACACGCCCTAAATAGCCAAGTACACTAGTTAGGCTATTCATACCTTTCTCCCAAGTCATGGAATAACCAAACCTTACTCATCTTCCAACTGGTACCCCCTCAGCAAATGAAGAACCCAGAGGAATTCTGTCCGGGGATGTGCATAACACCAACCATCTTAGCCTGCTGTCTCATCTAGTGATTTGGTCCTTGAACCTAAGACTTTCCACCAAACCTCAGCATTGCTCACACGGTGTTCCCACCAGATTCGAGAAATACTACAAAGACATCGGTGTTCAAATACCTACAATCTTCGTATGTCCTCCACCCGGAATGGCCACGTCTCTGAACCATACAGAAGCACGTACCACACAGCTACAGCGTACACTCAACTCTTGATAGGTAAACGGATATCGTGTCGACGCCACAGATGACTCAGGTTGCCAAATGCCAAACGAGCCTTCTGTATAGGCAGAGACACCTCAACCGATATCTGACCTCCGGGTGAAATGCAGCTCCCCAGGTAACAGAACTTGTGTACCACGTATATAATCGTCTCGCACACTGAAAGGTTTGCCGTTGGACCAACCCACTAATGTAACTGCACCTTGCATTCTGAAGGCGCAAACGCATACCGAACATCGCTACATAATCCGTCAAACTGTCTGGAAAAGCTTGCAACGTAGCTGGATTTTCACTTAGAAGAACTGTGTCATCAGCCTTTCTTATAAATCGGTACTACCACCGATTCACACAAACTCTTTGGAATTTGTTCCTTCTGTCATATCAAACCGAGGAGTTTCGTCAACTCCAGTAATAGTGCTGGGCCACAGTCTTTGAAAATAGACGGACGCAACCCATCCGGTCCGGCAGCCTTGTGTCGTTTAAGATAGCTTATCTCACGAAGAACCTCCGTTTCTGATGGAGGACTGGTATCTACAACAAGAGCTGTACCCATCGCGCTAGTAAGCGAACCTGAGGAAGATAAAGGCCATTGAAACTGTATCTCGGAATGCTCCGCCAAGTGAATTAGGCGACGCTCCTGAGTTTGAATCAGCGAGCCGCTCGCCTCTTTGATCAAGTCGCAAATGTCTGGTTTCCATAGAGCGGTTTGTCTAATCAGACAAAAAAGGTTGCGGCTGTTGCCAATCGACACAGCTTTTTCCATCTCCCTACACTTCGCAATCCACCACTGCTCACAGTCATTTGAGGCTCCAAATCAGTTGGCGTTAAGGGCATCTCCACGTTTCATCGTATCTGGAATCCGGAAGAATCGATCTGCGCACATCTAACAGTGCAACTGAGGATACAGATATTCATCGTTTCTGTGTTTGGGTGGGACCTTGGGTAGCATCAGAAGCCGCACGTAGAGCCTGTTTGATATTTGCCCATCTCGCTTCTGGATCTTGGGCATTTGGCTGCATCGATAACCTGGTGGATAATTCTGTTTGGAAAGCAGACCGTTGGTTATCGTCCAGTAGCAGCTGCAGAGAACAGTTCGCTTTGGAGTTGTTTCGGCCACCAACGAGGCGCAAGCTGAAGTGTGCATGGACAAGGGCGTGATCAGTGCTTACAGACGTGAACCATATTGATTGACATTATATATATATATATATATATATATATATATATATATATATATATATAATTTCACACTTGTCTGGTTTCCGACTGTGCCAAACAAAACATGGTACAATCGGGGGAGAAGGGGTAGATAGTCCGAATCCATGATTGTTTGTTGGCGCGATACTGCCACCTTGCCCAAGCCAAAGCAGTTGGTTTTCTTAGGGATCCACAACCGGAGACTTTAGCTATTCAAAGCTTAGCATGCAAGGCATCGGGACGAAACGTGGGGTCCGTAACCCATTGGGGGCCGGTGACTGATTCCTCAGTTCATTCGCCCTACGGATGAGGCTAAACATCCTGGGTGCCCAGTGCACCTCCCCACCACAGATGCTGGTGAGCATAACGTTATACGCCTCATACGCCACCCGTGGTTGGTTTGGAGTCAGGATTTAGCCATCTCCTTTAGACTGACTAATAGTAAGCCAACCCGGTGGAGAGCGCCGGGCATTCGCTTTCATCCTCTAACTTCAGTGGAAACACCTCCGCTACGAGAAGCCAGTAAATAGGACTTCCTTAGCAGAAGCTGCTGATCGACAGTCTTGAATTGATCCGCGCCAGCGGAAACCGACAGCAATATAGTCGATCTGAGTCCAACGCCGTAAGTGCGTGGGATGACGCCAGGTTTGCCGGTCTCACTAGGAACAACATAGGGTCGGAACATAGTTGAATGAGTCCAACCTTCATCTCCTGTCCCCAGCCAGTTATCTTTGCCCCTTTTATTCACCCATAATGCTCCCACTGATAACATGCCCGATACTTGCAGCGATTCATTGTCCAATAGTATCATGAACAAACGTTTATCTTGTAACTCACATTTTATCAAGCCTCGTTAGCCTCTACCTCTCGGCTTCTTTAGGGTGCGTACTCATGCAGGCCGGTCAGCAGGCGCGCCTAGCGCTCTTAATAGATTCTCTGAAGATTGATATCTGCTGCGTAAGTTAAACGCGTATCCAGGGTTCGAGCAGTGCGATTCAACTAACTGCTCCTGATATCTCATCGAGGTATTTCCTGCTCACTTCAGGAGACGAAGTAGCTAGAGCTGTCGATCAACGTGGTGTAGGAATAGTCTTGATCGACAAGACCGAGGCTGCCCTTCTAGACTGGATATCGGTTAATAGTCGTTTATGTGCAGTTACACTCGAGGAATCAGTTGGCGTTCGAAAGGATAATTGTGTTAAGCGCATTCCGTTTGTAATCTCGGCATGCGCTCCAACAGACTTCAACTCTGACAAGAAGAAGGATGAGTTCTATGATGAACTCACTACTCTTGTTCGCAGGATCAAAAGCTCTGACATTGTAGTGCAAGCTAGTGATTTTAATGTAGAAGTTGGCAAACTTAGTGCGTCAAAAGCTTGTTTAGGTGGGCGTCGTGCTTCACCCGCTCAGCGCACAGATAACGGGGATAGGCTTCTCCGGTTTTGTGCAGACAATCCATCATCCCTGCCTAGTACATATTTCCGACACAGCTCATGTCGCACGCCGACATGGCGTTCTAACTCTACAGGTACTCTAAGCCAGATCGATCAGGCCTCAGTAGGGTACCGGTGGTACAATTCTGTTCAGAACTGTAGATCTTACTGGTTTGCATGCGTAGAGTCGGACCATGCATTAGCTTAGATGCCATTATCACAGCAGCTCCATGGTCATCGACGCAAACAGCAAACCCGGTTGGCCGTACAACGATTAACTGAACCAGAAATTAGCACATCAGCTAGGATCTACGACGAACAGTAATAAAGATGAGCTTTGGACCCATATTAAACAGGTAATACATGTGGCAGCAGGCTTCGCCTGTGGTCCCAGGTACGATATCCATCAAAGACACTGGATTTCGCAAGAGTCGATCAGTCTAATGGAGAAAATCAAGAAGCTCGCATTGCTGATTCTGCTACGCTTGATATTGTGACATCTTAGTAGTCACCCACACTAGTGGTCCATCCACTAATGTTCATACCGAGGATTAGACACCGGGGGCACGAGGATGTTGGTAGTAAAAATCCCAACATAGTGCTCAAGCGCTCGACAGGCGGGCCAAACCAGGTTAACGGTAACCGATGCCTGAAATCCTCGGTAAAACGGCGCCCAGCATACGAGGACAAATACTTCTGCATAGGCGGATGAGATCTGTCAGGATCCAGTGACTGCCAAGGAAATTCACCCAATCAGCATGGTTGAATGGGCCCCAGGGTCACAGTAATCTCTACCGAACGATCCCCTAGGGAGCCACCGGCAACCATGTACCAAGACCACGAACGCCCTCCAGTTCTTTTCAAAATTGGCGGTGGTGCAATGAGCAATACTTAGGTCAGATATCAAGTTTGGGTACCATTTCATGGAGTTCTCTATCACAGTGTATCCAGCTTAGTAGACTTTGCCGTTCCTCCTAGGGAGTGGAAGTAGCCACGTGGAGGTATTCGTCAATCTCTCTTCTGGATCCTGGGCATTTGGCTGCATCGATAACCTGGTGGATAATTCTGTTTGGAAAGCAGATCGTTGGTTATCATTCAGTAGCAGCTGCAGGGAACGGTTCGCTTTGGAGTTGTTTCGGCCACCAACGAGGCGCAAGCTGAAGTGTGCACGGACAAGAGCGTGATCAGTCTTTAATAACGTGGACCATAATCATCGACAGTCTTGAATTGATCCGCGCCGATCTGAGTCCAACGCAGTAAATGCGCGGGAGGACGCCAGGTTTGTCGACCTCACTAGGGACCACCTAGGGTCGGAACATAGTTGAATGAGTCCATCACCGTTATCAGTTCGACCGGCTGAAACGCAATATCGGCCTCCCATATTCCTCTCCGTCTCGTCTAGAATTCCGACTTAAGCATTTAAATCACCAGCAACAACCATGATGTCCGTAGAGCGCACGCTAGAGAGCAATTGAGACAAATCGCGATAGAATTCGTCTCTAGCCTCAGGAGAGCTATAGTCAGTTGGCGCATACACAGAAACGACAAACACGCATCGGCGCTTCAGTCTAGTGCTGTTGACATGCACATAACCATCCAACCAAACTGCACACGGAAGACTGCTGACTGGAATTCAGTCGGGCAGTGCACGTTCAGCCTTCACGTTCAGAGCAATGTCAACACCAGTCTGACCACGACCACTAGACACCGAATCACCCGATACGCGAAGAGTGAAACGAGAAGCCGAGCTTGTATCTGGGGAGCAAAGTGTTGACACTGAAGTTGGGTCTTGTATGCGTGTTTGGGAGACACAACACACGTCTATGTTAAAGGTTTCAATGGTCTTAACTAGGGCAGCCTGTTGCCCCGATTGGCAAAGTGTGCGGACATTGAAAGCAACAAAGTGAAGAGGATGCTTATGTCGGAGAATGGATTCTCTTTCTTCCTCTGTCTCTAATCCGCTGCCCGTTCCGAGAGCAACAAGTTCACAGTCACGGCTCATTGTGGCTACTCGTACGCATTTAGAATTGGAATGTGAAGGATGAAGAGCAGAGGGATAAGAAGTGTTGCCCGACTGACCGCTGAGGATTTCTGAACATATCATACTCTGCGGCTGCCAACACTGAACAAGGGGTTTTTCCTTTGGGAACCCTTACCGGAGCCTTTGACTCAAAAGTCTGACCCACAAGGCAGTGACGCGTTGACCCATCGCGGGAGCGTAACCGAACAGCTTGTGAGGGAACTTCTTCTGGTCTGTCACGCGAGACGTGATTATTGCATACGTTCTACTTTGCCTTCGCTGGTGCTCTGTTATCGATCCGCTTTTCGGATTTATTAGTTAGCATCCTTTGGGCCGGGGACTGCCCACCTTAGGCGGGCGATAGCCACCCAATGAAGTGCGATGACTTCTGCCACCGTCGAGAGAAACCCCAGGTACTTCCCTCCTGCGTCCAACTAGTGGAGGTTTTTAGACCGGTAAACTGATTCTCTCCGTGTTCATCCGCTGAAGTGTTCTTCCCAGGGACATGGTGGCGAAAATCAGATTTTACCAACAACTGGTTCTAAGAATGGACTTCATCTGACCTCTATTCATCGACCTGTCAGCCATGATTGATCTAAGGTCTAAGGAAGCCATCCCGCATGGCTGTTTGGGTCATGGAGGCATGCAAGCTATCACACCACGCCAAGGTGTAGTCTCGCCGTGATGGACATTTGGTAGTCAGGTTTCGCGAAACCCAACCCCGAAATGTGACACATCCTACTTCGCCAAGGTTTCCACACATTTATGTCATGTCATGGACTGACTGTCTCCACCTACCTTCTAACCATTGCCTGCCTCGCAGAACAGCGTAAGCCGAGGAAGTCTATCGGTGGGTATGCGTAACACGTGTCCTAGCCACATCAACCTGTTCAGATTCAGTGTTTGTTCCAATGAATATCCACTGATTCCGAAAACCCTAAGCCTAATTTCAGCATTGCTGATACAGTATTCCCACCATATTCAAAGTATACTATGAAGAAACTGAAGGCTGGGCAATGACAATCTCCGCCTATCTTCGACCCTTACCATACTATATTCTTTCTGTCCCCCCAGATATAGAGACATTTTCCTCAGAAGCAATCTTCAAGTTACTTCGAACCCCGAAATCAGCTTCTGCTGTGGGTCTAGACGGCTTGTCTTTCACTGTCCTCAAATTTAGAGCAAGTCCACTATCCGGAATTATGACGTCTCTCAATAATAAACCTATTGATGCTGGTGTTACTCTCGCCTCCTGGTAGCCCGTGACAGTAGTACCTATTCCCAGGCATTCTACTTTCAACATTTTGTCTAAATGTTTTTGTCCCACCGACATTACTCCTTTTGCGCTCAAGTTGATCGAGCGCGCCATGCTCAGCCGACTGCGATCTTCTTTTGCTGTTTCCAATGCCTTCTGTTATCTTGTATACAAATCAAACAGATGCACTCTACATGTGGTTGCCTCAGTTTGCCATTCCATTTCAAAGAGCTTGATAAGCTACGTGTAATCCGTTCCCCAACTACTCTTCTGCATTTGATTCGGTTCCCTGTTCTCTATTTTTTATGAAAAGATGGGATCTTTTGGCTGTTTCACCTGCTTGCTTTCATGGATCAACGTGCATGTTTGGTTTGCACGAAAAATATTATCCCTCGGCCCAAAGCGTACAAAAATCGATAAGGACAAATATGAGTGGCCGAGTTCTTTCAGCTCTTCACTCTTGCAAATTGCTTGCACACGCTGTGCTACCGTAAGCAAAAGCAAAACAGTTGAATCTACGGCAGTGGTGAACCAAGAACCTGTAGCACCGTGTGCAACGGGCGCCAGGTCCCACGCGGAAGTTGCTTCAGCCGCTATAAACAGCCCATCGACAGCAATGAAGAAACACCGTCGAACGAAACCCACGGTTACTGACAATACTACAGCAGCTGTTAGTTTGGAAGACCACACGGCTGATTTGGAGGTGTCGAATGCAGTCGGTGGAGTCCCCAGTCCATGGCAGCCGGAAACAACAGGCCAGTGGAAAAAGGTGAAGCCACGTCAACGGACGGCGCCCCCAGCTAGGATTCAATGCTTTCTTGTCATGAATCTCCCGGAATCAACTGAGTCGATGTCACAAAGTCAATTAGATCATGACATGTCTCTTCTACGGGACATACTTGCCAAGATATTCCCCATGGAAGAGGAAAACCTGGGAAAATAATGTGAAGGTCAGAGCCAATTTCTGCTTAGGGAGAATAAATGAGAATGGCAACCCACGTCCACTCAAGGTGGTCTTGGGTTCCGAAGAGAAATCCCGTTCGATATTAAGGCGGTCCTGAGGAACAGAAGAGACAGTGCAACTCCTTCGAGATCTCAACCCCGAGGACAGAGAAAAGCATAAGCTAGCGTCGCGAGAGCTCCACGAACGCCAGGCCAGTGGGAAACAGTTCTTCTTATCCGGGATTTTCAAGTACTACGGAAACGTCTTTAACTCCGGTGCAAGTCGTCCACTCCTAACAGCGTCACCAACCAGGTAGTCCTGACAGTAGAGATGCAAAGAGAGCTCGCATGGAGAGGGAAGACAAACGAGGACAAGCACTTATTATGATGTCTAATGTCAGGAGTCTGTTGAATAAGCAAGATGAGCTGGATGAATGGGTGGTTCTCCACTGGCCAACATAGGTCGCATTAACTGAGACGTGGCTTAACAGGAAGGTGATCGATTAGGTGGCTCTATCAGGATACACGCTCTACCGTGTTGATAGGATCCAAGCTCGGGGAGGAGGAGGTGAAGCGTTGTATATCCGGGCCGACATTTCCTCGCTGCAGTGAGATTGCTAGAAAGACCCGGAGGCACTATTTGCCAGTCTGTGCTCCTGAAC
Organism: Fasciola hepatica; assembly: GCA_948099385.1. Lineage (NCBI taxonomy): Eukaryota > Metazoa > Platyhelminthes > Trematoda > Plagiorchiida > Fasciolidae > Fasciola > Fasciola hepatica. The sequence continues at coordinate 1,861,217 of CANUEZ040000133.1, forward strand.
TGAAACAGAGTCATCCTATACGGATTGCAGTGGACGTTCTCAGTATGTCGTGCGAGGAATTAACTGAGGAAGAGGTGGCTGCAGTCATGAATACCACCAAAGTTAACCGATCCCCTGGACCTGACGGTGTGTGTATCTCTTGGTGGTAAATGAGCTGGTCCATGTGCGTTTTTAGCCGGCAACAATTTCTTTGAAATGGCAAACAGTTTGTTGGTGGGTATGTGAAACACAACTCGTCCTACGTACCTCTCTCTCTGTGTGCTGCAAAGTCAATTGACCTACGGTGATCTGGACCGACGATGCCACATTGCAGGAAACGCTACGCTGTACAAAGGCTGGAAGCGCATTCTCGAATGAAAAGATCTACTCTGGGCTGGGCCACCGAGTAGTACAACAGCCCGCAAGGCAACCAACAACGCAAAATATCAGTGACACGATGACCGCCCGTTTTTCTATTGTTCATCCGCCCAGGCGCATCAGCCGAGGCGACAATGGACCAGAAATACGTGCAGAGCATCCCCTTCGCAGACATGGCAACACGAGGAAACACCCGGTAACTGTAAAGCAGCAGCAGCTGCTGGCCCTACGACTGGTGTACCGTCTACCTCAGAGAGTGGCCAATCTATGGAATGCGCTAACAGCAGAATAACAAAACATGAATCATAACATACTAAAAAGGGGAGATACACAATGTTCGACTGTGTCCAAAGTGTATAGTGTGTTCGATGGAAGTGTATCCACCTCTGAAGGATCGAGTTTCTATCTATACTACTGAAAACAGCAGAAGTAGTTAGATTTTGACCTGCTGCGTTGTTGGTGCGTTATCAACCAATATGGACGCGCCTATTGCTAATAAACTGGCCGTGTTGGTCAACTATGAAGCGCTTGTATGGAAAATCAGAGTAAAAATAACAATTTGGGTATTATTCGCTCGACAGTATACCACCCATTGGCACAGTATTTGTCGCTAACCTGTTCTTGGTTCAATCGTGTATATTCACATTGGTCTGGTGAATTTGACAGTATTCAGCGGATCTTATTCCTTTGTAACAACCAGTAACAGTTTATTGATTGTAGTGGTTCAGTGGCTCCTGCTTCTCAGAAAAAGCCTAACTTGAACATCAAAACAATCATCAGGAATGAAAACCAGGGGAAAACTATGAATAATGTATTCATTTTGGCTGTTAAGTTGTGCGACTATTGTCACAGTCCATATCACATTGTCATATCTTCCTGCAAACGATTACTGACTAGATGGATCTCGTGGTTGTGTAACCACCGTGGAAACCCGATACGCTCCAAATGGCCAAGTGCACTGGTTCGGCTTTTAGTACCTTCCTTCCACGCTACAGACTGATCACTTAATGGCGTTTATTAGTCTCTGACAAGCGGCATACTATTTATTTGCCAGACCAACCACCAATCCGACTACGGGTTAAATCTCTATAGCGTTTGATCTCGCGATTGGAATAATGTCATTCAAAAGACTATCAAGCTGTCAGATGGAGACGAGCGGGAGTCACTTCAGTTTGTTCCGGCAGAATACATAGCAACTGCAACTATTATGTGCATGATCATTTGCGTGTATAGTGTAACTTTGGACATAGTTCGTGTGACCTCGTAATTGAGCGACCTGGAAGCACAAGTTCTGGTTACGTTTATACTGGCGTGATACCATGCTCCAAGGGAACAGTGTTTCTTTCTCTAACTGTCACACCCAAATCAGTATTGGTAGATTTCATGAGACCCCTCCAACATTAGCGAAACCCACACCACAACACACTTTTCTTGTATTTACCGTTCATCTAACGACTACGTCCACGTTAGCAATGCAGTCGCGTTATTCAATGTTAGATCACCGCACCCATTCACGTTTAAGCAACAAATAGTTTTCTTGGTCATACATACTCGCGCTGTCCGTGTGTGTGTTGCAGTTCGCGCACACGAGCATACACGAACCCACTAACACGCATACCCCCATTATAACCGCCCCAACCATCACTTTCCCCGGTCCGTCCGTATCAGCAGTTCTCAAAATCGATGAATGAACCATAGAAACATTATTTCGTTTTCTCAAACTTCGCTCACGGAGTTCATTGAGTGTTAGTCAGTGAAACAGGGCTATCGAATTGCGTACAAGTGACCATTTCCACTTTAATGACCCGGCCCCAGGTTTACCTGCCTCAGTTACGCAGTCAACTCAGTGCACACGTTGTGCCTTCGAAAAGCGAGCGAACAACCATTTAGTCTATCTGTCAACAACCGTCCCCAGCGCAGCCATGGTAAAGGTCATCTTAGGGATTGTAAATCATGTGCCATGCAGGCCACTGAACTTTACCACAAAAATGTGTGCGCATTTACCACTGCGTTCGTTTGTTTGTTTGTGTGTGTGTGTGTGTGTGTGTGTGTGTGTGTGTGTGCAGATGAATGATAAATAAAACGATCGCTATGATGGTCGTTGTAGCCACCGTTCCCCAGCCCCTCCGATTACGTTCTGAACAATAACATGTTAAATCAGATAATCACGTTGCGGTGGCCCTGAATAGGGCCAGTTAAACATTCCCTAATCTTCCCCGTCCCGACCACCTACATTAGGCGTTCGAAAACTCCGCCATCGTGCGCCAAACATGTCTGCACGCTTCGAACCAAGTTACGCTGGACAGCCTCCAGCCTGACTGTTGGGATTTCCCGGCACACATCGGGGATCCTCGACTTCAGATGTCCAATGTCCGCCGGTTTTGAGTGATACACCCGATGCTTCACATAGCCCCACAGGAAAAAATCAAGCGGAGTTAGGTCCGGAGAACGTGTTGGCTATGGTATTGGCCTCCTCCGTCGGATCCACCGCAACGGGGGATTTTCGTCCAATCAGTTGGTCACGACTCTATGTTTTACAGTTCAAGTGAAGCCGTTGTAACTTCAAGTGAATCTCCCGAGACTTCAAGTGCGGGACTGTGGTCAGTGATTGTTCAAAGAAATGAATTTGCAAGAAATACAGTCTGATATTTGGGGGTTTCATAGCTCATGACGTCTTCACACGTGACTTGGTGTCAGGTATATGGAATGTGCGTCTCGTTGTCCAACTCATCTTTGTTAGAATGAACAACGAGACGCACGCTAGTCCATCCCGGCTGGAACCGAATACAACGAAACACGACACGTAACAAGATGTAAACTTAACGTGGGTCTCCGTCGGGACCGCAAAATCTGGCGGTCGCAACGCGCATCGGAGACGGGATGTGCTGGTGCCATGGGAAATTTCCGCGAGCTGTTCTATCTCATTCGAGTCACCGGGTGTGACTGAAACAATGTGTGAAGCTGACGGTTAGCCTATTCACAATCAATAGCCCAGTTTCAAATGCTGGGTGGAGCACTTTTGAACGGTTTAGCTGGTCGTCAGTGTCGGCCTCTTCGATCGTTCTTTCGACAAACATCCAGTGGTTTGTTTTGACAGATCCATCTACTGAGGCGGAGATCCATAAAGTAATTGAAGCCTTCATACGTCACAAAGAGCCGGGCTCAAATGGCCTTCGCCCAGTGGAGTTTCAAGATGATGAAGTACAGCTAGTTAGAAAACTCCATGTTCTGTTTTCAAACGTTTAAAAATTCACATTTAGTGGAGGAATGAAAACTATAAAAAGGCCCAACGCAGTGACTGTGACAACCATTGGGGTATAAGCTTTGATCCAATAAAGTCGAAGCTGTTTGCGTTCATCATACTTTGCAGGTTGTACCAAACGCATGAGGAGCAGATCGTGGATGCATCGATCGCAACCTCACCCTTCGACAGCTGCTAGATCACTATTATGGCTTCCGAAGACCAATGATCACTGTTTTTCAGGACAATTGTGCGGCCATCAACTCTAACGAAGAGTTGAGGAGTGTCACTGGTCAGAGACGTTGGGAGACATGACTCAGAAACAAAATGACGGAAAAATACTATAGAAAGTTTTGGTAGAAAAACATCAGTGAGGTAACTGTTTATTTTATTCTGCTATACCTTTTCCCCCAAGTTATTAGTAGTGCACTGGCACCACGCTTCAGACTAGGTGTTATATATATATATATATATATATATATATATATATATATATATATATATATATATATATATGGACGGTTCTTTACAGAAGATACGGAGACGATATATTTGTGTACAAGATATTGGAGAGTTACTAAAGCAATTCGACGGGACACATCCGAATCTAGAGTTTACATGTGAATTGGAACAATAAGAGTCGCTACCCTTCCTCGATGTTTCATTAACTTGAAGAGGGACAGATCTATTCAGCGATCTGTTCTCCGTAGGAAGACTTGGTCTGGACAGTACCTCCATTTCAAACGGTCCTCACCAACAGAACATCAGAGAACTCAGGTCCAAACCCTATTATTCACGACGAGACAAATCTGTAGGGAAGATACTTTACAAAACGGAGAGGCGATTATATACGCTACATTACCTGATAACGGGTATCCTGACCCACTATCTCGTTTTCATAGTCAGACAACCAGACCCAGTTATCTGCCTCTTGGGTGCCCAAAAAAGATATCTACCTATCTCTCTCGTACAAAGGTGAGTCAGTACTATGAACCAATCACTGAGATCCAGAATGGCCGAACACATTCCAAAACACATACGTGACGCGATGACTCAGCCTAACCTACAACATTCAACTGCATCACGTAGGCCGACCTCGGCCGTCGCTTGCCACTTGATTGAAAGTGGTCACACGGTAGATCCGGCGCAAGCATCGTCGGTCCTGCCACATAATCGCGAAAAACATTGACTAACGATACTAGAGGTGATATCGATTGCTCACACCAAACCGGCCCTGTGCCCAAAAGCGTATGACCTTCACACTTAGCCTACCATGGCTTAGCCAACCACATGCAGTCACACACGACAACGGGCCACATAAAACTGCTGTATTCATTTTGTTTCATGTTGTACTTATTTCCCTTGCTAGATATTTTAAGTTGGCGACCGATTAAAGTATACAAAACGAATTCCTATCGTAGTGTTTGTCTTCTAAATTGTTCACATATTATATATATATATATATATATATATATATATATATATATATATATATATATATATATATATATATATATATAATGACAAGTTGGTGGGGAAGGTTGTCTATTTCTCTAACGTGACCTGATGACCCAAAGATGCTCTCCAGTCATTTCATTTCGCAACAACCAGTTCTGCTATGTGGTGCTATCAAAGTGCTAGTTCCTCCTGGCGATGCAGCGGGCCCACAAAACTTGGGGATTTAGCCCTAAGCACAGCATATGCTACTTAGGTCAATTACAAGTGACCGAACTGTTAGAAATAATAATGTTTCAACTGTTTTCCCACAGTGAAGCTACAAGCAAAAAATGCAGTTTGGGGATTTACCGGAGGACAACAGAATATAGACTTACCGGTTTGATTTTTTTGAGCATATCGATCGAGAAGCGCTCCATACTGCGATGTGTTGCACCAAACTGTGTAAAAGCTTCACTGGTACGACGCATCGGTTCTTTCACTCCGATTTCGGAAAAAACGTCCGCAAGAGCTGATAGAGGTGTACAAGTAGACATTAACGTAAGTGTTTACAGGTACAAATAAAAAAATTATGGGGGACATCTCTCTCAATATCTTTCTACCCATACGCAAAACTGAGACAGAAGCTGAAAAATATGGCGATAAATCGCTTCACAGAAAGACAGTGAGGTCTTTGGACGAATAATACTTCGCGTTCGACTTCACTGAATGAAAGTAAAAGCGTTTATTTACATAAGGAACACTAAACAGTCTCTCACTCAACATACAGAACCACAAGACACTGGGAGGTTAACTCAACATGGGTACGTGACAGAAGCGCCCACATGGTGTCATCTGTCACATAAGACCTGTTTGCTGGTTCTCAATGTCTTTCCGATTACGCCTTTTGCCACATGCACCTAATGAACAGAGAGGAGCGTGGATGGGGCAGTACGGTTTGGATCGAAGGCTACCCAGATGGTGGTCGAGTGACTTAGAGTGTTTGCTTGCCAAACCGGGGATCAGAAATTTGAATCCCGCCACCAACGGTCACTTTCTTGGTAGAAAGAAATCCGCTACTGTCCGGCTCGTTGCCATGCCCGACCTATTAGGATCTCATGTGATTCTCCATTCCAAGTCACGGGGTCGGTTTCCGGTTATCCCTAATAACGAGGTGTCTCTTTGAAGCTATGGTGTATGGTCTTTCCACAATGCTCATATACCAGTAAGCAATAAAACATTTAGGCCGCTGATGTTCAGTTCAGCACATTCAATCATTACCACAATTCTGTGCTCCAGCTTGGGCAGAAATAATAGCACCATGAAGATCCAAAAGCAAAGTAGTGAACGGATATCACGAACACAGGAAGAGCCCTCATGCAACTACCCTACCGGCCGCCATATCTAACTCCACAACAAAAATGTTTTCGACACCCGGGTAGACGCATTGCATGCATCTCTACCCGGAAATGTGACACGTCATACTTCGCCAAGGTTTCCACACATTTATGTCATGTCATGGACTGACTGTCTCCACCTACCTTCTAACCATTGCCTGCCTCGCAGAACAGCGTAAGCCGAGGAAGTCTATCGGTGGGTATGCGTAACACTTGTCCTAGCCACATCAACCTGTTCAGATTCAGTGTTTGTTCCAATGAATATCCACTGATTCCGAAAACCCTAAGCCTAATTTCAGCATTGCTGATACAGTATTCCCACCATATTCAAAGTATACTATGAAGAAACTGAAGGCTGGGCAATGACAATCTTCGCCTATCTTCGACCACTAATGGTCGTGTTTCTGCGGCCTGTATAGAAGAACCGACGTAACCACCGCAGTTTACACTCAAACCGTGACACGGGCGCCATAGATGGATGAGGCTGTCAGAAACCCAAAGCGCCTTCTGTATGAGCGACGACATCCCACCCGGTGAGATGTAACTACTCAGACAACAAAACTTGTTTGCTTCAGCTAGAGCTTCTAGGACAAGGTTGGGTGTAGCGTCAACCCAGTCCTGCAGCGGCACTTTACACTTTGGAGGGGCAAAACGCACCCCAAGCATTGCTACGTTACTGTTTACGCCATGTTGAAAAACTTCGACATTCACTCAACAGAACCGTATAATCCGCGTATTCCGGGTGAGACGGCCTACTCTTGGCGCAAAGATTCATCCGGTCCAGCAGCTTTGTACCTTTCCAAGGAACGTATCCTCCGGATAACGTCCACTTCTATCCAAAGAGTGTTATCTACCTCAATCCTTTCTCTTGCATGTACTTTCGGAAGGTCCACTGCTGAAATGGGCCAACTGAATTGTTCCTTAAAGTATTCTACCAAACGGTCCACACGATGTTCCTAAGATCGAGTCAGTGAATCTTCGGATTCTTTATTTAACTTACCAGCATTGGGCTTCGATGGACCGGTACCTCTGATCAGACGGTAAAGGTTGCGAGTACTGCCAATGGGCGCAGCATTCTCCATCTCCGTACAGTGTGCAATCCACGAACGCACACGATCATTTCTCAGGTACCTATTCAGTTGTTGTCTCAGAGGTTTACACACTTCATTGAATGTGGCATCCGGAGGGACGGATATACGAGCACCTAACAGAGCAACTGATGTTGAAGACATCCATTGATCGTGAGACCCACTTAAACCTGAGTCTTGTGTGGCATTCAAAGCTGCATAAAAGGCTCCCCTGATCTGCTGCCAGCATCAACCTGAATATCCGGCCGAATCAACAGCCATGTAGACAGCTCTGTCCGGAAAGCAGATCGTCAGTTAGCATCTGCGCGGGATGGGTGCCCCTAGCGTTCGTGTGTCCACGAACAAGATGTAAACAGAAGTGACCACATAAAAAGGAGCGATGAGTCTGCAGGTGTAGACCAAAATGAACGATAATCTGCAGTTAATCCATGATAGCGGTGACCAATGACAATATGGTCAATCTGAGTCCAACGTTTTGAAGACGTAGGAGGATGCTATGTGAGTCTATGTCGCTTCCTATGACAGAATTTCGTACTCGCCAGAAACAATTTGTGTTCGGAGCACAACTGCGTCTTAGTGAACATATAACATCGGAGTGTGCATGTATGAAGACCAGTGGCCGCAGGAGTACCGGGTACGCATACCTGATGAGCTGCAACAACTGCGAAACCGGTCATGTGCTTCCAAGGAAATTTTGTCCACACGTTTACACACTACACACTATCAATATGAGCGCTTGCACGTGCAGCCTCGTTTTTCGCAGGGTTAACCGTGACTCAGACACGAATAACTAACAGAAATCACAGTTATGATTCACTTGTGGACTCTCCATTCAAACTCCAGACGATCCAAATGAGATCTTACTGAATATATATATATATATATATATATATATATATATATATATATATATATATATATATATATATATATGATATATATATATATTCCTCATCACGAAAATGTTGGATCTACCCTTGTCCTTCGTCCTCGCAACCATCGTCGTACTTGTGCGATATGTATACAAGAGTGGTAGCTAAATTTATATTTTGCAAAGTCACTCGTGTCGACAGACGGCTTCAAACTGTCCCGGTAGGACAGGAATTACAATAATGAACAAAATAGAGTCGGGGTGATCACAACTGTCTTTTCTGCCTAGTGTGCCAAGTACGAAGTCACTTACGCACACAAAGCGTTGTCCCAGATTTTTTCGCTATAGTAATACAATCATTTAAAAAATACTTGCGTTGTGCATAGAGAAAATCATTTCCTTCTTTTATGACTCTAACAAAGATTTATTGGAATTGGACATGGATATTCAGCTCGCCTTACCAAGAAACTCCATTAAACGGATCTGGTCTAGATACCATGCTATCCATCACAAGTTTTCATATTGTATTCACCACCGTCCCTGGCCTGCACGCACTCGCGATGATTATTTGCTCAATCCCTTGGCGGCAGACAGCCAATAGTCATGTTTCTATGACAAGGTTTGATTGACTCAAACTGGTATCTTCTTGAGGTCCATTTGTTGGCTCTATATGTTCGTATCGAACCCTGATTCCTAACCGACTTTATCTCCTACTCAACCTTTCTCTCTCCTTTTTTGTTTATGCGTACTGACTCACTGATATCCACGAACCGTTCCGACTGATGACTATTCAAATTGCTTCCCTTAAAAAACTTTCCTTTTGAACCACCTGACTCGCACCTGTATCGCCGTCTGGAGCGTTTCCTGTCCATTGTTGCACAGGCGTTTGAGAACTCTTTATGAGTGGTCTTGATTCTGTGATCGATTCGCTCACAGTTTTAGGTATGTTACTGCTGTTGTTTGATAATTTGTCCCACAATAAAGCGAGCTAGTGTTCTCTGCCGTGGGAATTGAGGTTCGATTATCTGTGATTCATTCAATTACGGGGCGACAATTATGTAGAACTCCCCTTCAACTTTTCCTGTTTCTTTGTTAGATGACAACCCGCGCATTACAGTTGGCCCCTTCAGTCATGCTCAAACATAACTACTAGCTGTATTTGACCTCACAGATCCGTATTTCTTTTGTCGCCGCACACTAGATCTACCGAAAAATCGTCGGAGCGTCATCTTGGTCTTCATTCACGTCAACACACATCTGGTACTCTTTCGATTCCGAAACGAACCGCATGAGGAAGACAAAAACTCTACATTGCTGCCTTCAAAAAATCCATCCCTCTATCAAACGATTTTGATTGGCCATGTTCAGCGGTGCTGGAAGCTGTAAAAACACAATCTTGACATGTGCATTGCCAAACGGTCGCGGGGTTCCTTAGGTGCATCTGACACCATGTTCTACGGCCGCTAGCCAGTTCTAGGAAGAAGACCTCTCTGCCTCTGAACCATTCCAGTCCACTGGTACAAAATATAAGATATTTGGTGATCATAGTCAAATCCTGGTCCGCGAACTTATTGGACTGCCTGGTATTCACAACCTAAGTGGTTAGTGTGGTCATAAGCCTAATTGGTTAATTCGTTCCAGACAACAGTTGGTACTTCATTGGTTGCTTCAGTTTGGTTCGTTTGCCCCAATCTTTTCCTCGATTGAGAACAGGAGAAGACGTGCTGGCTGCTCGACAAACCATCATGCCGTGTGGCAAGTGAACCAAGCCGTCTATTGTTGATGCGTCAGTCCATACTCTCACAAGTTCGAGCAGTCCAACTACCTTGGTCGGAAATCGATTACGTCATGGATTTGCATGGTGGTGACGTAAGTTAATCATCACCCGTTGCTGCAAGTGTTGCTTGGTCAAAGGTGACTCATCCATCTACTCACTGCCCCCTCCTCTTCTAAAAAACATTGAATGAGACACGTTCAACTCTTCTGATTGGTTTCCTACAACTTACGTTACCATATAAATGTGACTGTAATGGTTTGGAAATGAAATCACCGGAAACAGACGTTCTGCAACAAGAGTAGATAGGCGAGAATCACGGACGACAATGCAGAGGAGAAAAATTGAATGCTCGAAACGCCATTCGCTGCGGTGTACCGTTATATTTCTCAATGTGTTCAGCCTAACACGCCCCATATAGTCAAGTTCACCGGTCGGGTTTCTGATATGTTCCTGTGATACCATGTATTGGCCACCCTTGCTCATTTTTTAATCATCCACCAGTGCAAATAAAACTACCCGTTACGAAATATATCCATACACGTGTGCAACGTGTCCTGAACCTCAAAGCCACTTAACAACCACATTTAGGCACGATTTGAAAACATCGGTGTATCGATAACGATAATCTTCGGAAGCTTTACGCCATGAGAGATCAAGCTACCGAGCCGAACAAAAGAACTGGTCTAACTGCAGCACCATACAGTTGGTTCTTCACAGACAATGAGATGTCAGGTTGATGCTACAGATGACTGAAGTAGGCGAGAGCTGACTTATTACCTTCCATGACACTGTTCAGTTTCATATTGAGCGAACTTAATCCTAAAGCAAAATTTTACACTGGGAAGTTGCAAAACGCATGTCATACAGTAACAGAGTTATTTAAACTGTTCGGAAAAGCTTACAAATAACATGGATTCTCCCTTATGATAAACCGCAAAGCGTTCAGACATACATCACCACATCCATTTTCATCGATGTAAGTGCTGATGCTTGTTTATGCATCTGAGGTCCGGCTCACCGCGTCTTCTTTCCACCTTATCAGATCGTGCACGTGCAACCAAAATGGAAAAACGCTGCATCCAGCATACTATTAAAATCATCGTTGCGTTGCGACAAAATCGTACAGTAGAACAGTATGGAGTTCTTTTTTCCCAGTAATTAACTGTGATTCAGGAACACTAACAGAAAGTGGTGATCCGTTACAGGAACACCCGAACCTGAGTGGAGAAATAGATAAAACACACAAACACACGGAAACTGCAATGAAAAATACAGCAAACCTAAAGAATACCATTTGTGCAGCGCAATGAATGCACACTAACCTCCATAGATGCGAGACAATTCGTAGATTGCACGAAGCATATTCCTCGCATGACTAACCATTCCCGAGAACATACTGGCAGTCCGATTGAGCTCGTCCAGTTTTTTGACCAAGCCGTCTGAAAAAATGCACAAGTGAAAGACAGCAGATATGAGAGCAGAATAAGGTATGCATGTATGCGTACCTGTGTGCGCGTGATAAAAATTGCTGAGTAAAAAACGACTGAACATACCGTTCACGAGAATGGCTCGACTGAGGCCCAAAGCATCTGCGGTACTTGCTTCCATGGATTCTACAACTCGGTGTTTGGCTTTCTTAAGCACTAAAAAATTATGTATTTTTCAAGGAAATTCTGACTACTCACCTATGTCTAACGTTTTGCCCTGTTTTGGATCGGCATGAAGCTTGTTAAAATTGATGATAACTTGGTTCTGGAAAGGAACAAAAGAGCAAAATAGGAACACCCGTAAGTTACAGAAGGGGCATAGTTATACTACATTCACTGGGTCACTTGGTCGGTGATGAGCGAGTGTTTGGAGGCGTTTATCACCTCGTAGTTCAGAGGATGGGATCCCACCACCATCGGTCAATGGTACACCTAATCGACTGTCGCCCTACCAGTTATCATGCCTGGTGTAGTCGTACCTCAGCAAGTTTTACACTCCACTCTCAGAATCACGTTGCCGGTTGTCCCCAATAATGCGGACAGCATTTGGGAGTACGGGATGTCTCTTTCAATGCACTCTTGCGGAAGCTTACAATAATGGCTCCACAATAAAAAAAAAATGAAAACCCGTGGAGTAAAAAAATCGTTGATATGAGACTCTCGGCTACTGTCTTATTTCCAACTACCACGGAGTTTCTTGAGGCATCCATGTGATGGTTTCATTCAAGATGCTTTACCAAGACAGAATGTTACTGGAAGCTGTTGCGTTCAACGGTATCGGGTGAGATTACACACAAGCCGACAGAGGCAGACTACATCCAGTGTATTATCATTATATACGCATTCCATGTATTGGGAACCATGCCAAAAAACTGCACTGTCCATTTTCAAACGTCATCCATGGCAATGACCAGGATACTCGACGGTTTTCTGTATTCAGCTACCAATGTCTCCGAAGCACTGCTCGCGTCTGGTGGGAACATCAGATGAGCAATGAGACCGTTCGTCGTCGTGTTTACCGTACAGATAGTCCCCTCTGACCGAGATAACCTCTCTACATCGCCCTCGATGGTTCGGGCACGTTTTGCGTATACCTGCCCATCGTTTACCGTTTCGTGCTATTTTTCCTTGTGTTGGGCAAGGATGGAAAAAGCGGAACGGAAGTCAGGCTATGACTTAGCGCAGAGGCATGAACAAGTTAGCTTCGACTTTCGTTTCGGTTGGTGTTTCCCGCTTTCCTGGTTGGGACCAAACAAATGAGGACTGCCGCCGGTTAGAAATGCTGAGAGATATGGCTCGAAACCGCATTCAGTGGCGCGCATGCTGTAGGGCTTGTTTGTTGATTTCCAGTTTTACGAGAACCAGCGAAAAACAGACCCAAAAAATAACAAGGAGTTTATGGTGAAAATTTCAAAAAAAATCGCGTCTACTTGTTGTGATCTTAAAGGTGACCCTAAGGTATAGATATACATATATATATAGAACAGGATCTCACTCGAATGGTCAGGAGTTTAAATGAATACTACCAATTAAAAAATACACGAATGAATCCCAGCTGCACCTTGATGTAGTGTTATGGCTTCCGTGCCTATATGATCTAAAGAGCTATACTGTATGGCTTCCTTAAATCTGAAATGCAATCATACCCGAAAAGTCAGTGGGTGGAGGCCCGACAAAGTCCAGTCTATTGGTCCTCCCGGTTGAGGGTCGATCTGAGCTGGCGACTCAGTTGGCAAGATCAGTGGAAGAATAATTCGTCCAAGCCATTGGGCCTCCACTCAGCCACCCCGCTGACTTGCGGACAGGTTGTTGTTAGGACTAAAGACTTTGGTTGAGAACCCTAATCGTTCTCTTGCTTTTCGGCTGGACACCCTAACAGTGCCCATACAACATCTTCCATGAACTGCACGACTACAAAGAATTCCATACTACATTGGTCGTCGCGCAAGATAATCAGGACCGCGCTGCCCGTTGCATCGAACGGGTTGGGTAGTGATAAGTGGGCTACTACCCAGAGTTTCCTCTCTTTTACTTCAACCTTCATCTCCTGTCCCCAGCCAGTTATCTTTGCCCCTTTTATTCACCCATAATGCTCCCACTGATAACATGCCCGATACTTGCAGCGATTCATTGTCCAATAGTATCATGAACAAACGTTTATCTTGTAACTCACATTTTATCAAGCCTCGTTAGCCTCTACCTCTCGGCTTCTTTAGGGTGCGTACTCATGCAGGCCGGTCAGCAGGCGCGCCTAGCGCTCTTAATAGATTCTCTGAAGATTGATATCTGCTGCGTAAGTTAAACGCGTATCCAGGATTCGAGCAGTGTGATTCAACTAACTGCTCCTGATATCTCATCGAGGTATTTCCTGCTCACTTCAGGAGACGAAGTAGCTAGAGCTGTCGATCAACGTGGTGTAGGAATAGTCTTGATCGACAAGACCGAGGCTGCCCTTCTAGACTGGATATCGGTTAATAGTCGTTTATGTGCAGTTACACTCGAGGAATCAGTTGGCGTTCGAAAGGATAATTGTGTTAAGCGCATTCCGTTTGTAATCTCGGCATGCGCTCCAACAGACTTCAACTCTGACAAGAAGAAGGATGAGTTCTATGATGAACTCACTACTCTTGTTCGCAGGATCAAAAGCTCTGACATTGTAGTGCAAGCTAGTGATTTTAATGTAGAAGTTGGCAAACTTAGTGCGTCAAAAGCTTGTTTAGGTGGGCGTCGTGCTTCACCCGCTCAGCGCACAGATAACGGGGATAGGCTTCTCCGGTTTTGTGCAGACAATCCATCATCCCTGCCTAGTACATATTTCCGACACAGCTCATGTCGCACGCCGACATGGCGTTCTAACTCTACAGGTACTCTAAGCCAGATCGATCAGGCCTCAGTAGGGTACCGGTGGTACAATTCTGTTCAGAACTGTAGATCTTACTGGTTTGCATGCGTAGAGTCGGACCATGCATTAGTTTAGATGCGATTATCACAGCAGCTCCATGGTCATCGACGCAAACAGCAAACCCGGTTGGCCGTACAACGTTTATCTGAACCAGAAGTTCTTACCTGTTAATAGCAGAAATTAGCACATCAGCAGTAATAAAGATGAGCTTTGGACCCATATTAAACAGGTAATACATGTGGCAGCAGGTTTCGCCTGTGGTCCCAGGTACGATATCCATCAAAGACACTGGATTTCGCAAGAGTCGATCAGTCTAATGGAGAAAATCAAGAAGCTCGCATTGCTGATTCTGCTACGCTTGATATTGTGACATCTTAGTAGTCACCCACACTAGTGGTCCATCCACTAATGTTCATACCGAGGATTAGACACCGGGGGCACGAGGATGTTGGTAGTAAAAATCCCAACATAGTGCTCAAGCGCTCGACAGGCGGGCCAAACCAGGTTAACGGTAACCGATGCCTGAAATCCTCGGTAAAACGGCGCCCAGCATACGAGGACAAATACTTCTGCATAGGCGGATGAGATCTGTCAGGATCCAGTGACTGCCAAGGAAATTCACCCAATCAGCATGGTTGAATGGGCCCCAGGGTCATAGTAATCTCTACCGAACGATCTCCTAGGGAGCCACCGGCAACCATGTACCAAGACCACGAACGCCCTCCAGTTCTTTTCAAAATTGGCGGTGGTGCAATGAGCAATACTTAGGTCAGATATCAAGTTTGGGTACCATTTCATGGAGTTCTCTATCACAGTGTATCCAGCTTAGTAGACTTTGCCGTTCCTCCTAGGGAGTGGAAGTAGCCACGTGGAGGTATTCGTCAATCTCTCTTCTGGATCCTGGGCATTTGGCTGCATCGATAACCTGGTGGATAATTCTGTTTGGAAAGCAGATTGTTGGTTATCATCCAGTAGCAGCTGCAGAGAACGGTTCGCTTTGGAGTTGTTTCGGCCACCAACGAGGCGCAAGCTGAAGTGTGCACGGACAAGAGCGTGATCAGTCTTTACAAACGTGGACCATAATCATCGACAGTCTTGAACTGATCCGCGCCAGTGGTAACCGACAGCAATATGGTCGATCTGAGTCCAACGCTGTAAAGGCCCGGGAGCATGCCAGGTTAGCCGGTGTCGCTTTTTGTGAGAGAAATTTGTACTCGCTAGGAACCATCTAGGGTCGGAACATAGTTGGATGAGTCCATCACCATTATCAATTCGATCGGCTGGAACGAAGTATTGGCCTCCCATATTCCTCTCCGTCTCGTCTAGAATTCCGACTTGAGCATTTAAATCACCCGAGAAGCCGAGCTTGTATCTGGGGAGCAAAGTGTTGACACTGAAGTTGGGTCTTGTATGCGTGTTTGGGAGACACAACACACGTCTATGTTAAAGGTTTCAATGGTCTTAACTAGGGCAGCCTGTTGCCCCGGTTGACACAGTGTGCGGACATTGAAAGCAGCTAAGCGAAAATGATGCTTAGGTCGGAGAATGGATTCTCTTTCTTCCCCTGTCTTTGATTTTCTACCCTTTCCGAGATCAACAAGTTCACAGTCACGGCTCATTGTGGCTACTCGTACGCATTTAGAATTGGAATGTGAAGGATGAAGAGCAGAGGGATAAGAAGTGTTGCCCGACTGACCGCTGAGGATTTCTGAACATATCATACTCTGCGGCTGCCAACACTGAACAAGGGGTTTTTCCTTTGGGAACCCTTACCGGAGCCTTTGACTCAAAAGTCTGACCCACAAGGCAGTGACGCGTTGACCCATCGCGGGAGCGTAACCGAACAGCTTGTGAGGGAACTTCTTCTGGTCTGTCACGCGAGACGTGATTATTGCATACGTTCTACTTTGCCTTCGCTGGTGCTCTGTTATCGATCCGCTTTTCGGATTTATTAGTTAGCATCCTTTGGGCCGGGGACTGCCCACCTTAGGCGGGCGATAGCCACCCAATGAAGTGCGATGACTTCTGCCACCGTCGAGAGAAACCCCAGGTACTTCCCTCCTGCGTCCAACTAGTGGAGGTTTTTAGACCGGTAAACTGATTCTCTCCGTGTTCATCCGCTGAAGTGTTCTTCCCAGGGACATGGTGGCGAAAATCAGATTTTACCAACAACTGGTTCTAAGAATGGACTTCATCTGACCTCTATTCATCGACCTGTCAGCCATGATTGATCTAAGGTCTAAGGAAGCCATCCCGCATGGCTGTTTGGGTCATGGAGGCATGCAAGCTATCACACCACGCCAAGGTGTAGTCTCGCCGTGATGGACATTTGGTAGTCAGGTTTCGCGAAACCCAACCCCGAAATGTGACACATCCTACTTCGCCAAGGTTTCCACACATTTATGTCATGTCATGGACTGACTGTCTCCACCTACCTTCTAACCATTGCCTGCCTCGCAGAACAGCGTAAGCCGAGGAAGTCTATCGGTGGGTATGCGTAACACGTGTCCTAGCCACATCAACCTGTTCAGATTCAGTGTTTGTTCCAATGAATATCCACTGATTCCGAAAACCCTAAGCCTAATTTCAGCATTGCTGATACAGTATTCCCACCATATTCAAAGTATACTATGAAGAAACTGAAGGCTGGGCAATGACAATCTCCGCCTATCTTCGACCCTTACCATACTATATTCTTTCTGTCCCCCCAGATATAGAGACATTTTCCTCAGAAGCAATCTTCAAGTTACTTCGAACCCCGAAATCAGCTTCTGCTGTGGGTCTAGACGGCTTGTCTTTCACTGTCCTCAAATTTAGAGCAAGTCCACTATCCGGAATTATGACGTCTCTCAATAATAAACCTATTGATGCTGGTGTTACTCTCGCCTCCTGGTAGCCCGTGACAGTAGTACCTATTCCCAGGCATTCTACTTTCAACATTTTGTCTAAATGTTTTTGTCCCACCGACATTACTCCTTTTGCGCTCAAGTTGATCGAGCGCGCCATGCTCAGCCGACTGCGATCTTCTTTTGCTGTTTCCAATGCCTTCTGTTATCTTGTATACAAATCAAACAGATGCACTCTACATGTGGTTGCCTCAGTTTGCCATTCCATTTCAAAGAGCTTGATAAGCTACGTGTAATCCGTTCCCCAACTACTCTTCTGCATTTGATTCGGTTCCCTGTTCTCTATTTTTTATGAAAAGATGGGATCTTTTGGCTGTTTCACCTGCTTGCTTTCATGGATCAACGTGCATGTTTGGTTTGCACGAAAAATATTATCCCTCGGCCCAAAGCGTACAAAAATCGATAAGGACAAATATGAGTGGCCGAGTTCTTTCAGCTCTTCACTCTTGCAAATTGCTTGCACACGCTGTGCTACCGTAAGCAAAAGCAAAACAGTTGAATCTACGGCAGTGGTGAACCAAGAACCTGTAGCACCGTGTGCAACGGGCGCCAGGTCCCACGCGGAAGTTGCTTCAGCCGCTATAAACAGCCCATCGACAGCAATGAAGAAACACCGTCGAACGAAACCCACGGTTACTGACAATACTACAGCAGCTGTTAGTTTGGAAGACCACACGGCTGATTTGGAGGTGTCGAATGCAGTCGGTGGAGTCCCCAGTCCATGGCAGCCGGAAACAACAGGCCAGTGGAAAAAGGTGAAGCCACGTCAACGGACGGCGCCCCCAGCTAGGATTCAATGCTTTCTTGTCATGAATCTCCCGGAATCAACTGAGTCGATGTCACAAAGTCAATTAGATCATGACATGTCTCTTCTACGGGACATACTTGCCAAGATATTCCCCATGGAAGAGGAAAACCTGGGAAATTAATGTGAAGGTCAGAGCCAATTTCTGCTTAGGGAGAATAAATGAGAATGGCAACCCACGTCCACTCAAGGTGGTCTTGGGTTCCGAAGAGAAATCCCGTTCGATATTAGGGCGGTCCTGAGGAACAGAAGAGACAGTGCAACTCCTTCGAGATCTCAACCCCGAGAACAGAGAAAAGCATAAGCTAGCGTCGCGAGAGCTCCACGAACGCCAGGCCAGTGGGAAACAGTTCTTCTTATCCGGGATTTTCAAGTACTACGGAAACGTCTTTAACTCCGGTGCAAGTCGTCCACTCCTAACAGCATCACCAACCAGGTAGTCCTGACAGTAGAGATGCAAAGAGAGCTCGCATGGAGAGGGAAGACAAACGAGGACAAGCACTTATTATGATGTCTAATGTCAGGAGTCTGTTGAATAAGCAAGATGAGCTGGATGAATGGGTGGTTCTCCACTGGCCAACAAAGGTCGCATTAACTGAGACGTGGCTTAACAGGAAGGTGATCGATTAGGTGGCTCTATCAGGATACACGCTCTACCGTGTTGATAGGATCCAAGCTCGGGGAGGAGGAGGTGAAGCGTTGTATATCCGGGCCGACATTTCCTCGCTGCAGTGAGATTGCTAGAAAGACCCGGAGGCACTATTTGCCAGTCTATGCTCCTGAACTGAAACAGAGTCATCCTATACGGATTGCAGTGGACGTTCTCAGTATGTCGTGCGAGGAATTAACTGAGGAAGAGGTGGCTGCAGTCATGAATACCACCAAAGTTAACCGATCCCCTGGACCTGACGGTGTGTGTATCTCTTGGTGGTAAATGAGCTGGTCCATGTGCGTTTTTAGCCGGCAACAATTTCTTTGAAATGGCAGGAAACGCTACGCTGTACAAAGGCTGGAAGCGCATTCTTGAATGAAAAGGTCTACTCTGGGCTGGGCCACCGAGTAGTACAACAGCCCGCAAGGCAACCAACAACGTAAAATATCAGTGACACGATGACCGCCCGTTTTTCTATTGTTCATCCGCCCACCCACTCCCACCGCAAATTTTTTTTATTGTTGTTGTTACGATGACACCAGATTGACTCCATGCCGGTGTAAAATAACGATGTAATAATCTGGGAGGCGACCTCTGTGAACCCCGACCTTGAAACCCTACAGATTTTGCGTGACCGAGCTCACTGGTTAACGTCAGCATTTTTTCCCACCATGTAATGGACTGGTTTCGTCGACCGAACCTTCAAATACTACTTGCCTTAAAAAACAATGTACACAGAGCGAGTTCTTCTATAGGCAGGCGTTCCGTGTCTCAAGTACTGTACCTTGTTAAGATCAAGAGCTTGGCCTAGAGATAGGCCTCTATTCGAAACACTATACGCCGAACCATGAAGGGATTTTCAGATTCGCCTTTGCACGGTACCATGGGCCCCTTTTCCCTAACAATTTAGACATGAGTTATTGAAAAATCTCAATGATTTCATCGGAGGAACGCTCGAAGTGACCTCGAATCTCATAAACACTGCGACTTCTTTCAGGACCCTAAGACACGAATGGCTTTTATATAATATCATTATAAATAATAATATTCCAATAGTCTACAGGATAGGATTGGTTAGAGTAAAAGGTTGAAATGGTGTTCCGTTTGAATGAACGAATAAGGGTAAATCTCACAAAATCGAATGATAACTAATTAATGAAACCGTTCAAGAGCGAAATAATTCTCACCTTGAAACTCTGAATCAGACGTGCAGCTTCCACTTTCGATTTGCCTTTGACCGAAACTCCGTTCACACCCGTAATCTCATCACCCGCCTGAAGAGTTCCATCCGCGGATGCTGGTGTACCGTCAAAGATCTGGACTACATATAAACACGGACAATACGGCGCACCGCCACCAATACTGATGCCGACCAGATTTTGTGCATCTTTTTGCAAAGTTACACAGCCACTGGTCACAGTCATACCCCTGGGAAGGGAATCAGATGGTGTGATACGTTCACGCATGATTCGCGGACGTAGTTTGTGAGAGATCCGTTAATACGTCACCGTATATAGAAACAAACAAAATGACTTCAAAACGAACGGTTTCAGAGAAAGGAACTCTTTTCATTGTGTACACGAGCACATAAGTAGCTGTTAAGCATGATAACAATGATGACAATATGGATTTATTGATCCCGATTATTACGATATGAAACCCAGCCGAATCCGAGGTCGGTAACTGGAACCAATGAAACACAAGCCCGTGCATGTCAGTATGAGAACGCGTTAAAGCAGTACACGAGTGGAATGTGCACTCACGGAGCACTGGCAAGAACGCGAATGAAATGCGTGTTACGCCTGCATAGAAAACGATTGATAGTTTCACCACACGTCTCATATAAAGTAATTGTTACTTATCGGGGGAGGGGTAAAATAGAAAGAAAGCATCACGTCCTCCGCTTATGTTTCCATTGTTTAAAACGGTTTACACCGAAAACAATGACGGCGCGGTAACCATACTTACAAGGGATAGATTCTATGGAACCTCAAAACGAAAATAAACAATGATTGTCCGTCTACGAACGGTAAGCGACAGAACCATCCCAATAATTACATGTTGAATGTTCTCTAATCTACATACGCACGCGACCGTGTTTCGCGTAAGGATCATTTATTTTTCTGGAAGCCCATCATGGTAACTGGTTGCACGTTCCTATCGACAACGAGGTTACCACACACTGAAATTCAATTCTCGTGCCAGTGATGGGTACTGGGAACAGACTAAAGGCGTCCGCGAAACGTTGTCAACACATTACACAAAAACCGGAGAGGCTATAACCAACGTCCAACCTCGACGACTAGTAAAAGACGGTGGATTCAGACAGCAACATGAGATAACCGACTTAACCAGATTTTCTGACATGTCTCAATTAAACTAACTGGACAACAGCATGGTGTATCATAGTTCTCAAACAGATAGGATTATGCCGCACAAAATAAAGGCTGGGTTGAAGAAGAAATCTAGTGCGCTTGATTTTTAGTAGATAAGCGCACACTGTTTCTACCTCGCGGAGGGCATTCGCGGTAAGGATGAGCGATAGGAGACTGCGGTCAGATCCGTTTTATAAAACACATTGATAAACGAGAGTTCAAAACATCTCATTGAGGTTTCCGATGTGTCAAACGTGAAAATTGGAGACCCTATGAACAAAGACATTGCACGCTAGCGCTGATCTTCTCACGCAAATTAGACTGAGATTCC
This sequence comes from Fasciola hepatica, assembly GCA_948099385.1. Taxonomy (NCBI): domain Eukaryota; kingdom Metazoa; phylum Platyhelminthes; class Trematoda; order Plagiorchiida; family Fasciolidae; genus Fasciola; species Fasciola hepatica. The sequence continues at coordinate 1,882,840 of CANUEZ040000133.1, forward strand.
GAGGACAAGGTCACCAGAAAATGTTAACTAAGAACAGTCAGACTCAAGTGCTCTTCAAAAAAAGATTTTGTTGCAACATGACCAAAATAGCTATGCAAAACAACTATGTCTGGACGCGGCAAAAGGCAATGCACATTGTTAGTTGACCTCACAAAAAAGAGCAGTAAATCTGCTATGTATCTTTGGCATTTCAAAAAGGCAAATTATAGGCGATTGCAATAATACGAGAAAAACAACACGCAGATCGCACTGAAAGTTTTGAAAACTGCCTTTTTCTGCTGTTGTTGAAATAAACATCAATTCTGACCAGTTCTCCTAACCACTGGCCTAGCACTCATGTGCTCTAATTATGATTGCTACCTCAGGCCACTGTTGAGTCGAGGGTGAAATGAATAAAGAACATAAAGAGCAACTAAACAAAAAGGAGAGAAAGACATAAGTGAAATCATGTAGACGGGAAAGATTTCGAATGAATTGATCGATGTTTCCATACCGCGTACTTGTCATGAATTTCTTTTCACTGACAGCTGGTAAACGGAGTCGTTTACAACTGACATTACTGTACTATTACAAAGTTTATTGATAAACTGCGGGATTTTATAAGCTTAACTTCACTTATACTCGCACACTTCTCGGGGTAAAAGTTGAGTGATGCCTAAAAGTTATTCCATTTTGTGGTTTTACACTATTTTGCTTACTAAAAAGCATTGAAGTAGCAAGTTGCGAACTTGGACTTCCTGCGGCTGTTAACAGATTTTTGGACATGGAGAGAAGCATGAGCATGTGAGGTAAGAGCGCAAGGACCCCGTGAGCGTACGATGGTGAAACATGACTATTTTATTTGGTATTCCGAAGCATTGCAAAAAACTCCCGTGGAATCGATTCGAGCAGACAAATAGGACATAAAACACGACAATGAATAACAATTTTAAGGTTTGATTTGTGAACTGAACCGATTTCGACTATTATTCATGAATGCTCACAAAATCGGCTGTCAGTGCACAAATTATTAATAATCAGCGGACAGTTCAAATTTCCGAATCAACTTTCGTTAACGATTTATTAATCACGAGAACAGTTATGATCTCGGATTACGTTCGTTGAGACATGAAATACGCTTGACAAATCGAATAGGTTTAGGAAGCAAGTAAGCAGAACAAAAAATAAAGTGAAAATCAGTGAAATGACTCGAAGACGACTACACGGCTAACCACACGAGCTATTTGGCGGCTAAATCTGGTGAACCCCAACCCGGAAGCCTAACACGTTCTACACAATTAGGGTTTACATAAATGTTACCATTATGGACTGAACTCCTCGACCTACATTCCATCCATTAACTGTCTCGAAGAAGTAAATAAATCGATGGGGGTGCGCAACATTTGTCTCAATCACGGTAACCTGCTTACATTATGCACTTGCTTTGGCGACAATCTTATGATTTCAATAACTTCGAGTCTACCCAAAATCGCATGGTTTTTGAAGGAAAGGTTGTTTTCGAGTACACGGCACGACACGTTAGCGCACAATGGCGTAGCGACGGAACAAGACTGGTGTGAAACCAATCGAGAGTCACAGAACAAAAAGACAGTGAATACGTTGGAAGCTTCTGGCGACAGACAGAATAAACTCTACAATTCCGCAGCTGCAACTCAGTCGTATAAAAAAACAGGAAGTAAAAAAGATTATTATTATTATTGTTATTACTATCATGATCATCATCGTACAGCGTTAAACAGTAGGGCAAGCTCCACTGACCACTGCCTTTCTCACCATGTTGCACCTTGAATTAGAAAGTATGAATATACAAGATGGACAGGGAGTGGACCTACACGAGTGGGAAAAGGAAAGAACGCTCTAGCAGCCAACGCACAGAATACACAGTCTAACCGTACAAACGCACATTGATCACTCATTCTGATTCGATAGAAAGTGACAACACGACCGCCCCTGTTCACATTTCGCTGCCATATCCTTCAGTGTATCCAGCCAACTGGTAGACGGATCTTTTGGACCCCAAACACGAAGATTTGAGGCACCTACTTTTCCTAAGTTCGCTGTACATCTTCTCATTTCTTGTTCGCACGTCATCTGTTGACCTCCACGTGGCTTCTTCCACTCCCCAGGAAGAACGGAAAACAGGGCACGGTACGGTAGACGTGTGTTTGTCATACGTAACACGTGTCCCAACCAATGAAGTCTACTAAGTTGGATACGCTGTGATAGAGAACTCCCTGAAACGATACCTAATAATCGATTTCTGACCCCAATATTGCTTATGCGGTCATTTCATCCGATATCAGCTATACTAAGCAGACTTAGATGGCCGAAAACCTGAAGACGACGAATACTTTCAGCACGCAGACCGCAAGTCTCGAAACTGCAGCGCAGTAAACACGAACTTTCAACTTCAGTGAAATATCATGTCGACGCCACATGTGCTTCAGTTCAGCGAACGCCCCTCGATCCTCGGATATATGCGTGCTCAGCTCTACTACCATGCTTCCATCCGTCGTTATGCTGCTTCCGAGGTAACTAAAGCGGTCGACAATTGTTAGTTCCTCTCCATCGAGCATCAAGCTCGGAATCGTTGACATTCAGTCTTGCAACATCGCTTTACACTTTGAAGATGCAAAGCGCATACCGAGAGGAGCTACAGCTCTCGCAAGTCTAAATAATGCACGCTGAGCATGTTCCGTGCATTCGAACAGGCAGATGAGGTCGTCTGCGTAATCTAGGTCACACAGCTTTCTACTACTTCGTAGTTCGATGTCCACATTCTGGAGATCTCCCATGGTATTATACATTGCCTCGCCTATGAAGGAATTAAACAAGAATGGAGAGACTGGACAACCCTGTCGAACACCACTGGTCGTTTCGAACCGACTGGATAGCTCACCGTGAACCCTTACGCGGCCAGAAGTATAAGAGTACAATAAACTCAGTAGATTCACAAACTTCTGAGGCATACCCTTCCGGTGAAGAGCATTGAATAGCGCATTTCGGTCAACTGAATCGAAGGAACCTTCAAGTCGAGAAAAATAATTGTATATACATCCTCGATCTGGGTGGAATCTGGCCTGTTGTATGCGGGCGTTCATCTCGCGAACCGGTGTCGGACGGTGCAGGAAAATCGTGGCTAAAATCCTGGTGACCATCGGAATTAAACTAATCTCACAATGATTACCACGTTCATTGCCTACTCGCTTCATGAAAATGAGTGCAACTCATGAGTCCCCCCCATAAAAACGGAATGCGCTTCGTGTTCCAAACGTCAAAGATCAAGGTAGTGAGTGATTTTGTCAATGCACCACCACCAAAAGAACTGGAGGGCGTTCGTGGTCTTGGTACATGGTTGCCGGTGGCTCCCTAGGAGATCGTTCGGTAGAGATTACTATGACCCTGGGGCCCATTCAACCATGCTGATTGGGTGAATTTCCTTGGCAGTCACTGGATCCTGACAGATCTCCTCCGCCTATGCAGAAGTATTTGTCCTCGTATGCTGGGCGCCGTTTTACCGAGGATTTCAGGCATCGGTTACCGTTAACCTGGTTTGGCCCGCCTGTCGAGCGCTTGAGCACTATGTTGGGATTTTTACTACCAACATCCTCGTGCCCCCGGTGTCTAATCCTCGGTATGAACATTAGTTGATGGACCACTAGTGTGGGTGACTACTAAGATGTCACAATATCAAGCGTAGCAGAATCAGCAATGCGAGCTTCTTGATTTTCTCCATTAGACTGATCGACTCTTGCGAAATCCAGTGTCTTTGATGGATATCGTACCTGGGACCACAGGCGAAACCTGCTGCCACATGTATTACCTGTTTAATATGGGTCCAAAGCTCATCTTTATTACTGTTCGTCGTAGATCCTAGCTGATGTGCTAATTTCTGGTTCAGATAATCGTTGTACGGCCAACCGGGTTTGCTGTTTGCGTCGATGACCATGGAGCTGCTGTGATAATCGCATCTAAACTAATGCATGGTCCGACTCTACGCATGCAAACCAGTAAGATCTACAGTTCTGAACAGAATTGTACCACCGGTACCCTACTGAGGCCTGATCGATCTGGCTTAGAGTACCTGTAGAGTTAGAACGCCATGTCGGCGTGCGACATGAGCTGTGTCGGAAATATGTACTAGGCAGGGATGATGGATTGTCTGCACAAAACCGGAGAAGCCTATCCCCGTTATCTGTGCGCTGAGCGGGTGAAGCACGACGCCCACCTAAACAAGCTTTTGACGCACTAAGTTTGCCAACTTCTACATTAAAATCACTAGCTTGCACTACAATGTCAGAGCTTTTGATCCTGCGAACAAGAGTAGTGAGTTCATCATAGAACTCATCCTTCTTCTTGTCAGAGTTGAAGTCTGTTGGAGCGCATGCCGAGATTACAAACGGAATGCGCTTAACACAATTATCCTTTCGAACGCCAACTGATTCCTCGAGTGTAACTGCACATAAACGACTATTAACCGATATCCAGTCTAGAAGGGCAGCCTCGGTCTTGTCGATCAAGACTATTCCTACACCACGTTGATCGACAGCTCTAGCTACTTCGTCTCCTGAAGTGAGCAGGAAATACCTCGATGAGATATCAGGAGCAGTTAGTTGAATCACACTGCTCGAATCCTGGATACGCGTTTAACTTACGCAGCAGATATCAATCTTCAGAGAATCTATTAAGAGCGCTAGGCGCGCCTGCTGACCGGCCTGCATGAGTACGCACCCTAAAGAAGCCGAGAGGTAGAGGCTAACGAGGCTTGATAAAATGTGAGTTACAAGATAAACGTTTGTTCATGATACTATTGGACAATGAATCGCTGCAAGTATCGGGCATGTTATCAGTGGGAGCATTATGGGTGAATAAAAGGGGCAAAGATAACTGGCTGGGGACAGGAGATGAAGGTTGAAGTAAAAGAGAGGAAACTCTGGGTAGTAGCCCACTTATCACTACCCAACCCGTTCGATGCAACGGGCAGCGCGGTCCTGATTATCTTGCGCGACGACCAATGTAGTATGGAATTCTTTGTAGTCGTGCAGTTCATGGAAGATGTTGTATGGGCACTGTTAGGGTGTCCAGCCGAAAAGCAAGAGAACGATTAGGGTTCTCAACCAAAGTCTTTAGTCCTAACAACAACCTGTCCGCAAGTCAGCGGGGTGGCTGAGTGGAGGCCCAATGGCTTGGACGAATTATTCTTCCACTGATCTTGCCAACTGAGTCGCCAGCTCAGATCGACCCTCAACCGGGAGGACCAATAGACTGGACTTTGTCGGGCCTCCACCCACTGACTTTTCGGGTATGATTGCATTTCAGATTTAAGGAAGCCATACAGTATAGCTCTTTAGATCATATAGGCACGGAAGCCATAACACTACATCAAGGTGCAGCTGGGATTCATTCGTGTATTTTTTAATTGGTAGTATTCATTTAAACTCCTGACCATTCGAGTGAGATCCTGTTCTATATATATATGTATATCTATACCTTAGGGTCACCTTTAAGATCACAACAAGTAGACGCGATTTTTTTTGAAATTTTCACCATAAACTCCTTGTTATTTTTTGGGTCTGTTTTTCGCTGGTTCTCGTAAAACTGGAAATCAACAAACAAGCCCTACAGCATGCGCGCCACTGAATGCGGTTTCGAGCCATATCTCTCAGCATTTCTAACCGGCGGCAGTCCTCATTTGTTTGGTCCCAACCAGGAAAGCGGGAAACACCAACCGAAACGAAAGTCGAAGCTAACTTGTTCATGCCTCTGCGCTAAGTCATAGCCTGACTTCCGTTCCGCTTTTTCCATCCTTGCCCAACACAAGGAAAAATAGCACGAAACGGTAAACGATGGGCAGGTATACGCAAAACGTGCCCGAACCATCGAGGGCGATGTAGAGAGGTTATCTCGGTCAGAGGGGACTATCTGTACGGTAAACACGACGACGAACGGTCTCATTGCTCATCTGATGTTCCCACCAGACGCGAGCAGTGCTTCGGAGACATTGGTAGCTGAATACAGAAAACCGTCGAGTATCCTGGTCATTGCCATGGATGACGTTTGAAAATGGACAGTGCAGTTTTTTGGCATGGTTCCCAATACATGGAATGCGTATATAATGATAATACACTGGATGTAGTCTGCCTCTGTCGGCTTGTGTGTAATCTCACCCGATACCGTTGAACGCAACAGCTTCCAGTAACATTCTGTCTTGGTAAAGCATCTTGAATGAAACCATCACATGGATGCCTCAAGAAACTCCGTGGTAGTTGGAAATAAGACAGTAGCCGAGAGTCTCATATCAACGATTTTTTTACTCCACGGGTTTTCATTTTTTTTTATTGTGGAGCCATTATTGTAAGCTTCCGCAAGAGTGCATTGAAAGAGACATCCCGTACTCCCAAATGCTGTCCGCATTATTGGGGACAACCGGCAACGTGATTCTGAGAGTGGAGTGTAAAACTTGCTGAGGTACGACTACACCAGGCATGATAACTGGTAGGGCGACAGTCGATTAGGTGTACCATTGACCGATGGTGGTGGGATCCCATCCTCTGAACTACGAGGTGATAAACGCCTCCAAACACTCGCTCATCACCGACCAAGTGACCCAGTGAATGTAGTATAACTATGCCCCTTCTGTAACTTACGGGTGTTCCTATTTTGCTCTTTTGTTCCTTTCCAGAACCAAGTTATCATCAATTTTAACAAGCTTCATGCCGATCCAAAACAGGGCAAAACGTTAGACATAGGTGAGTAGTCAGAATTTCCTTGAAAAATACATAATTTTTTAGTGCTTAAGAAAGCCAAACACCGAGTTGTAGAATCCATGGAAGCAAGTACCGCAGATGCTTTGGGCCTCAGTCGAGCCATTCTCGTGAACGGTATGTTCAGTCGTTTTTTACTCAGCAATTTTTATCACGCGCACACAGGTACGCATACATGCATACCTTATTCTGCTCTCATATCTGCTGTCTTTCACTTGTGCATTTTTTCAGACGGCTTGGTCAAAAAACTGGACGAGCTCAATCGGACTGCCAGTATGTTCTCGGGAATGGTTAGTCATGCGAGGAATATGCTTCGTGCAATCTACGAATTGTCTCGCATCTATGGAGGTTAGTGTGCATTCATTGCGCTGCACAAATGGTATTCTTTAGGTTTGCTGTATTTTTCATTGCAGTTTCCGTGTGTTTGTGTGTTTTATCTATTTCTCCACTCAGGTTCGGGTGTTCCTGTAACGGATCACCACTTTCAGTCAGTGTTCCTATAGAACCTATAGAACAGAGACAACAGAGCAACAGCCAGACGATGGGCTAGTGACTGTAGATCGGAGGTTAGAGAAGGGTTTTTGACCAGCCGGGGGGTCTTTCGTTGAAACCGATCAAAAACAGAAAGAGAGGTAGATAAAACCACGCGGCACCCGTGACTACAGTATTCAGATGCAGGGAGATCAGGGCCGATCATTTATTTTTGACCAGTGCTTCACATGATTCGTTGTTCTTCTATTTAGTTTTTGTGAAAAGAACCAAAACTAAAGAACTGAACAGAGGCGTTAATTTTCTGACTAGAAACAATCGGAAAATGGGTAGATGTAGACAAGACCGTTCACGATCTCCAGCTTCATCATCTCTTCCGATGACGGATGTCCCAAGAGATAAAAACCCTTCAGAAGCCCAGATGAAACCCTCTAGATACACATCGTATGAAGACAGAGAAACTCAGACAAAATATATCATTCTGGATTGATTTTTTCGCCAGCGTAGTCTGGTGAGAATAAGGTAGGATTTGCGAAAGATACAACTGTGAAACACAAAGTCCTGATTACGGATAAGAAAGTAAACTAATTAAATGCAACCAAGAAACAACAGCGGCTGTAATAGTAGCTTTATGTAAGCAATCCGAAGTTGCTGGTCGTAAATTTACAGCCAATTCAATTGATACGTCGCAAATTGAAAAAAACGTATCCACAAGCGGATGAGGACTCAGTGATCAATTGGCTCAAAGCAAAATGCGTGAAGATCCGCGGGAATTTATCCCAACAGTAGCATAGTGCACACAAAAATACTCACCAGCTATCGCTGAAATAGTCCAATTATTATGAATTAGTTTATGACAATTAACAGCTTTTATTACTAACGAGAATATGCACGAGAAAAAGGGAGAGTTCCCTCATCCTAATCATGAAGTTTAGTTAGGTTGAAAAATCACGTGGCTACTGCAGTAGCTGAAAGAGGAGACCACGGAGTCAGTGGCGTCTAAAGAATCAATCAGCCATATGTGACGACTTCCAGGACAGTTCATGACAAACAAAAATGAGTCATTCTCTTTAGATACCTTTGCATTAGGAGTACAGACCATAGCCATAAATGCCCGCAACACTATAAGGGATAACCGATAACCAAACCTTCAGACCTGAAGTGTAGTATCACTAAAATCTCAGTAGGTCAGGTATGACAACGAGCAGGATAACAGTGAATTACTGCCTGCCACCGAAGGGATCGGCGATATATATATATATATATATATATATATATATATATATATATATATATATATATATATATATATATATATATATATATATATATATATATATATATGTATATATATATATATATATATATATATCGACAGAACTGTAGGCAGCTGTAATGTCCAGGAACATTACGATGGTGACGGTATTCAAGCAGTAGGCTAGGATTGAGATTTATTTGATGCAGCCGCGACCGTAGTGGTACCCAGCCTGTTCTTTACATTGTAGCTCGCGCAACGGGGGGAAGTCTGCGAGGGATAACCAGGGGTTTCGGAACGACGGATCGGCGGTGGCGGAATTCGAGTCTCTGACCTCCGAGGTGGTAAGCAAAGCTTTAAACCACTCGGCCACCACCCAGTGAAAGACGAGATTACAACAAATCCCGGAAAACTGGAAGACTACCCAAACTAAGGGCTTCTGATCAAGAAGTATTTGGGACCAGTCGCACTAAATCAGTGGGATAATGGCATAGGAAAAACCAAACAACCGGGAGCATATGACAGACGGGGGCAAGAGAGCTCACGTACCATGCAACGAAGACGTTTAAGAGGACCAGTTAAACGAAAGTATACAACTTGTATACTTTGGTCAAAAGAGCTATACTCCGCTGGTTACCTCTGTCCTTACACAGCGAAGAACTGAGTGTGTAAGAATTGTTTTCATGCATATTTCGGTAACGGGTAGAATGGTACTACGGCAGGTAACTTCAAAGGCTCTTCGTAAGGATTCGGCAATAGTGGTTCTGAGATTTGAAATGCTTAAGGCTATTTCGAAGAACTGGACAGCAGTCGAGCTAGCTAAAAGTGTAAACCCCATGGTTTGAAAATATTCTGCAACGAGTTTGTATTTGCTTCCAAGTGATATTTTGAAAATCCCACACTGAGCTAAGCTTGGTTTCACTGCCTGTGTTCCCCTCATGTACTTTCCACTAACACCAGGAAGCCAGAACAAAACTTTTAAAAATACCCTTTTTTGCTTCCTTTCTAATTATTATACAGCAATGTACCACATTCCGGGGGCGGACCGCGGCTGATGAAAGGTTGCCAAATGGGTGAGTGATCGCCGGTTGCGGGAATCGAACCCGGATCGTTATTGCCCAAATTGGACGATGATAACCATTTGGCCACCACCGGTCAGTCCTATTTTGCCATCACCGAACTTATGTTTGCTCTTGACCCAGATCAAGTGGACTGAACTTCCATTTGACCCGCCTCCACTACCGTGCATTATTTTGCTTGTCCATTTCCACTGTGGCATATTTATTAACTCTTGTTCCATACCCTCTATGTTTTATCGTTACAAAAACAAAATTGGAGAGCGAACAAATGTTTTCAATGATTTCTGATCGTGTTCTCACACAACACATGGGTGACAGTTATGCATTTGATTGGCCGATGGCTAGGTTCATGGTCATCGTTACAATAGGTGTGGTGTGGTGTTCGTCAATTAGTGTGATACTGAATCAACCACTAATAGTGGGTTTTCAGGAGTCATTTCTCGTTACGAATGCTTTGTCTCTGGTCAAGGTAATTGATGTGCCTGAAAAAGTCGCTCATTTACGCACAGATCCCGGTTTAATAAATGTATTACGATCGCTTCAGTCGTGGCCAGGGTCCAAAGCATCCGAAACCATAAATGACCCCCGAAAACCCACTATGAGTGATTGATTAGGCATCATCATGCACTAACTGACAAACACCACACCATTTTCTCCCACACCACACACCCATTGTAAAAATGACCTTGAACCCAGCCAGCTGCCAATCAAATGCATAATCGTCACCTACGTGATGTGGAAGAACAAGATCAGGACTCGGTGGAAATAACTGTTCGCTCTCCAATATTGTTTCTCTAATGTGACCATGGGACCTTTCAAACAATTCGTATTAATGTTATTTGCTGGCCTCGTCTAGCCACCCATTAGTGACCTCTGGTTTCCATCTGGTGTTACTGCTTATGCAACCTTATTCTCGTTGTATCCCCGTTCACTGATTTGCTGGTTCCCACGCAAACTCCGCTGGTGTTATTTTCAAGCACTTCTAATCACGTTTCATACCCGTTTTGTCATCTGTTTGATGATCCTTTACGCTGTTCATTTGTTTTTGATATCATTGATTTCATTCTCTCCGCACCCCTTGTGTCCAGTGATTTGAACCGCCTGCTTCACGCTGCCACATTGCCACATGTTAAGCCCTGATCGTAACTGGTCATCTCCCGCCTGTCTCATAAAGTTGCCTACCCTTGTGCTATCATGACTTTGCTTTCGACCCCGCCTGAGTGCGCTTGCAATCCTACTTGATGAGCGATTAGACGTTCCTTGATTGATCTGTACATTGTGGTCGCATTGGGCATAACTTGAGGACTGTACTTAGGTGTGCTTGAATGATTCTCTCATTGTGCACGTAGATTCCCGACTCGGCGTTCGTCTTCCACGAGTCACTCAACCATTAGATGACAGTTCGTTACAGGTTGCTTGAGGGGAACGTTCACGTCAAAACCAGTTTATTAAAATTCCTTTAAAAACAGAAAGCTCGTAGGTGAATGGGAAGATAGAGTTAAGGTATTCCATAATCTGGATGTCTGAGAAGAGAGTGAAGATTGAAAGGTTCGGGTCCGACACATTGAGACAGAAACCTAAATATTGATCCAGATCGATTCAAAAGTACCGGGTTCAACTCTCACTGCGCATTGACCAATGACAAAGAATTATTTTGATCGCTGAACGGAACCCTGTCTGGCCATGCATACACAAATACATTCTTAAAGCCTGAAAAAATAATGCGCCCTACGACCAGCTGCTCTGCATTGTTGAATTCGGGTTACGGTCCACTCCATATTACCCTACTTGAGGGAGAATTCAACGCTACATATGAAGGCATCATGCTGTTCAACATCACGCAGTACTTGTTTTCCTACGCGCTGACATAAAGTCAGTTCTAGTGAAGATACAGAATCGAGACGAGAAAGATAACATATACTTGAGCAACCCAAAAGGATGACTGCGTCCTTCGTAGATGAAACCGACTTTCGGTGGTTATTTAGAAACATGAGGGTCAGAGTCTTTCGCGTTCTCGGATTCATATTACCACCTGAATAGCTAGAAAGCAGAAGTCGAAATGCAAACACTAACGATCTACTCGTTTTTCAACTTATTGGTGCTTGGATAAACCCATGTAAGCCTTGGGGCTCACTGTCCTCTCGGGGATAATCGACAAATATGAACCCAAGATTTGGAACAAAGAACCGCAGGATTTCAACAGGTTATGTGTGGTACAGGGTCGAACAACAACGCAGTTTCGTCTACAATTGGCGATGACGTGGTTCAAATACCGAACTCAAAAGGTCACGGAAACTTGTGCTACTTAACATCCACCGGTGCTCGGAAAGTTTTGATGATTTCATCACCACCGTTGTACCTCTTTGTTTGCACCACTGTTGGCTTGTCCCAACAGGCGTCTGCATTATTTCAAAAATCATTAGAATGTAGAAACAAACCACATTTCACTCATAGCAATTAGGTAGAAGCGAATCCTGGATATTACCGTGCACTTCAGAAATGCCTTCAGTCATTATTATGGGACTACAACGGTGAAACCGTAACTGGATTAAACTTCGAGGAACATTATCTCCAGGATTTAAGACTTTTTGACACGTAACTGCCTCGCAAAGTGTTGCGTTGATGAATCACTTTCTTTCGTGTGAATAGCCCTGACCTTCCCGCCAAACCGAGAACAAGTGTTTGTGACCCATCTCGATCTACAATGGACCTGCTTGGCCGACAAAAACTGGGAAATGGTTTCCGGCCGACAGTGGGTACGCTCTTAAATGGATAGTCTACACTTTGAGGCCACCCGTGGCAATCGACTGTATCTCGCTAGCATTGCTTAAGTTAAACACGGTATAGTCTAGAAGGCGTGCCGAGCAAGTAGGTCGTTTGTTGGGAGATACGCATTTGAGAAACACCGAAATCAATTAACTATAACAACACCGCTCGTTTGCATTATAGACGTCCAATTCACCATCCATCTTCATCCGGTCGGAGGATGCAATTATGGGGTTTGTATGTGTTGCTTCATCTTATTACATTCAGTACATATGACGTGAACACGTTCACTGTCGCTCCATAATTGTCCATACTCGATTTTGAGGGATTAAACAGCTACTTATCTAGTAAGTGTAATGAATACTCTACCACGCTCCTCACTTCTGAAAAAAGGTCCATGTTCTGTGAACTGTCTTCAATTCCTACTCTACTATGGGGCTCCTTCCGTCCAACTCCAGTACATGGTGTGTTCATCATTCCGACAACTCCCCTAGTAACGCGCTTCATTCGACCAGCAATAGTATTCAAACGGAACTCCGTATTGAGGCGACATCCACAATCGATTACCGCACTTAGTGCACTCCAGACTGTTCGACCGGTGTGAAAGATTACCACATTGTTCGTCTGATGAGTGTTCAGATAACCACAGACTGTCTCAAATTATGAGCAGTGTGATTGTGGTTAGTGCATGTGACCAGTGACGGTCGATCAACCAACTGTCCTTATGAAAATGAAGCAGATGACATGGTTACCGCATACATATGCTTTGGTCAAACAATGTATCTACTTGTGATCAAATCCAGTTGAATTTCGGGCACAAAAGATCAACAGTATTCTTTATTATAACAAACAATGTTGCTAAAACACGGCGCAGTGTCTCTTACATAGATGTCTTTTGGTCCCACGAGACGCAGGTTGTCCCTTGCTCGGATAAGCCCAGTGTCTTCAACTCATGATGAGGAATGGAAAAATGTACCTATTTGCGGGGTGCCCCTTATTGACGGGTTTCATCAACAGGATTCCCGCAATGACTCTCCTACCCGGACCTCGCAATTTGGACTATTAGCCTGCTATTCACATTCTGCTGCAGAAATTTTCGGCCGAACGTACAATGTTATACAGACTCAATGTTTCTGTTGTCAAGGTGAGCTAAGCATAGAATATCCACAAGAACCTCTTTGACTGAACTGGATTCTTAATATTCTATGCTATGTCCACTATGGTATTTTCCATATTCCTTACTCCAAAGTACAGGTTACCACGCTACCATTTTTTTTTTCATTGTAAATCTGTTAACTCACAATGATACAAGATGACAATAGAATCACAACGGACCATGATATGCTGTTCTGTTTGCCAATATCCTCATCCAATTACCCAAAAACCCTGGTCAATAAACACAAAGTATTTATAAAGAACACCAGCATAGATGAACAGATTTTTCAAACCAGTTTGACGATACGATGGTAAGGCATGGAGTATCCGGTAACTGGGACAATTCTGACGAACAAGTTCCAGGTGTTAATTATTTAACGTACCATTCACAGGACATTATCGATGGATAGTAACAGGAAGATCAGTTCTTATTTGGGGCTATGATTAAACGGATTTAGTCAGGTGGTAGAAATTCCGGTTCTTTGTGTCTCGTGGGTCTTATGAGGTGCAAACAAACTCAAAAAAGTAGCTAGGCCAAACCAAGCAAGCGGGTCTACGAAACCCTTATGAATGACAATGCGATGCGTTCTCCGTTCGCGAAGAGCCGAGTCGATAGTATCTAGCGATCGATGAGAACACAAGTCAAGAAGTCTATTAGCATTTACTCATTCAATAAAAGAATTCTAGAAAGAACGCAGGCTCATTTGGCTTAGGACAAGCGGTCTGCATAGAAAATACTATGGCTGTATTATACACATATGCATATATATAACGATAACCAAGCACCAGCGAAGACAAGGTAGAACGTATGCAATAATCACGTCTCGAGTGACAGACCAGAAAAAGTTCCCTCACAAGCTGTTCGGTTACGCTCCCGTGATGGGTTAACGTTCCACTACCTCGTGGGTAAGACTTTTGAGTCATGTTAAATGACTTCGTCCGTGGTCCCCTCCACTTTCGACTTGAGTTGTGCCCGTTCGGATATATTCACAAAATTTTCTTCCTTTCCGTTAGATGATGGGTGGTACGCTGGCAAAAATATGCATTATTCATCAAGACGAGACTGCAGCTTGGCGTGGAGTGATGGCCTCCGTGCCTCCATGACCCAAACAACTATGCAGAATGACTTCCTTAAGTCGGAGATGCAATTATATTTGACAGGTCATTGGACAGAGGCCAGACGAAGTCCAGTCTCAGAACCAGTTGATGGGAAACATCTGACTTTAACCACTATGTCCCTGGAGAGGACACTACAACGGATGAGCATGGAGAGAAGCAATTTACCGGTGCAGGAACCTCCACTAGATGGACATAAGAATGGAGTCCCTGAGGTTTCTCTCGACGGTGGCAGAAGTCATCGCACTTCACTGGGCAGCTATCGCCCGCCTAAGCTGAGCAGCCCCCGGCCCAAAGGATGCTGCCCCGTCCACGTTTCGCTTCCTCCGTTGGGTGCGTACAGCTAATGAATGATTCCGAAAAGCGGGTCGATAACAGAGCACCAGCGAAGACAAGGTAGAACGTACGCAATAATCACGTCTCGAGTGACAGACCAGAAAAAGTTCCCTCACAAGCTGTTTGGTTAAGCTCCCGTGATGGGTTAACGCCCCACTACCTCGTGGGTAGGACTTTTGAGTCAAAGGCTCCGGTTAGGGTTGCCAAAAAACCCTTTTGCGGTGTGGGCAGCTGCGAAATATCTTGTTTCATGCCAACAACAACAAACTGAAGCTTCGTTGAATGTTCGTCGTGTTTGTGTATGCCCCGGCTGACTGCAGTTCCTCTGAGACTAAGGACGAATTCTATCAGGATTTGTCTCAGATGCTTCGAAGCATGCGTTCAACGGACGTGGTGGCCATTGCTGGGGATTTCAACACCCAAGTTGGTCGTTTGGGAGATTCCGAAAGACATATTGGAGGCCCACTCACCATTTCAGTCGATCGAACCGATAACGGCGATCGTCTCATCCAGCTGTGCTCCGATCACAGATTGTATCTGGTGAGTATGAACTCACATGGCGTCCTCCTACATCTTCACAATGTTGGACTCAGATTGACCATATTGTGATTGATCCCCGCTGGCGTGGATCAATTGAAGATTTTCATTCATTTTGGTCTACGCCTGTGGACTCAGGTCAACCCTTGGTACGTGCTTGCTTTCATTTACGTCTCATCTGTGGTCGCACCAACGTAAATGCAGCCCGTCCCGCGCGTCTGTTTTTAGACGATAACCAGCGACCCAGTTTCCAGATGGATCTGTGTGCGCAGTTATTGATGTAGTCAGATGTTCAGGACCCGAACGAACGCTGGCAGCAGATCAAGGAAGCTTTATATGCCGTTTCAAATGCCACCCTGGATTCTCGTTCAAGTCGGTCTCACAAAAGATGGATATCTTACAAATCAGTTGCACTGTTGGATGCTCGCATTTCCGTCCCTCTAGATTCCACATTCAATGAAGTGCGCACATCCCTGAGACGCCAACTAACTAGGAGCCTGAGAAATGACCGCGAGCAGTAGTGTATTGCGAAATGTAAGGAAATAGAAGAAACTGCGTCAGTTGACAATGCTCGCAACCATTTCCGTTTGATTAGTGGTACCGATCCACGAAACCCCGTACAAGTGAGCTAATCAAGGAATCCGAAGACTTACTGATTCGCTCTCAGGGACGTCGTCTGGAGTGCTGGGCTGAGCACTTTAGGGAACGAATCAGTTGGCCCACTTCAACGGTGGACTTTCCAAATACACTGGCCAGAGAAACGATGCGGGTAGATATCACTCTTCCATCAGAAATGGAGATTAGGCGGGAAATAGGTTACTTGAAAAGGCACAACTACGCCGTATAGTGATCAGCCGATCACACCTCGTCTATCACTCGTTTGACTGTACGTTTCGCGCACGCGGCAACCACAAGCGCTACTTCTGGCACACTTCCTCGCCACACGCCAACGTGCGGTCTCTGTACTCAGGCACTGTGAGAATACACGCGACTGGCACTCCACGGTCTTATTTCGTTGACTTTCTCGACGAACGCGATCGTAGAAGCTCGGAAAATGTGCCCTTTAGTGATTGGTGAGTCCGTCTCATTCATAATTTTGATTAATTCCACCAATGTAACCTAGCCAGGTCACGTCTACGGTAGTTTTCCCCTCCCTTTTTCGGCAATATACTTAGCCGGATATTATTTAGATTTTTTCACATCGCATATACATATCCCCACTGGGTATTTTCAATTACGTATATTTTTTCGGGAGGCACAGCCATTTCATCCTTTCTTATCGTCATTACTGTATCGGTCAGCTTTTCATTCCCATTGGTTCTAAGATTTCGTAGATCAGGCGTTGCCAACAAATTTTTGGAATTCCAGGCTAGTTCGTTTCCACAGCATATTTATTTCACAACGAACAGAGTCTGAGCACGAGTATGAACCGGAGTGCCATACAGCACACATGAAAATGCCGGATTTCATACCGGAAGATCCAGAGGTGTTCATCGCCATCCCTGAGTCTCGCTTCCAGGAGGCTCGCATATTTGGTCAGCAGTCCAAATATAAACTGCTCTCAGCAATTCCAGCTAGTAGGATCCCACAAATTTGGGATATCGTTATGAACCCACCGGATCACAACCCGTTCGACACGCTCCGGGAAGCTCTGATTAAACGCCTGGCAGCGTCGGAAGAGAAATGTATCCAACACGTTCTCTCCGAAATCCAGCTGGGAGATATGACCCCATTGCAGTTGCTACGGAAAATGCTTTCATTGTAAGTACGACGTCCATAGACGATGCAGTCTTGCGTCAACTATGGGTGCAGCGGCTCCCACCATATTCTCAGAGCATAGTAGCCGTTCTAATACGAGGTTAGACCCTGGATAAGTGCGCAGAGGCTGCAGACAAAGTCCTCGAGCAGGCACGTGCTTTTGCCCTACAGTCCCACGCATTCGCCAACACCACTGTTACCCCCCCCCCGGGTCCCGTTGTTAACCCTGCGTCGACAACTACCCAGCACAACGCACCCGGTAGCAACTGTGACATTCATATGTTGTGCCAGGAGGTCCGCCGTTTAATGCAGGTGGTCGAACAGCACAGGACCACCATCAATAGTCTGCGTTCACGAAACCAAAGCCACAGCCGTTCTATCCAGAACGCCCCGAGAGCAAACGCACAATCCAGCGAGTGTTATTATCACCGCCGTTTCGGATCCCAGGTGCGCAAATGCGAAAAGCCTTGTACTTACTGCAACCGCCAGGGGAAATGCTAGGCCAAGAGGTGATGGCGACGACCTCCTCGAGCGCCCCTCTTCCTAGTCGCCTCATTTACGTGAAAGACAGGACTACCGGTATGCGTTTCTTAGTCGACACGGCAGCACAGGTCAGTATAAAACGCTTCAAAACGGTCCACTGTCTCCCCTACATCTCTAACATTGCAAGCCGCCAACGGCACTCCAATCCCAACATACGGCAGTCAATTTCTCACCCTAGACCTTGGCCTGCGCCGTATTTCCTCGTGGGTTTTCGTCGTCGCCCAAGTTCACCAGGCTATTCTGGGCTTAGATATTTTAGAAAGTCACGGTCACTCCCAACAAGCGACAGACAGTAGATCGAGTCATAACAAAATTCGTTGTTGGTTCTTTAACCCAAGCTCCATCACCGGTGATCCTCACGCAAATTGCACTTTTGAACCAGAATTCAATAGTTTATTCAGCGAGTAACCTAATCTTGTCGGCCCAACAACAACCTGCCTCCAATCACCACTGATGTGGCTCATCACATCGCAACACAGCCTCGCTGTCACAACTGAAACCATTTTTTCCAACTGCGTTAGTCACAAACGCATCAGACAAAGCCGTGGGTGCGGTTCTACAATACCTGGCCGAAACTTGGCAGCCCGTTGCACTCTTCTCCAAAAAACTACAACCAGTTGAATCTAAGTATAGCACTTTTGGTCGCGAAATTCTCACCATCTACCTATTCATCCGTCATCTTAGACACATCTCAGAGAGACGCGAATTCACGGTCTACACCGACCACAAACCGATCATCCACGCGTTGCGCGCCACCACGGACAGATACTCTCCCATAGAGTCTAGACATCTGGATTACATCACTCAGTACACGAGTGACGTAGGTCATATCTCAGGTGTCGATAATCCTGTCGCAGATGCTCCATCTCGCATTCGCAACCTAGACCTCAGCACCCCCGGCCAGATCAACCTCAAAGCTATCGCATCCGCTCAAGCAGACGATCCTGAGGCAGAACAGCTCCGTAGCACTTCGTCGCTGCGGCTCTAGTCGGTTCGCATCCCTTCAGTCGAAGGTTACATACTGTGTGACGTGTCCAAAGACCACCCAAAGCAGGTAGTACCGTCAGCTTTTAGGCGACAAGCTTTAGAAACCTTACACGGTTTGTTCCACCCGGGTAAAAAGGCCTCTACTGAACTCGTCAGTGACCGTTATGTTTGGCACAACATGAGCCGCGATGTCACTGCACGGGCCCGTACCTGCATCTAATGTCAACATTCGAAAGTGCATAGGCACACAATAAGTCTGTTATCAAAATTTCCAACTGTCAACTCACGTTTCTAACACAAGCACGTCGAGCTAGTAGGGTCGTTGCCTCCGTCAAAGGTTAGCATATATCTTCTTACTTGTGCAGATCGTTTTAGCAGATGGCCGTTAGCTGTACCTTTGCACAACGCAGCTAGCGAAACAGTCGCCCAAGCTTTCTTAGAACACTGGGTAGAAGCATTTGGTTGTCCAGTCGCGGTTACCACATACCGCGGCTTGCATTTCGATGAAGCCTCCAGTAGTCTTCTGCAACGTTGAGGCACCCGATGCATTCATACCACTGCCTATCACCCGTCAGCAAGCGGAATGGTAGAACGTTTTCATCGGCAACTGAAGGCAGCCTTAGCAGCTCACAAAAATCCAGACTGGCGGGAATCACTACCGTTAGTACTTTTAGGTTGCCATAACGTTCTTAAGACCGATTTACACACCACACCAGCCGAACTCACATTCGGTTGCGCGCTTCGACTTCCTGGCGACATGGTAGCCCCAAAGTTCATCGGCACTTTTAACTACGCTGATTACGCCGCCCGGTTAACGCACCAAATGCGTAAGTTACACCTTCCCGCGGCTCGCGAACAAAACACGATGGTTTACGTACACCCACACCTCCAAGATTGTACGCACGTACTCCTTCGGACAGAGTCAGGCGCTCCTCTACAACCTGCCTACTCCGGCCTCCATGGGGTCCTACGCCGCCTAGAGAAAACATTCGTCATCGACCACAACGGCAGAAAGTATACGGTTACCATAGACCGATTTAAACCAGCTTTCCTGGCTGAATCTATTCCGTTCGATGTTGCCCCAGCGAATTCTCCAGGACCAGCACCCACGTCCCCGGCGTCCCATAAGCCGACCGCATCAACGCCGATGACCTAGTTGTTTGGCCGTTCTGACACAGACCTCAACACAGAGCCGCACCAACTGACTTCCAACCGCGGGGGGGGGGGGGAGGTGATCAAGAAACCCGTTCGTTCTGCAAATACCATATACTGGATCCCATGAGTAAACAAAAAAATAAAATTTGTTTTTACCCACTGTTGTGGCTGCTCATTCGAGGTTGGTTTTCCATACTGAGGCCATTTCCTTCTTTGTCGCTACATAGCTTTTTTGATGTTTTGCTCATCTATCACCTTCGGACACCATCACTAAAAGCCTGTAGTTTTAGAGGTAACTCGCGCCGTTTTCATAATACCCGTTCGCTAACGGCAGGAACCCGACTGGCTTCCGGTCGGTTTTCGCATCCATCATCCACTGCGCGCGCACTAAGTACCCATACGCAGGGTACACGCATGACCGGAAAGACCGACCACCACACCCCTTTACCAGGCCGAACCTGTACTAGGTCATTCATTGGGGTGAGCGGAAAGAAAACTCCCCTGACACCTTCGCCGTAAGCACCGGAAAATCCTACCTCCCGCGTTGAACCTACAAGGTTTTTCGGGTTGGGTAGCCAGCTACGGCGGCTCTCCCTAGTGTCTCGCTTCGAGTGCCAACCGCCACATTCTACCGCATGTAACTTTTTGTTCTCCCTTTTGCTTTTTTTCTATTTTCCTGCTTCGGGGACCTATGTTGTCAATTTATATTTGACTTAAATGAATAGGTCTCCACCAGTTGTTTAGTTTTATTTTTTAAAATAATTCATCCATTCCGGAGTAATCTTACACGTTTCTTTCGTTGTCATGTTTGTTTTGCTCGTCAGGTGATCGGATGTCATCCACAGGCAATACCACCGGATCCGAGGACATTGGAACTGCGGTCCGAACCCACGAACGGCTTCAAAGTCGCAGGGAACTGCAACATTTATTTATTACACTGGCGTTTCCACGTGCGACGTACTCGTTCGCTTGCCAGACTGAATCGAAGCCCTTCTTGCAGGCGATCTTCTAGGAAGGGGTCTTTATAGTGATCAACCGATCACACCTCGTCTATCACTCGCTTGACTGTACGTTTCGCGCACGCGGCAACCACAAGCGCTACTTCTGGCACACTTCCTCGCCACACGCCAACGTGCGGTCTCTGTACTCAGGCACTGTGAGAATACACGCGATTGGCACTCCACGGTCTTATCTCGTTGACTTTCTCGACGAACGCGACCATAGACGCTGAGCGACTGTGCCCCTCAATAGCTGGACCGGATGGGTTGTCTCCGTCTTTTTTTCAAGGATGGAAGTGAAGCTTTGGTTTCGGAGTTAGCGAAACATCTCCGGATTATTCGGGACAGTGAGCAGATTCCCAGGGGATGGTGTGGATCGGTGATTGTGCCCATTTTCAAGAGATAAGATAGGTCCTCTTGTGAAAACCACAAGGGAATTGGCTTAGTAAGTATCACGTCTAAACTGCTCACCTGTCGTATTCTCCACCGAGTACCCAGTGCCCGTGAAATGTGTACGCGTGAGAATAAAGCCGGTTTCAGACCCGGTCGTGATTGTATCGACCAGATCTTCACTCTTCGGCAAACCTTGGAGCACAGAAACATCTATTGTAGGCCCACAATCTCAGACTTCCTTGATCTGAAAGCGACATTCCACTCAGTCGACCGAACAGTCCTCTGGCGCTGCCTCTCGTTGAAGGGAGTACCAGAGATGTTATTTCTCTTTTCCAATGCTTGTAAGCAAACAGCCGAAGCCGAGTTCGTGCTTACGGTGATCTTTAACCCGAGTTCACCGTGAAAAGTTGTGTTCGTCAGGGTTACCCCCTTTCGCCTTTCCTCTTCAATTTCGCAATGGAATTGATTCTTCAGATAGCCCTATCCTCGTATGAAAATAGCGGTGTCCATCTATGTTCAGGCAGTACACTGTCTGTCCTGGAAATCGCGGACAACATTGTTCTTCTGAGTGAAAATCCAGGTAAGTTGCGAGCTCTCTCAAACAGCCTAGACAACAGTGTAGCAATGTTCGGATTGCGTTTCGCACCTCCAAAGTGTAAAATACTGTTACAGGACTGGGTTAGCTCAACAGCAAACCTTGTGTTGGCAGGAAATGCTCCGGCTGAAGTAGATCGGTTTTATAACCTGGGTAGTTACATCTCACCAGATGAACAGATATTGGATGAAGTGTCATCACGTATACAGAGGGCGCTTTTGGCTTTTGCCAACCTCCGTCATCTGTGACGTCAGCGTGACATCCGATTGTTTGTTAAGGGTAGAGTGTACAATGCGGTGGTTAGGTCCGTTCTTTTATACGGTTCAGAAACATAGCCACTAAGGGTAGAAGATAGGCGAAGACTGTCGGTTTTCGAGCATCGATGTCTCCGTAGCATTTCCCGAGTACGGTGGGAACACCGTATCAGCAATGCTGAGGTCAGGCGTAAGGTGTTGGGAACCAGAGGTCAGTCTGTGGATCAAGTACTGAATCTAAACAGGTTAAGGTGGTTGGGACGTGTGTTACGCATACCCATCGTAGAATTCCTCGGCGTACGCTGTTCTCTGTGATGGGTAGTGATTGGAAGGTAGGCCAAAGTGGTCAGTCCATCACATGGCAAAAAGGTATGGAAACCTTAACCAGTGGACTTGGCCGAGTAGGACGTGTTACACTTCCAGGTTGGGGTCCACGTGATCTGCCTACCAACTGGTTGGAGACATTGAGTGGCATGGCTAGATGTTGCGGTCAGTGGCGTAGTTGCATTCGGACTTTTTGCTTGTCCCATTGATTTCCGCTTGATACTTTGATTTTTTTGAATCTCCATCACTATGCTTCTATTCTTTTCGCCCTTTGCTGGACGATGCCGGAAGGTAGCAACCGAAACTAGACCACAAAAGTGCGAGGTTAATGGTTGAATAAACTGAAACTGAGAACCTTTTAATACTCAGTTTCTGGCAAAAATTTTTGAAAAAGTGTCGATGTTAATTCAGATCCGCTGTCGGACACTGTTTGGTCGGGTAATCCATGCTAGGTGAACATTCAACGGAGGGCTGCTACTGTTCCATGTGAAGCGGCGGGGTTGACTGCGACTTTTTTGGCCATTTTGAGAGGGTGTCCACGGCCAGGAATTAGGATGTACCGTCAATGGGTCCATCAAAACCAACGTGAGGTCTCAACCAGGGATTTTCTGGAGCTGGCCATAGAGACGGTGTTTGACACGGCGGCAGTTTTGCTGCTTGTTGACATCGGGAGCATTGGCGATGTCATCATCTATTCCGAGTCATCATCTAGGCCATGAGGTCTGAACAAATGTGATAACTTGCTGTAGAATCGAGTCGCGTTTGGTAGTCTCGTCTTGCTGTAAAGTGACAGGCATGGCACGTACAGTGTCTGAGAGCTTCTCAGTAACGGCATATTCGGTTGCGATGGCTGTGATAACGGCTTCGACATCGTCCCCCTGATGATTTGATATAAGGCGAGATAGACCGTCAGTTTGACCGAAGTTTTGTTTCCCGGAATCGTATTTCGAAATCATAGCCCAATAACATCGTAGCTCATCGTTGTAGGCGACTGGCAGAGTAAACCGGAATGCCTTTTTGGGTTCCGGAAATTGATAACAACGGTTAATGGTCTGTGTCGCATAAAATGGCGACCATAAGTGAACTTGTGTAATTTTTCATGGCAAAAATGATGCCAAGGGCATCTTTCTCAGTTTGGCCGTAGTTTCTTTCGGTGAAGTTTAATGAGCGAGACGCATGAGCCACAGGTATACCCGTTTCGTCAGGAAACATATGGGATATATCGGTGCCAACATTATAGTTGGAAGCATCAGCTGCTACGACGATTGGTGATTTGGGGTTGTAGTTTAACAAAAGGCCCGATGTCAGCATCCACTTTAGTTGGTCAAACGATGAACGACACTGCTGTGATCAACGCCAAAGATGGTCCTTCCGAAGTTGACCAAATGGCGCCCGCGATGTGCTTCTGGCAGAAAAGCAATGTAATAACTGATGTGGCCCATGAATGATCGGAGCGACGACACGTCCTTTGGGGCTGGCATTCGGTGCATTATGAGTATATTTTCCGGGTCTGGGTGGCTACCGTCTGCGTCAAAAACGAACCCAAGGTAGTAATTCGCTCTTAAGAAAAACTAGCATTTCCACTGACGTAATAGGAAACCGAAGTTTTGAATAGGTTGTAGAACTTGTCTCGAGCGGCTGTTTAGTTCGTCGGCGGGACCTCCTGTCACAATGTCATCTAAATATGCAGCCGTTCCTTCTAGACCTGCTAACACAGTGCATCGAAATTGATTTTCTGTCAGTGATCGGGGCTGAAAACTGACACAGACACGGTTGACAATCCCAGCATGTCAAAAGATCTTCCACGTCCCGTTTGACCAGTTTGAGACAGCGGTAGCGAGTACTGAGTAGTGAGGATGTGAAACCAAATATTCTGTTCATAGTTTGAACAGTCTAATCAAAAGTGCGGTTCCGAGGTTGGTCTGGAAGGATGAAACTTCTATAGCGGGCATGTTTTGCAGGTCTCGATTTCCGTGGTAGAAGTCGGATATTAGTTTCACCGTCTTTGGTCCATACTGGAGATGTCTCCATATCGTTCAAACAACTAATCAAAAGTGCTGCCTGACTGTGGGTCATGTACAAAATACTCCACGTTCAGAAGGAGTGTTTCTAGAGCCAGTTCTGTTGGTGTACGAGCTAGGCCGATGTCCGTAAGTCTTGGAATCAGCATCTCCACCAGCTTTTGTTGAGGCTGACCCATTTTCTTGAAACCTGGATCAGTTACTGTCATTGTGGAAGGAAATATCCCATCTCCGTTGCCAAAAATGTGTTATGATCCGCGGATTCTTTCCTACGGCCTAAGTAGGAACCTGCGCATATGATCGCAGCCCGCCAATCCAATCTCTCCAGCCCGCTATGGAAAACCAGAAGACAACAACTCGACTCGCCAAAAAATAAACGTGTTTTCACGGAAATTACCATGTGATGTTTGAAGCGAAAGTCGAACCTTCCCGAACTCAGGCGTCTAGTCAGGTTCAAGCCTTATTAGGTCGATTAGTTTGATAAAAATATTTGCCGGATTGACTATTGATCCGTTCACACGGTTTGCGTCGGACTGTAGTAACTGCTCGATTGACAAAAGGGGTTCCGTCTTGAGTATTTCGATAAGTTATTGATTTTTGATTATTCAATCCAGCCTGGCACGCTTGCTTAAGAAAAGGATTTTTTATTTTTAACTTCCCAACACGAATTTCGTGACAAACTCCAGTGTGCTATTGTGAAGGCGGCCATATTGTAACCTACTATTAAAGCTTCAGTATAACTTCAAGCGAAGCCACCAAATTCTTCAAGGCTTAAAACTGGGAAATTTAACATTTTGTTGGTCAGTTCATAAGACGATTTGGAAGATATACGACTAATTCAGTTCACTTGAATTCACTCAACCACTAAGCTCGCAGTCCTATGCTCTGGTTTCGGTTTTTATCTCAGCATCGCTGAGTCAAGGGCAAAAAGAATAAAAGCACCAAGTGAAAGAGCCGGAATTAAAGTAAGAAGCGGGAATCACGAAGACAAAGAAAGAGTTCGAATGCAACTACGTCGCCGGCCGCGACACCTAGCAGTATCACTTAGTGTCTCCAACCATTTGGGAGGAGCATTGCGTGGACCCCAACCCGACAGTATTACACCCTTACCTGACCAAGTAAGGGTTTTCACACATTCCTGCCATGCCACGAACTGACCACTTCGGCCTTTGTTCCACCCACCATTTGCCTCGGCAAACAGCGTACGCCGAGGAAGCCAATCGGTGCGTATACGCAACACATGTCCCAGCAAACTTAACTAGTGTGGATTCAGTGCTCGTTCCAATGAATGAACACTGATGGGCAAAACCCTACATCTAATCTTACCATTGTTGATACAGTGCTTCTACCATATTTGGGCAACACTACGGAGATATCGATGCTCAAACACCGACAATATTGGTTTATCTTTTACCCGTAAAGATCGTGTCTCTGTAGCATATAAAAAACGGATCTAACTGCTGTATTGTATACTCGACCCTCGACAGATAGCCAAGTGTTGTGACGGCGCCACAGATGGCTGGGGTTGGCGAAAGCCAAACGGGCCGTTTTTTTGCTCGGATACTTCACCCCCAATCGGAACACTTGCTGAGATGTGAGTGTCTGAGTAGTGAGTTCTTCTACTTCAGTTAGGGCTTTCTTTGCGAGAACAAGGTTTGGTATAGGACAAACCTACCATGACAGCAGCAGTTTACTTTTGGAGATGTAAAACGCATCCCAAGCACTGGTATCCAAATGCCTCAGTATGGTTAAAGATGTGTGTCTCAGGCTTCGAGATGGCTACTCCTCCTGATCGTATCTTGAAATACTCCCAGATGACCGTACCTGCGGTACAGTCTCTCCTGAAGAAGTCCTACTCACTGCCTTCTCGCGGCGGAAGTGTTCCAACTAAAGTGACAGGACGAAAGCCAATGCCCCGGGTTTTCCATCGGGTTGACTGGCTGATACTCAATCTAGGGATGGCGAAACCTAGATTCCAAACCAACGCTGCGGAGCAGTTGGGACAAATCGCGATAGCATTCGCCTTTAGCCTCAGGAGAGCTATAGTCAGTTGACGCATACACAGAAACGACAAACACGCATCGGCGCCTTAGTCTAGTGCTGTTGACATGCACAGAACCATTCAACCAAAACTGCACACAGAAGACTGCTGACTGGGATCCAGTCGAGCAGTGCATGCTCAGCCTTCACGTTCAAAGCAATGTCAACACCAGTCTGACCACGACCACTAGACACCGAATTACCCGATACGCGAAGAGTGAAACGAGAAGCCGAGCTTGTATCTGGGGAGCAAAGTGTTGACACTGAAGTTGGGTCTTGTATGCGTGTTTGGGAGACACAACACACGTCTATGTTAAAGGTTTCAATGGTCTTAACTAGGGCAGCCTGTTGCCCCGATTGACAAAGTGTTCGGACATTGAAAGCAGCTAAGCGAAAATGATGCTTAGGTCGGAAAATGGATTCTCTTTCTTCCCCTGTCTTTAATTTTCTACCCTGACGGAGATCAACAATTTCACAGGCAAGGCTCATTGTGGCTACTCGTACGCATTTAGAATTGGAACGTAAAGGATGAACAATAGAGAGATAAGGAGTTTCCCGATTGACCCCTGGAGATTTCTGGTCACATCATACTTCGCAAGCAGTGACCATCAGCATCATCATCATCATCATCAACGTACAGCGTTAAACAGTAGGGCAAGCCCCACTGACCACTGCCTTTCTCACCATGTTGCACGTTGAATTAGAAAGTATGAATATACAAGATGGACAGGGAGTGGACCTACACGGGTAGCAAAAGGAAAGAATGCCCTAGTAGCCAACACACGGAATACACAGTCTAACTGTACAAACGTACACCGATCAGACATTCTGATTCGATAGAAAGTGACAACACGATCGCCACTGTTCGCGGTTCGCTGCCATATCCTTCAGTGTCTCCAGCCAACTGGTAGACGGATCTTTTGGACCCCAACCACGAAGACGTGAGGCACCTACTTTTTCTAAGTTTGCTGTACATTTTCTCATTCCTCGCTGCCACGTCATCCGTTGACCTCCACTTGGTTTCTTCCACTCCCTAGGAGGGGCGGAGAATAGGACACGGTACGGTAGACGTGTGTTTGTCATACGTAACACGTGCCCCAACCAACGAAGTCTACTAAGCTGGATACGCTGTGACAGAACGTTCTCTGAATTAGTACCCAATACTCGATTTCTCACCTTATCGTTGCTTACTCGGATATTCCACCCAATCCTAGCGATACTACGTAAACATCGATGGTCAAAAACCTCAAGACGACGAATATATTCAGCACGCAGACTCCAAGTTTCGCAACCATACAACAAAACTGAACGCACTGCAGCACAGTATACACGGCCTTTCAACTTCAGTGAAATATCAGGTCGGCGCCACAAGTGCTTCAGTCCAGCGTACGCCGCTCGAGCCTTGGATATCCGCGTACTCACCTCTACTACTGTGTTCCCATCCGTCGTCACGCAGCTACCGAGGTAGGTGAAGTGGTCGACAACTGCCAGCACCTCCCCATCGAGCATCAAGCTCAGAATCGCTGACGTCCAGTCTTGTAACATCACCTTGCACTTTGAAGGTGCAAAGCGCATGCCGAATGGAGCTACAGCTCTTGTGAGATTATCTAATGCACGCTAAGCATGTTCCGTTGATTCGAACAAGCAGACAACGTCGTCTGCGTAATCTAGGTCACGTAGCTTTTCACTATTTCCTAGTTGGACGCCTACATCCTGAAGATTTTACAGCGCACTCTCCATTATTTCGTCCATGACGAAGTTGAACAGGAATGGAGACAAACGGCATTCCTGTCGAACACCACTGGTCATTTCGAACCGACCGGATAGTTCACCGTAAACCCTAACGCGGCCAGAAGTATGAGAATACAATGATCTCATTAGGTTCACGAACTTCTGGGGCATACCTTTTCGATGAAGAACACTGAAAAGCGATGTTCGATCAACTGAATCGAAGGCGCCTTTCAAGTCTAAGAAAATCATTATTGTCGGTCGACGGTGCGTGTGACGCCTTTCAAGTAGTCGGCGAAGAGTAAAAATCTAGTCGATGCATCCTCGACCTGGGCGGAATCCTGTCTGCTGATCGCGGACATTCCTCTCGCGAGCCGGTGTAAGACGATGCAGCAAAATCGAAGCTAATACTTTGGTGACTATCAGGATTAAGCTAATCCCACGATGATTACTGCAGTCATTGCGCATTCCCTTCTTGAAGATGGGAACAATCAATGACTCACTCCATATTAACGGAATACGCTCCTCGTTCCAAATGTCACGGAGCAAGGCGGTAAGTGATTTTATCAACGCCTCACCACCCAGTTTGAAAAGAACTGGAGGAAGTTCGTCGGGACCTGCCACTCACCCCCGCCTTAGTAATCGAATACATGACTTTGCTTCTACTTCCGATGGGGGCTCAAGTGATACCACCCAAGGAGTCACAGTTGTTGACACGGGAGTAACTACACTAGCATGCGGCCAGCTAAACTGTTCCTTGAAGTACTCGGCCCATCGGTCAAGCCTTTGCTGTTTGCTATGGATGGGTTCTCCATTTCTATCCCAAATCGTTTCACTGACCTGAGTTCGCCGTCCACCAGTGTCACGATTAAGTTTGAACAGTCTTTGACTGTTACCTGAAGCAGCTGCTATTTCCATTTCTTCCGCTACCTTGACTCACCAATTTTCGCGATCATTCTTAAGGCTTTTCGTAACTTGTCTTTGCAGCTTTCTCCGCATCTTATTCATCTCCTTACGGTTCGAAAGCTGACGCTTTTGCTCCATTATACTCAGCGACTCTTGCGAGATCCAGTGTATTTGATGGACAACGGATCTAGGACCACAGGTGAAACCTGCTGCAACGTGCATCGCCTGTTTGATATGAGCCCAATGCTCATCTACATTACTGTTCTCCGTGGATCCTAGCTCATGTGCTAACTTCTGCTCGTAACGGGTGCGTACTTCTGGATCACACAAACGTTGCACGGCTAATCGGGTTTGCGGTTTGCGACGATGACCATGGAGCTGGAGAGATAATCGCATCAAAACTAAGGCATGGTCCGACTCTACGCATGCAAACCAGTAAGATCTACAGTTCTTAACAGGACTGCGCCACCGGTAGCTTACGGCGATATGGTCAATTTGACTAAAAGTACCTGTAGAGTTAGAGCGCCATGTCGCTGTGCGAAGCGAGCTGTGTCGGAAATTAGTGCTAGACAAGAACAATCGATTGTCTGCACAAAACTGGAGAAGCCTATCCCCGTTATCTGTACGCTCAGCAGGTAAAGCACAACGCCCACCTAAACAGGCTTCTGACACACTAAGTTTGCCAACTTGTGCATTGAAGTCACCAGCTAGCACTACAATGTCGGAACCTTTACTGCCGCGAACGAGAGTGGCGAGGGCATCATAGAACTCATCTTTCTGCAAGTCTGAGCTGCAGTCCGTTGGGGCGTAAGCCGAGATCACAAACAAATTGCGTTTAACACAACCATCCTTTCGAACGCCGACTGACCCTCGGAGTCTCACAGCACATAAACGACTGTTAACAGGGATCCAGTCTAAAACGGCAGCCTCAGTCTTGTCAGTCAATACAATTCCTACACCACGTTGACCCACAGCTCTAGCTGCTTCGTCTCCTGAGGTGCGCAAAAAACACCTCGATGAGATACCAGGAGCAGTTAGTTGAATTACACTGCTCGAATCCTGGATACGCGTTTCGCTTAAGCAGTAGACATCAATCTTCAGAGAATTTATTGTGAGCGCTAGGCACGCCTGCTGACCGGCCTGCATGAGTGTACGCACGTTGAAGGAGCCGAGATTAAGAGGCTGACGAGGATTGAGAAAATGTGAGTTACCAGACAGAGGATTATTCCTCATACTATTTGACAGTGAATCGTTGCGAGTATCGACCGTGTTATCAGTGGGAGCATTATGGGTGGATAGATAGGGCAAAGAGGAGTGGTTAGGGACAGAAGACAAAGGTTGAATAAAAGAGAGGGAACTCTGGGCAGTAGCCCACTTATCACTACCCACCCCGCTCGATGCAATGGGCAGCGCGGTCCTGATTATCTTGTGCGATGACCGATGCAGTATGGAATTCTTCGTATTCGTGCAGTTCATGGGAGATGTTGGATGGGTACTACTAGGGTGTCCAGCCACAAAGCAGGAGAACGATTAGGGTCCTCATCCAAAGCCTTTAGTTCTAACAAGAACCTATCTGCAAGGCAGCGGGATGGCTTAGTGGAAGCCCATTTGCTTGGATCAATTATTCTTCCACTGATTTTGCCGACTGAGTTGCCAGCTCAAATCAACCCTCAACCTGGAGGACCAGGAGACTGGACTTTGTCTGACCTCTACCCATTGACCTGTCAGGTATGATTGCATCTCCGCCTTAAGGAAGCCATCCTGTATAGCTCTTTGGCTCATAGAGGCGCGCAAGCCATCACACCACGTCAAGGTGCAGTCTCGTCATGACGAACGCTCATATCGTCTTGCTACCTTTTATGTTAGACGTTCTGGTAAAATGCTCGCGGCGGGGCCTCGCAATTCAACCCCTTACTTCGGTCTGGACAGTCGGGTAGTATTCAGCCCACATGCCTGCTTGGAATGGAAATGTCAACGTGGGGGCCAAGTCCTGACACGGCACCGTGTCTAACAGTATTAACTCGAAATCGTACTCCGTGGTGGTTTTGTTTT
The DNA here is from genome assembly GCA_948099385.1 of Fasciola hepatica. Lineage (NCBI taxonomy): Eukaryota > Metazoa > Platyhelminthes > Trematoda > Plagiorchiida > Fasciolidae > Fasciola > Fasciola hepatica. The sequence continues at coordinate 1,914,091 of CANUEZ040000133.1, forward strand.
GGCAAATTGTGTTCTAACCTCGGACAGATTTCTCCTATGAATCTACGTTTGTTTTTCTGCATGGCACCACATCTTTGTACTTTGTACCGGATATTCGGTGAATATATATGTATATATCGTTCTTCCCGGTGCGCTCCCTTCTATTATATCAACATTATGCACAGCAACAAATGCAAAATTTCATGAACGATTGTTCACTTGCGACAACAACTTCACAACGGTGGTCTAAATACCCACCTGTTTGCGTAGTCTAGGATCGGTGTTGGTCTGTTGTCCGGTTGACTTAACAAAACATGAACGCCTGTCCAACGAACTGGAACTAATTCAATGCAATCCGTAATACGCCAGTTTCTCCGACGGACGGAGAAACACGGTCCACATGCATCATCAAGCGCATAAATCTCAGAATCCCCGATTTTAAATCACGATTTTTAATTTTCAGTTCGGTTCTGTTCAAATAACCGGTAACCATGTGGAAACGGTGAATTCAGTTCATCATCATCATCATCATCATCATCATCATCATCATCGTACAGCGTTAAACAGTAGGGCAAGCCCCACTGACCACTGCCTTTCTCACCATGTTGCACGTTGAATTAGAAAGTATGAATATACAAGATGGACAGGGAGTGGACCTACACGGGTAGCAAAAGGAAAGAATGCCCTAGTAGCCAACACACGGAATACACAGTCTAACTGTACAAACGTACACCGATCAGACATTCTGATTCGATAGAAAGTGACAACACGATCGCCACTGTTCGCGGTTCGCTGCCATATCCTTCAGTGTCTCCAGCCAACTGGTAGACGGATCTTTTGGACCCCAACCACGAAGACGTGAGGCACCTACTTTTTCTAAGTTTGCTGTACATTTTCTCATTCCTCGCTGCCACGTCATCCGTTGACCTCCACTTGGTTTCTTCCACTCCCTAGGAGAGGCGGAGAATAGGACACGGTACGGTAGACGTGTGTTTGTCATACGTAACACGTGCCCCAACCAACGAAGTCTACTAAGCTGGATACGCTGTGACAGAACATTCTCTGAATTAGTACCCAATACTCGATTTCTCACCTTATCGTTGCTTACTCGGATATTCCACCCAATCCTAGCGATACTACGTAAACATCGATGGTCGAAAACCTCAAGACGACGAATATATTCAGCACGCAGACTCCAAGTTTCGCAACCATACAACAAAACTGAACGCACTGCAGCACAGTATACACGGCCTTTCAACTTCAGTGAAATATCAGGTCGGCGCCACAAGTGCTTCAGTCCAGCGTACGCCGCTCGAGCCTTGGATATCCGCGTACTCACCTCTACTACTGTGTTCCCATCCGTCGTCACGCAGCTACCGAGGTAGGTGAAGTGGTCGACAACTGCCAGCACCTCCCCATCGAGCATCAAGCTCAGAATCGCTGACGTCCAGTCTTGTAACATCACCTTGCACTTTGAAGGTGCAAAGCGCATGCCGAATGGAGCTACAGCTCTTGTGAGATTATCTAATGCACGCTAAGCATGTTCCGTTGATTCGAACAAGCAGACAACGTCACGTAGCTTTTCACTATTTCCTAGTTGGACGCCTACATCCTGAAGATTTTACAGCGCACTCTCCATTATTTCGTCCATGACGAAGTTGAACAGGAATGGAGACAAACGGCATTCCTGTCGAACACCACTGGTCATTTCGAACCGACCGGATAGTTCACCGTAAACCCTAACGCGGCCAGAAGTATGAGAATACAATGATCTCATTAGGTTCACGAACTTCTGGGGCATACCTTTTCGATGAAGAACACTGAAAAGCGATGTTCGATCAACTGAATCGAAGGCGCCTTTCAAGTCTAAGAAAATCATTATTGTCGGTCGACGGTGCGTGTGACGCCTTTCAAGTAGTCGGCGAAGAGTAAAAATCTAGTCGATGCATCCTCGACCTGGGCGGAATCCTGTCTGCTGATCGCGGACATTCCTCTCGCGAGCCGGTGTAAGACGATGCAGCAAAATCGAAGCTAATACTTTGGTGACTATCGGGATTAAGCTAATCCCACGATGATTACTGCAGTCATTGCGCATTCCCTTCTTGAAGATGGGAACAATCAATGACTCACTCCATATTAACGGAATACGCTCCTCGTTCCAAATGTCACGGAGCAAGGCGGTAAGTGATTTTATCAACGCCTCACCACCCAGTTTGAAAAGAACTGGAGGAAGTTCGTCGGGACCTGCCACTCACCCCCGCCTTAGTAATCGAATACATGACTTTGCTTCTACTTCCGATGGGGGCTCAAGTGATACCACCCAAGGAGTCACAGTTGTTGACACGGGAGTAACTACACTAGCATGCGGCCAGCTAAACTGTTCCTTGAAGTACTCGGCCCATCGGTCAAGCCTTTGCTGTTTGCTATGGATGGGTTCTCCATTTCTATCCCAAATCGTTTCACTGACCTGAGTTCGCCGTCCACCAGTGTCACGATTAAGTTTGAACAGTCTTTGACTGTTACCTGAAGCAGCTGCTATTTCCATTTCTTCCGCTACCTTGACTCACCAATTTTCGCGATCATTCTTAAGGCTTTTCGTAACTTGTCTTTGCAGCTTTCTCCGCATCTTATTCATCTCCTTACGGTTCGAAAGCTGACGCTTTTGCTCCATTATACTCAGCGACTCTTGCGAGATCCAGTGTATTTGATGGACAACGGATCTAGGACCACAGGTGAAACCTGCTGCAACGTGCATCGCCTGTTTGATATGAGCCCAATGCTCATCTACATTACTGTTCTCCGTGGATCCTAGCTCATGTGCTAACTTCTGCTCGTAACGGGTGCGTACTTCTGGATCACACAAACGTTGCACGGCTAATCGGGTTTGCGGTTTGCGACGATGACCATGGAGCTGGAGAGATAATCGCATCAAAACTAAGGCATGGTCCGACTCTACGCATGCAAACCAGTAAGATCTACAGTTCTCAACAGGACTGCGCCACCGGTAGCTTACGGCGATATGGTCAATTTGACTAAAAATACCTGTAGAGTTAGAGCGCCATGTCGCTGTGCGAAGCGAGCTGTGTCGGAAATTAGTGCTAGACAAGAACAATCGATTGTCTGCACAAAACTGGAGAAGCCTATCCCCGTTATCTGTACGCTCAGCAGGTAAAGCACAACGCCCACCTAAACAGGCTTCTGACACACTAAGTTTGCCAACTTGTGCATTGAAGTCACCAGCTAGCACTACAATGTCGGAACCTTTACTGCCGCGAACGAGAGTGGCGAGGGCATCATAGAACTCATCTTTCTGCAAGTCTGAGCTGCAGTCCGTTGGGGCGTAAGCCGAGATCACAAACAAATTGCGTTTAACACAACCATCCTTTCGAACGCCGACTGACCCTCGGAGTCTCACAGCACATAAACGACTGTTAACAGGGATCCAGTCTAAAACGGCAGCCTCAGTCTTGTCAGTCAATACAATTCCTACACCACGTTGACCCACAGCTCTAGCTGCTTCGTCTCCTGAGGTGCGCAAAAAACACCTCGATGAGATACCAGGAGCAGTTAGTTGAATTACACTGCTCGAATCCTGGATACGCGTTTCGCTTAAGCAGTAGACATCAATCTTCAGAGAATTTATTGTGAGCGCTAGGCACGCCTGCTGACCGGCCTGCATGAGTGTACGCACGTTGAAGGAGCCGAGATTAAGAGGCTGACGAGGATTGAGAAAATGTGAGTTACCAGACAGAGGATTATTTCTCATACTATTTGACAGTGAATCGTTGCGAGTATCGACCGTGTTATCAGTGGGAGCATTATGGGTGGATAGATAGGGCAAAGAGGAGTGGTTAGGGACAGAAGACAAAGGTTGAATAAAAGAGAGGGAACTCTGGGCAGTAGCCCACTTATCACTACCCACCCCGCTCGATGCAATGGGCAGCGCGGTCCTGATTATCTTGTGCGACGACCGATGCAGTATGGAATTCTTCGTATTCGTGCAGTTCATGGGAGATGTTGGATGGGTACTACTAGGGTGTCCAGCCACAAAGCAGGAGAACGATTAGGGTCCTCATCCAAAGCCTTTAGTTCTAACAAGAACCTATCTGCAAGGCAGCGGGATGGCTTAGTGGAAGCCCATTTGCTTGGATCAATTATTCTTCCACTGATTTTGCCGACTGAGTTGCCAGCTCAAATCAACCCCCAACCTGGAGGACCAGGAGACTGGACTTTGTCTGACCTCTACCCATTGACCTGTCAGGTATGATTGCATCTCCGCCTTAAGGAAGCCATCCTGTATAGCTCTTTGGCTCATAGAGGCGCGCAAGCCATCACACCACGTCAAGGTGCAGTCTCGTCATGACGAACGCTCATATCGTCTTGCTACCTTTTATGTTAGACGTTCTGGTAAAATGCTCGCGGCGGGGCCTCGCAATTCAACCCCTTACTTCGGTCTGGACAGTCGGGTAGTATTCAGCCCACATGCCTGCTTGGAATGGAAATGTCAACGTGGGGGCCAAGTCCTGACACGGCACCGTGTCTAACAGTATTAACTCGAAATCGTACTCCGTGGTGGTTTTGTTTTGGCAAATTGTGTTCTAACCTCGGACAGATTTCTCCTATGAATCTACGTTTGTTTTTCTGCATGGCACCACATCTTTGTACTTTGTACCGGATATTCGGTGAATATATATGTATATATCGTTCTTCCCGGTGCGCTCCCTTCTATTATATCAACATTATGCACAGCAACAAATGCAAAATTTCATGAACGATTGTTCACTTGCGACAACAACTTCACAACGGTGGTCTAAATACCCACCTGTTTGCGTAGTCTAGGATCGGTGTTGGTCTGTTGTCCGGTTGACTTAACAAAACATGAACGCCTGTCCAACGAACTGGAACTAATTCAATGCAATCCGTAATACGCCAGTTTCTCCGACGGACGGAGAAACACGGTCCACATGCATCATCAAGCGCATAAATCTCAGAATCCCCGATTTTAAATCACGATTTTTAATTTTCAGTTCGGTTCTGTTCAAATAACCGGTAACCATGTGGAAACGGTGAATTCAGTTCATCATCATCATCATCATCATCATCATCATCATCATCATCGTACAGCGTTAAACAGTAGGGCAAGCCCCACTGACCACTGCCTTTCTCACCATGTTGCACGTTGAATTAGAAAGTATGAATATACAAGATGGACAGGGAGTGGACCTACACGGGTAGCAAAAGGAAAGAATGCCCTAGTAGCCAACACACGGAATACACAGTCTAACTGTACAAACGTACACCGATCAGACATTCTGATTCGATAGAAAGTGACAACACGATCGCCACTGTTCGCGGTTCGCTGCCATATCCTTCAGTGTCTCCAGCCAACTGGTAGACGGATCTTTTGGACCCCAACCACGAAGACGTGAGGCACCTACTTTTTCTAAGTTTGCTGTACATTTTCTCATTCCTCGCTGCCACGTCATCCGTTGACCTCCACTTGGTTTCTTCCACTCCCTAGGAGAGGCGGAGAATAGGACACGGTACGGTAGACGTGTGTTTGTCATACGTAACACGTGCCCCAACCAACGAAGTCTACTAAGCTGGATACGCTGTGACAGAACATTCTCTGAATTAGTACCCAATACTCGATTTCTCACCTTATCGTTGCTTACTCGGATATTCCACCCAATCCTAGCGATACTACGTAAACATCGATGGTCGAAAACCTCAAGACGACGAATATATTCAGCACGCAGACTCCAAGTTTCGCAACCATACAACAAAACTGAACGCACTGCAGCACAGTATACACGGCCTTTCAACTTCAGTGAAATATCAGGTCGGCGCCACAAGTGCTTCAGTCCAGCGTACGCCGCTCGAGCCTTGGATATCCGCGTACTCACCTCTACTACTGTGTTCCCATCCGTCGTCACGCAGCTACCGAGGTAGGTGAAGTGGTCGACAACTGCCAGCACCTCCCCATCGAGCATCAAGCTCAGAATCGCTGACGTCCAGTCTTGTAACATCACCTTGCACTTTGAAGGTGCAAAGCGCATGCCGAATGGAGCTACAGCTCTTGTGAGATTATCTAATGCACGCTAAGCATGTTCCGTTGATTCGAACAAGCAGACAACGTCACGTAGCTTTTCACTATTTCCTAGTTGGACGCCTACATCCTGAAGATTTTACAGCGCACTCTCCATTATTTCGTCCATGACGAAGTTGAACAGGAATGGAGACAAACGGCATTCCTGTCGAACACCACTGGTCATTTCGAACCGACCGGATAGTTCACCGTAAACCCTAACGCGGCCAGAAGTATGAGAATACAATGATCTCATTAGGTTCACGAACTTCTGGGGCATACCTTTTCGATGAAGAACACTGAAAAGCGATGTTCGATCAACTGAATCGAAGGCGCCTTTCAAGTCTAAGAAAATCATTATTGTCGGTCGACGGTGCGTGTGACGCCTTTCAAGTAGTCGGCGAAGAGTAAAAATCTAGTCGATGCATCCTCGACCTGGGCGGAATCCTGTCTGCTGATCGCGGACATTCCTCTCGCGAGCCGGTGTAAGACGATGCAGCAAAATCGAAGCTAATACTTTGGTGACTATCGGGATTAAGCTAATCCCACGATGATTACTGCAGTCATTGCGCATTCCCTTCTTGAAGATGGGAACAATCAATGACTCACTCCATATTAACGGAATACGCTCCTCGTTCCAAATGTCACGGAGCAAGGCGGTAAGTGATTTTATCAACGCCTCACCACCCAGTTTGAAAAGAACTGGAGGAAGTTCGTCGGGACCTGCCACTCACCCCCGCCTTAGTAATCGAATACATGACTTTGCTTCTACTTCCGATGGGGGCTCAAGTGATACCACCCAAGGAGTCACAGTTGTTGACACGGGAGTAACTACACTAGCATGCGGCCAGCTAAACTGTTCCTTGAAGTACTCGGCCCATCGGTCAAGCCTTTGCTGTTTGCTATGGATGGGTTCTCCATTTCTATCCCAAATCGTTTCACTGACCTGAGTTCGCCGTCCACCAGTGTCACGATTAAGTTTGAACAGTCTTTGACTGTTACCTGAAGCAGCTGCTATTTCCATTTCTTCCGCTACCTTGACTCACCAATTTTCGCGATCATTCTTAAGGCTTTTCGTAACTTGTCTTTGCAGCTTTCTCCGCATCTTATTCATCTCCTTACGGTTCGAAAGCTGACGCTTTTGCTCCATTATACTCAGCGACTCTTGCGAGATCCAGTGTATTTGATGGACAACGGATCTAGGACCACAGGTGAAACCTGCTGCAACGTGCATCGCCTGTTTGATATGAGCCCAATGCTCATCTACATTACTGTTCTCCGTGGATCCTAGCTCATGTGCTAACTTCTGCTCGTAACGGGTGCGTACTTCTGGATCACACAAACGTTGCACGGCTAATCGGGTTTGCGGTTTGCGACGATGACCATGGAGCTGGAGAGATAATCGCATCAAAACTAAGGCATGGTCCGACTCTACGCATGCAAACCAGTAAGATCTACAGTTCTCAACAGGACTGCGCCACCGGTAGCTTACGGCGATATGGTCAATTTGACTAAAAATACCTGTAGAGTTAGAGCGCCATGTCGCTGTGCGAAGCGAGCTGTGTCGGAAATTAGTGCTAGACAAGAACAATCGATTGTCTGCACAAAACTGGAGAAGCCTATCCCCGTTATCTGTACGCTCAGCAGGTAAAGCACAACGCCTACCTAAACAGGCTTCTGACACACTAAGTTTGCCAACTTGTGCATTGAAGTCACCAGCTAGCACTACAATGTCGGAACCTTTACTGCCGCGAACGAGAGTGGCGAGGGCATCATAGAACTCATCTTTCTGCAAGTCTGAGCTGCAGTCCGTTGGGGCGTAAGCCGAGATCACAAACAAATTGCGTTTAACACAACCATCCTTTCGAACGCCGACTGACCCTCGGAGTCTCACAGCACATAAACGACTGTTAACAGGGATCCAGTCTAAAACGGCAGCCTCAGTCTTGTCAGTCAATACAATTCCTACACCACGTTGACCCACAGCTCTAGCTGCTTCGTCTCCTGAGGTGCGCAAAAAACACCTCGATGAGATACCAGGAGCAGTTAGTTGAATTACACTGCTCGAATCCTGGATACGCGTTTCGCTTAAGCAGTAGACATCAATCTTCAGAGAATTTATTGTGAGCGCTAGGCACGCCTGCTGACCGGCCTGCATGAGTGTACGCACGTTGAAGGAGCCGAGATTAAGAGGCTGACGAGGATTGAGAAAATGTGAGTTACCAGACAGAGGATTATTCCTCATACTATTTGACAGTGAATCGTTGCGAGTATCGACCGTGTTATCAGTGGGAGCATTATGGGTGGATAGATAGGGCAAAGAGGAGTGGTTAGGGACAGAAGACAAAGGTTGAATAAAAGAGAGGGAACTCTGGGCAGTAGCCCACTTATCACTACCCACCCCGCTCGATGCAATGGGCAGCGCGGTCCTGATTATCTTGTGCGACGACCGATGCAGTATGGAATTCTTCGTATTCGTGCAGTTCATGGGAGATGTTGGATGGGTACTACTAGGGTGTCCAGCCACAAAGCAGGAGAACGATTAGGGTCCTCATCCAAAGCCTTTAGTTCTAACAAGAACCTATCTGCAAGGCAGCGGGATGGCTTAGTGGAAGCCCATTTGCTTGGATCAATTATTCTTCCACTGATTTTGCCGACTGAGTTGCCAGCTCAAATCAACCCCCAACCTGGAGGACCAGGAGACTGGACTTTGTCTGACCTCTACCCATTGACCTGTCAGGTATGATTGCATCTCCGCCTTAAGGAAGCCATCCTGTATAGCTCTTTGGCTCATAGAGGCGCGCAAGCCATCACACCACGTCAAGGTGCAGTCTCGTCGCCTTCAGTTGGTATCTCTCCGCAGGGATTCCAATCGTAAATAATGAGAAAGCATGAAAAGATTGAGAAGAGAATTACGAATACTATCAACTCGACAAGCTGACAATCTCATCGATGAATAAGTCTACAGACACCGAGTATCCCATACGAAGATCAGCCATACATAATCGAATCTGACACAACCGCCAGTACAAGCAAAACAGCGAGTTCGTTTCTATAACTGAAGGAACATTTTGAAGATACACAAACGATTCTGACCGAGACAGTTCGCCACGTTCAGCTTCTTTATTTTTACATAGGTTTACTCAATAGTATTCTTCCAAATTATGCTCCTTATCTTTAGCTCTTACTGTTCAGTTGAATTTCAAATAAAGGCTAAATTTTAGGCCTCAGCCAATCTAAAACACAAATTCTGTACCCAAAGACATTAGTCTATTCCAGTTGGCCTCAGGTTCACAAATAAGGGATCACGGAAGGAAGCCTCCAAAGTCCGATCTAGGGTGACAGCTCAACTAAACTTTATGAGACGACGTAATAAAATAATGGAACGGTTTGTCTGAGGCGCTGAAAGAACTAAAGCTCCATCTCCATGGGGGCTATTCACACACTAAAGAATGCCCTAAATCGGCCGTGAGACATACTTCTCTTGAGACTGAAGTTCAAACACAAGTCTCCCAATTAAATAGTAACAACAGCACTCATGCAAAAAAGTCCTTTGTTCGATATTCGGCTATTTCATTGCAGGTATGCTTATTTTAATAAGCGCCCAAGAACCATGTTTCTGGCCGATAAGTTGCGACTTGCAAAGTTTCCTCTACACTTTTAGCGGAGGATCAACGAACTACGCTCCGCAATGATGAGCATCGCCGAGGGAAACCAATTATTCTAAATGGTTGTGCTATATGCTCCTGGAAGATCGCCTGGTCGTGGTTATTACTTGTCCCGCGCAAAGCGAACGGGACAACATCAGCTTAGTTTAGCTCAGTTAATGTATCAGACCCCAGATCCGTTCGTAGTCTATCGAAAAACGACGCGCCATATGATATGTTATAGGTAATTGTTTATTGTTCGGTAACAGCGTTATCGGAAAAGATGGCAGTTTAACTCAGGTTGCACATGACTGGCAGAGGTCGGGCCGGATCAGATCAGATCACAGGACGGAGATGTTTGAACCGAACTTGCATCCAGTTTGTTGCGCCCGAGGCTTCGAAGACCCTGACGCGCTGCAACAGAACAATGAAAATGGCATTCGTTCCAGTGTTTATGACACTGTAGTAGGTTTCTAACTTCATCCCATCATCCAATTTCGCTTCCTCATAACAAGACTCCTAGAAGTTGCACAACCAACCTCAAACGCCACTGAGCGATGAGACATACGCTAGTGCGATAAATAACCTGTATAGAAGGTGAGATCCTGGCGATTACTTTTGTTGGTTCCATCTCTCTAAACTGTCGTGGTGGTGCTTCCGTGGATGATAATGGGGACTTTCCGGTCCTTCATTGATGTTCTTTTCTGTCCCGATAACCCCAGTAAGAAAACGTCCGTCCTCTAATTACCTCGATTTATTAGCCTACAGCACATTGTTCATATAGGAGGAAATATTCAGTCACTAATCGTTGCAACAAAAACTAGCTGGTACATGCATGCATCAAGTAGGCCTTCTTCTGATTGATTCATTGATGTTACGACCAGCTGCCAATTGATGGGGATCCATTCGAATCTTATCGATCCGCTACCTGATTGCTTGCGTATTTGCTGGCTTAAGAACTGACCTGGATTCCGGACAGGTGCTGAAATGCTGATTGCTAACAGGACTTGACCGACTACCCACCATGAGTCACCACTTACCCTAACCATTGCATCCATCTAAAAGATTAGAGGATATGGAATAGAATACGGAAACGCAACAGATAGAAGGCGGGGAAGAAGAGATTAAAGTACGACGATTTCTTAGTGGAACAGAACCGCGGCGAAAAATTCAGTGGGAATGAAACTTAGATAGACTGTTAGTTAGAGAAATACTTCACCGTACTAGGACTCCATTTCCGATGCGACACCCAAACCAACCATTGCTACACAGGAAGCCTGAATCCAAAAACGTTTGAGGACTAATTGTGTTGGGGATAGAGCGTAATGGGTCATAATGTACATTTTATGATATAGAGGCAAGTCAGTGGACCCCTTCATTGCATGTACTGGTCTCGCGTTTGCGTTCTTCGGTTAACAAGAATTAGTTTTCCATCGGTCCCCTTCTAAAATAATCAGGCGTTCGCAATTTATGAAATGGTTTGCACAAGACTCTATTTTACATCAGGGTTACGGTTAGATCACAGCGAAAACAAATCGGAGCACTTGTTGAAAATAATATAAATTATCGTAGAACTTACAGTTTATCTTCTTCGTATCCATAGTCGTACGCGTACATCCCGACAGCTTCCACCGCCGGCGGAATAAGATGAAAGTCCCTCTACGTCCTAAACGTGGTTTGGTTCTGGTTCAGTTCAGTTCAGTTCAGTTCAGGTAGCACAGGACAGGTAATGGCAACGGCCAATCGAGCGTCCAGAATTCCTTCGATGGTATGCACACCAGTTATGCACCCACCACTGCCGAGTGTATTTCGTCGAATCCCCGCTAAAAATGAGAGGGAAACGAAAAACCTCATCGCACATCAACTGCGAGAGACATTATGCATCGTGAGCGTTCACTGAGACTGTATGCAATGAGGGAAAAAGTCTGCTAAAACATACTCCAGAAGGACCACAGTGCTACCCGTCATCCATCTAGTTGATATTCTCAAGGCTCACTACAAGGAAAGGTCTCGTACCACTTGCAATCTAGGGCACCTTTGAAGGATTGGACTGTCTGCAGATCCACCATTTCACCAGGCAGACCGTTCCAACTGTTCACAACCCTATTGCTGAAGAAGTGCGATCTAGCCATCAACCTAGATCGGGCTTTTATCAACTTCTTTTCGTGTCCCCTTGTTCTGGAGTCTACGGCGACTTGGAATAGACTATCTGGTCTAAGGCCAGAAAAGCCCTTCATTACCTTGAAAATTTCTATGAGATCCCCTCGACGTCTCCTCCTTTCCAACGAGAAAAGATTCAGGTCACAGAGTCTCTGCTCGTAAGTCTTACCCCTCTGCTCTTCAACCATTCAGTTCAGTTTGCACAGGACTTGGTGTGGCTAGAGCCAATCGTCTGTCCAGATAGTTGTGTTGTCGGCGCGTTTCCGTAGCTCCCAACACTGCGTGATTTTCTTTTTCTGAAAGGCAGAAATTTTGTGCAGTATCAGCCCTGGCAGAGTAAGGTGGAAACAATAAGTAAATTGCATCTGTAAAGGAGTTCAGGAAACCCCGTTCCATGCATTAGCATCCATATTACAAACAACATTTATCATTCGTATGAACTATCTTTGCTGGAATTCCGATTGTTTGTTTTATTTCTTTAAATCTTTGTCACAAACCGGACTCCTACCGTTGCCTCGAGCGAGAGTCGCTCAGCTTGAATTTCGTAGTGACTGTATTTGGTAATCTCATCTTCTGTAGCTAACCTTTGCTGTAACCCAGCTGCAGTTGTTGATTTGTTGTCCAATTTGGAGCGAAAGAGCCCAGAAGGAACACTATTGAGGTTTGATTATTGTAAAATTAATTAATTTGTTGTATATATTATCGTAACTATTTGGAATCGACTTTGTTTTGAATTGCGTCGAAATTGGTTGCTACGCGTCGCTCGAACGTTCCGGTGGCTGGACTTTACATTACTCAATATCCTTGGCAATTGCTGAGGAAGGAAATTACGCAGCAAATCGGCAAACCGTTCCGAATCAATGGGCAATACCCTGCAGGTGAACCAAAACCCTCTGCCCGTAGGTTTTGGTCATGTTTCTTGCTCAGGCTCTAGTATATCAGGTTGTTCTAGGGTCAGCTCGGTTTCCCATAGAGCTAGAGCTGATCTGTTGTTAGCTGAGTTGAAGGAGAAGCAGGTTGCAGAACATTTAGAGTTAGATAAGCAACGTAAGCTGCTCCAGGTGAGGAATGAGACGGAAATGGCGAAACTGCGTTTGGCACTCGCTGAGGAAGTAGAAGATCTAGTCAACAGAGATGAAGTCAAGGGTGGAGTAATGGTCAGTGAACATCTTTTTCGTTACCTAGATGATTGCCACGTACAGAAAGATGCACCACGAAAAACAAGCTTGGTTCCGGTGGCGAAACCTGCAGTGAATTATCGTTTGGACTTACCCAGGGTGGAACTGGAGTCGTTTTTGGGCTGCTCGTCAACGTACTGGAGGTTTGTGAAACAGTTCGAATATTACGTCGAAGGTAGAGTTCAAGACGATGGCCAGCGTCTACTTTATTTGGTGCATTACTGCAAGGGACAAGCAAGGGATGCGATCGCCTAATGTGTTACGTTACCTCCAACACTGGCATACAAAAAGGCTGGGGAAATCTCAAAAGATCTGTATGGACAAGATCATGTAGTGGCTCGTTCACTGATTGACGGCTTACTGCAAGGTTTGAAGCCTCTGGTGGAAGATTCGGATGACAAGTGACCAAATTGTCGTTAAAAATGCTGAACTGTGAAGTTGCCCTCACGCAGATGCATTGCATGTCACACCTCAACCCATTGCAGACTATGGAACGTATCACTCGAGTGCTACCAACGCGTCTCCAGGATTTGTGGGCTAGGACCGTTGATGATATTTTGGGAAGAGGAGACGAACCGAGGTTCCAAGATCTGCAGCACCTAGTGTCCCGTGAGGCACGGATTGCTCGAAGTAGGTCTGGCAAACTGGCTGCCAATAGCAAGGCTCAGGGGTATTCGCGGTCATCCAGTTGGCGGAATTATGCACAAAACCCGCATCCAGAAGCGACACGGTTCATGCTAAATCAGGGTAGTACTTTGATGGTCGCAGCTAATAGGTGTTCAATATGTAATGGAATACACGCACTTGAGGAATGTCAGCGATTCCTTTCTCGTGATATACCCGGTCGTTGAGCACTGATCAAAGAAATCAAGGCTTGTTTTTCATGTCTCAAGTGTGGACATCTGTCTAGCAACTGTTCTATTTCCAAACCATGTTCAACATCAGGTTGTCCGAAACGGCACCACCCTCTACTGCATGTTGCACAGAAGCAATGCATCCATCGAGTCACGCAAGATACAACACAAGGGCTGCAGCTGGATAAGCTGGGTACGGACGAGGCAAGAAAGCCTGGGCAGCGGACTAGTAATTGTGCGGCTACTCTTAGGCCAGAATGTCGGGTCAGTTTAGGTGAACTACCAGTGCGAGTGGACGGACCGGGGTGCTCTGTGGAGACCTACGCCTTGCTGGACAGCGGGTCTGATGTGACTCTAATACAGAAAGACATTATGGAGCTGGTGGGCCTGAAGGCATCCCCGACCTCACTTTCGATTTCGATCGTAAATGGGACTACCACTTGGAATTCGGGAATAACGGAGCTGCGACTGAACTCATTGTCAGAGAATGATTTCGTGAATGTGGGGAGAGCCTTTTGTGTTGATAGGCTACCAATCCAAACAGTCCAGTACTGCACAGATGCGGACATTTGATCCTGGCCTCACCTACATTGCATCGAAAGACAGAATCTGGAAGATTCGAGTGTGCGGATCCTGATAGGTGCCGACGTCCCAGAAACACATTGGGCATTAGAGCAAAGATGCGGCAAAAGAAAACAACCCTATGCTTTGCGGACGATTTTAGGATGGATTGTTCTCGGTCCGATAAACCAGGAACCACGCTTTGTGAGGACAGCAAGCCACTTTGAGAGGGGAATCAACCCGGTGGAGGAATCCTGAAGTCAGACTTCCAAATAACTATATTGTGGCCGAAGAGAGATTGAACGGCTTGAGGAAAAGGTTTGCGCGTGACCCGGAATTCTTTGACAAATACTCTACAGTAATGGAGGGTTATGTGCGCAAGGGCCACTCCCAGTTAGTGCCCGATGTACAGCTAAAAATGAGGTTTTAGCCAAAGTGGTACCTACCACATCACGCAGTTGCAAACCCTTAAAAGCCTAGCAAGTTGAGGGTGGTGTTTGACTGTGCGGCTGCATTCCAGAGACGTTCCTTGAATGATTACTTGCTACAGGGCCCGGATACGACAGCAAGCTTAGTTGGAGTGTTGCTTCGTTCTCGAAAGGAATCTGTCGCATTGGCTGCGGATATTGAAGAAATGTTCATGCAGGTTCGAGTGCCGACGAGAGACAAAGGAGCACTGAGGTTCCTCTGGTGGGAAAATGGTCGACTAGGTGGTAATCTTGTTGAATATCAGATGAATGCCCACCCCCTTGGTGCCACTTCCTCTCCATTTTGTGCAAATTTCGCGTTACGTCGCACGGATCTAGGATTGACAACTGGGCCCTTGAAGTTAAACGACATTGCTAAAGCGGAGGAAGGTGTTATTTTGATTGTACCATCTAAGGTCTATGGCGAAGGGCTAAAATGGTTACGAGACAGGAGCAATAACCTATGCACTAACAAATCTCCGATGAACAGAACCCTATTGAAACTCGATCCAATTTTATTAAATGGAATTATTTGTGTTGGAGGACGACTGAACTACTCCGGTCAGCTTCAGGGTGTGAAACATCCGGTGATACTACCCAAGACTCACCCGATTACAGACTCGATAATCCGATGGTATCACGCGATGGAAGGACACGCGGGACCTTCTCAGTTACTCGCGGAACTTTGCCAAAAATTTTGGATTGTACAGGGGGGAGCTGCCGTCAAGCGAGTACTTGGAGGATGTTGGAAATGCCGGAAGCATTTGGCGGTCGTAGGCAAGCAGATGATGGCTCCTCTACCAGCCATTAGAGTCCAACAAGGTTGGTTTCCGTTCAAATACGTCGGAATAGATTATTTCGGCCCATTTGCGGTTAAGCATGGGCGCAGCATGGAGAAACGATATGGATGCATCTTTACCTGCCTACAGATGCGTGCAGTACATATTGAAGTTTCTTATTCTCCAAGCACAGATTCATTCATTATGACATTGCTGCGTTTCATGTCGAGGAGAGGGGCACCGTCCGAGATTTTTAGTGATAACGGTACAAACTTTGTTGGGGCTCAAAGGGAATTAAAGAACCTAATGGGAAACTGGTCTAGTGATAAGATTGCTGATAGATTGTTGCAACGGGGCGTGCAGTGGCATTTCAATCCCCCACATGCTAG
Organism: Fasciola hepatica; assembly: GCA_948099385.1. Taxonomy (NCBI): domain Eukaryota; kingdom Metazoa; phylum Platyhelminthes; class Trematoda; order Plagiorchiida; family Fasciolidae; genus Fasciola; species Fasciola hepatica. The sequence goes on from CANUEZ040000133.1 coordinate 1,930,193, forward strand.
TCACCGTGGTGGTATATGGGAGATCATGGTGCGCTCGGTTAGAAGAGTACTTCTTCTTCTAATTTGTGACGAGCAGCCGATGACTGAAGAAATATTGTTGACATTCCTTACGGAAAGTGAGCGGACGACCGCTAGTCCCTTTGATCTCGCACTGTCGTGATCTGCCAGTACTCACGCCCAATGACCTACTTATCCTGAGGGCGAACCCACGAGATATTCCAGCGGATTCGTTGCGCGATAGACTGGTTCGTCAGATGAGGAAGGCAAACTACCTAACATCTGTGTTTTGGAAGAGATGGATCAGGGAATATCTTCCACTATGACAACAGCGGCAGAAGTGGATGACTCGAGAACGCAACTTTAGATCGGGTGATGTAGCGCTACTAGTTTCGGAGGCCTTGCCGCGTGGCCGGTGGCCGATAGGAGTCATCGAAAGCATCTCAGTTTCGGACGATGGTTTGGTGCGAACGGCAACAGTGCGAACTAATGAAGGATTAGTGCTCCGTGACATTAGAAAGATTTGTCTTATTGAGGGCGAACCGGACACTGGTGGTGTAAGTTCAGAGGCCAACTCTTCTCAGGTGGGAGGCGGGTCTTCGGATCTGCCGAATCGGGAGGGACCACTGAGAGTTGATCCACTTGTCCGACTGGGAGCTGCTGTTGACGGTGATAAGTTTTAGATATTGGGGAACCGTAGGGCGAGCCGATGCACGAGGCCGACCACACCTAGCGGTGCACGGGAAAAATCCGGGTCGGATTTTGGGGGCCGGTGTAAAGGAGTGCAGGAAACCCCGTTCCATGCATTAGCATCCATATTACAAACAACATTTATCATTCGTATGAACTATCTTTGCTGGAATTCCGATTGTTTGTTTTATTTCTTTAAATCTTTGTCACAAACCGGACTCCTACCGTTGCCTCGAGCGAGAGTCGCTCAGCTTGAATTTCGTAGTGACTGTATTTGGTAATCTCATCTTCTGTAGCTAACCTTTGCTGTAACCCAGCTGCAGTTGTTGATTTGTTGTCCAATTTGGAGCGAAAGAGCCCAGAAGGAACACTATTGAGGTTTGATTATTGTAAAATTAATTAATTTGTTGTATATATTATCGTAACTATTTGGAATCGACTTTGTTTTGAATTGCGTCGAAATTGGTTGCTACGCGTCGCTCGAACGTTCCGGTGGCTGGACTTTACAGCATCTGACCCTAAAAGCTGCTTAACATAACTCGGGGTATACTGCCACCCTACATAGGTCTACTGATTTCTTAAAAGCCTTCACGGTTGTGGTTCAGTACAGATCAGACCAGATCTGGTGAGTTAAGTTAAGTTAATTTAAATTCAATCCAGTTTGTACAGGACAGGTAATGGCCACCGCCAGTCGATCGTCCAGAATTCCTTCGATGCCATCCAAACTAGTTACGCACCCACCACTACCGAGGGTATTTCGTCGAATCCTCGCTAAAAATGAGAGGGAAACGGAAAACCTCATCGCACCTCAACTGCGAGAGACAATATGTCTCAGTGAGCTTTCACTAAGAATGTATGCAATGAGCAAAAAGGTCCAATAAAACGTACTCCAGAAGGGCCACACTGCTACCCGTCATCCATCTAGTTGGGGTGATCTGTTTTTGATTTTCCAACCGTTGGAATCAAATCAAAGCGATTGCTTCTTCTCCGTCTGTCCAGCCTCTTCTCTCCGTGGTCACCGTAGAAAAGTTTACAAACCGAGGCCACGCACTTCACTAGGGATTAACTTTTTTAGCTTGTAGGTACCTGTACATTTCCGGCTTTTCCATGATTTTAAACGTCCCTTGTTGCGACACTCCTTTGTCGTACCGAGGTTTTAATGGAAAACACACACACCTTTTGGTCGTCAACACCGCGCAATACAAAAAGTCTGTAAATAAATCTTTCTTTCTGGCACGGTCTCATCTTCTGGTTTGGAGTGTCTTGGAATCATATCGGTCGGAACTAACTGAGTGAAACAAACATTCTAGAAGCTTCAACGGCGTCTCTCGGCACTTCGCTCGATACCATCCTGTTCTGTTCAACCGATGGCTGTCAGGCCGAACTGAACGGAAGACATTGGCGGATATTGACTCTTCGGCACTCATCTCCTGATCACAAGAACATTGAACGACTGTGAGTTTGAGTCACACCTTTTGTTTCATTTTAATTCCTAATATACATACCCTTTTGGCCTTTTTATCACCGCACGCTCCTCCGCCCATATTGGTTTGCTAGTGTCGTCTTAGATGTTGTTGACAATAATTTAGTGTACCACATAGACAGAGTAGTACGCTACAAGCTATAGGTCCATTACTCTGCGGAATGCACTTCCGGAATGTATTGTTCTCTTACAGAACAAAACTATCTTCAAGAAAAAGCTAGACCTCTACCTGGGTCTCTCCCAATAATTCCTTGGCAAATAAACAAAATAGATGTCTTTTATTGCATATATGTTCATGAATGCCGCACCCCCACTCCGCTTAAGGCACTGTCCACAGTGAGACACTGCTTGCCGTTATGTACATTTCGTTCTGGTTACCGCCGCTTTCCCTCCCAGAATTCACTTTTTCCTTCTTTCAGCCTGGAAAATCAAACGGACGATGAAATATTTCCTCGAGAATTGGGGAAACTTGGCCCAAACACTCGACCCGTGTAGTAATCAACAAATAATTCAAAACTTCAATACCCGACGCGACCTGGGCCCTCTGAAGGGGACGCAGAAATGCGTCCAGTTTAGCTTGCACAAGACATATTACGGCCACGGCCAATCGAGCTTCCGGAATTCCTTCGATGGTATGCACATCAGATATGCACCTACCAATGCACAGCGTATTTCGTCGAATCCTCACTGAAAATGAGAGGGAAACTGAAAATCTCATCGCACGTCAACCGCGTGAGACATTATGCATCTTCAGCGTCCACTGAGGCAGTATGCAATGAGCGAAAACGTCCATTGAAAATACCGCAGATGGACTACGGCGCTACCCGCCATCCATCTAGTTTAGGTACTCAAAGCGCACTACAACGAAATAACTCTTACCACTTGTCATTCGGGGCACCTTTGATGGACTGGACGGCCTGCAGATTTATCATCCCACCAGGAAGACCGTTTCAGCTAATCGCCACCGTGTTGCTGAAGAAGTGCGACCTAGTCATCAACCTAGGTTGCAATTTGTCAGCTTCCTGTGTCCCTTGTTCGGGAATCTAAAGCCACTTGGAATAGACTATCTGGTCTTAGGCCAGAAAAGCCCTTCATTACCTTGAAAATTTCTATGAGGTCCCTCGACGTCTCCTCCTTTCCAACGAGAAAAGATTCAAGTCACAGAGTCTCTGCACATACGTCTTACCCCTCTGCCCTTCAACCATTCGCGTGGCGAGACGCTGAACTTCCTCTAAGCAAACGGTGTCTTTTTTTGCAGAAGGGTGATCAAGCCTGCTTGCTACCTTCCAAGTGAGGTCGTACTATAGACACGTAAATAGGTACGAATATTTTCGGCTGCCGACAAGACAATACTGATCGCAGTCTAAAGAGCTCACCACGAGTCTTTTGTGTAGCAGCATTGCACTGGTCCGACCATTTGAAGATAATGCTCATGATGACCCCAAGGTCTTCAACCCTACTGACTGCTTTTGTGGCAAACAGTAATTGGTCATGAGTGACAGTTAGGCATTCTGTGGAGCTTGACAACAAATGGCTTTTTCGGCTTTCAGGAGTAAGTCCAATTCGTATACCCAGTCCAGGACGGTCCCTATATTCCCGCCTAGATCCACCCTATCCTCAGATCCAACAATCTTCACATAATCCGCAAAAATGAAACTAGACGATTGAAGAGCGGACGCCAGATCGTTAATAAACAACAAGAATAGGGCCGGGCTTAGGGCGGATCCCCGGGGTACACCACTAGTGACATTCACCAAACTGGGGCACCTGTCCCCTACTTTGATGTAAAACGTCCTGTGGGAGGGGAAGTTCAGCCAACCACCTATATACTGACCCACCTAAACTGAACGTCTCCATCTTGCATAGCAAAGAGCGATGGTATGGGGAGTGGAACGCCTCGCTAAAGTCGAGGAAGCATACCTCAACTTGCTTACCTTCGTCCAGTCTGCGAGTTGCCTCATCTAAGAAGCACAAGAGATTGGTCAGACAAAAGCCATTTCATAGGAATAAAACCCGGACCGGACTTAGCATGGAGTGCTCCAATAAGTACTAAGAGATGAGAGCGCGGATGATCTTCTCAAGGACTTTATATAGAGTGCTAGTCAGGCTTACCGGCCTGTCGTTATGCACAGCTGACCAAGGCCTATCCCTGTGTATTGCCACGACGGCCGAGTTCTTCCAGTCCTGAGGCAGCTTACTCTAGTCCAATGTGGACCTGTAAAGCCTGCATACCGATGAAGCTATGACATCCGCCAACGGCTTGATGATAGCTGGGTGGATGTCATCTGGACCCGCAGGCTTACGGCTGCCCATTTCCTATAGATACTTACGCACGGTATCCTCTGAGGGATTCAGCCCGTTTAACTGCGGAGCAGGATGCACCAGTGCCAGATCGACAAGTACCCCACTATCCATCCTATGTACGCTACCAAAGTATTCCTCCAGGGCGCCTGCTCTGCCCTGGTCATCAGTGGCAACATCGTGGTCCCCAGTGGATAGTGAACCTATGGCATCTTTCGCTGAGCCTTTCGACTGCACGTAGCTATAGAAATTTTTCTGCTGTTGCCTTACGAACTGGGCCAATCTGAGCTCAAATTCCCGCTTCGCAGTTCGCAGGAGACTCACAGTCTCGTTTCTAAGCTTTGTATAACAGGTCAAAGCTAGTCGACTGCCGGAAGCTTTGTACCGATTCCAGCTGCGGTTTCTACGTCTGATGGCCTTGGCCGTTGCAGCCTTCCATCACACGGGTTTGCCCTTCCCACTCCTCTATTTCAAGGGCGCAAAATTTTCTTTTAGGGCAATCAGGGATCCCTTTATGGTTTGCTAGCGCTCTTCGACAGCAGCCACTTCTGCCATGTCCCAGTTCAAACCAGTCGTCCCATTACGAAGCCCACCTATGACCATTACTGCCGAATGTCTAGCCAGCCTTGAGGGTAACTTGGGCTGCCGCACGCATAGGGTGATATTGAAACACACGTGGTCACTCTTGCCCGGCGATGCGCAGTAATGTAGTTCAGACACGTCGTTGGGGAGATTCGTTTTTGCTAGATCCAGCAAGGACGGAACGCATCCAGTCCTACATCTAGTATTTTTCCTAATGTGCTGGTGCAACCCGTTGGCATGCAGCCATGCTAAATAGGTTCGTTCCTCGGATCCGGGCACGCAGACCTCAGCCGTCCAGTCGATGCGCGGAAATTGAAGTCACCCACCGTAATGACCGTTCGTGGAAAACCCCAACCCCACCCCCCCTCCCAGAAAGCGCTACAGTTCCATGTTTCCTTAACATCAATCACTTATTTACACAATTGGCTTGTTTTACGCACTATACATTTTTGTGAACCAACGTTTGTTTGTTCGCATCCAGCACGCTGCTCTGTCATATCCTTATCCTAAACCTGCGTGACGCACGTGCTCCTTCCTCGCGTGCCTCAATTTGGTTCTCGTTTTCTGAGTCTTTGTGATCGCATGGTTGAGGTTCGTATCGTTTTCCTGTCGTTGTTCATTTGCTAATCTAGTATCGTAGAATTTCGCGGATAATCGCTTTCCGATTTTGGGATCCGTTGCAAATTTGGCTATATATTGTTCGAAGGTGTCTCATAATACCCAGTCGATCAATTTGGTACGAGAAAATACGCATCATGCCAAGAAAAGGATCGAAGCAATTGGAGTTTGGATATGAAGCAATACTGCAAGTAACTGGGGAGGTTTTGGTAACTTTTGACTCTTTAGTTAATGCGAGGTCACATAGTCCTGTCAGTGTTAACGCATGTGTTACTGAGGGTAATATGGATTGCAAGAATATAGACCTATTTCAGTGAGGGATATTAGACCTAGAGCAACAACTGTTATCAGCTGGGCAACAGGCCTGGCAAGCAGGAGAGAAGAGTGGGCAGAACGAGCGTGAGCAGAAAGCCAAAGACAGTGACCTATCTGACAGATCTAGTCAAATTAAAATAGAAAACTCCACGCCGGCCATCGAATATAAAACATCGACGCAACCAGCGATCGATCTGCCGAGAGTAGAACTGACTGCTTTGGACGGACGTCCTGAACATTACTGCAAGTTCATCAGGCGGTTGGAAACTTTCGTCGAAAACGAGTTAACGGACCCTGGGCAAAGGCTGCTCTACATGATCTATTACGGTTTCGTTGTGTGTCGTTGTTCATTTGCTAATCTAGTATCGTAGAATTTCACGGATAATCGCTTTCTGATTTCGGGATCCGTTGCAAATTTGGCTACATATTGCTCAAAAGTGTCTTAAATCCGCTTTGAGGGCCTTTTGTGCGTCCTTACCTAGGTCAATCAAGGTCCGTTGGAGGTAGTCGTCTTCGTTGCGGCTTGTACTTGCTTCGGTACACACACAACACTTACTTCAACCTGGTGTTCCTTCAAGTCGCAGAAAACAGCCCGCACATTTGGTGATGTGGTGAACTCCCCGGCTATCTGTTTCATTGTTTCTGAGACTATTAACATGGCACCATCACCCTCCCTTCTATCCGTCCTATCAACTCGATTAATGCAATGGCCAGAAGGAAAGAGGACACCAATTCCATTCCCTGCTTACAGCTAAATTTCCGTAAATGCTACGCAGTCAGCATTAGCAATCTCTGCTGTCGGTTTGTTTCACTTATTTCCAAAGCTGCATGCACTGGTGGGAGCTATGGCTAGGTTTCCCAGCCTTAGCGCACCGCTCGTGAGCTGGAAGGGGTGGCACTAGGAACCTAATACCGAGTGGTGGCCTAGATTTTGGCGACGGGGGATGCGCTTCTGTTGTATCCTTTGCCTGTTCTTCCTAACTAGAAATGACGGGCTTCGATGGTTTTCTAAATCCTCCATCAAAAGTGAGGGCATTATGCCGATCTGGTGGAGGGGTTCTGCATTTTCCATTGCTATTACGAAGCTGAGACTTTTCTTCAGGGTGGAGTTTTGGGTTTTACCGGTGTATACTAGCCAACTGATGGAGTTGTCTGACTCCAATGCGAACCTTTCTTAGGTGGTGTCTGCAACCTCGCTCCAAGTGGTTGCAATTTCGATGAGCACCGGCCTAGGAGGTCGTTTATCACCACCGATGCAGCTTCACTCACCTAGCCTGAAGGCTCTTCAGTAGAGCCTGCCCTGAAAGTTTGGCTATTTTTGGCAGGTTTGACACTTGGTGTCAAACATTTCCACGCCTCTGTCCGGCCGGTTGGCAGAGGGACTCAAGAATACCATTTACCACCACATCGCTGTTCTACCCAGAGTTTTTCCGTTTTCTTTAGTAACTTTCCAAGGGTGTGTCTAACTTGCACCTAACAGCCTCCAAGTCCGCTTCTTGCTTGTCAACATTTTGACGCGTGTGGGTTGTTTCCCTCAGAAGGTATTTAAACAGTTTGCTGAAGCCAACACTACTTAATATTGGGCTGGGTTTTGGGAGTTTTTCAAAGAGGTTATTCATCCCTGGGGGGCCGACAGTCTACCTGACGCTTTGACTGCTGGACCTTTACCACTGTAGACGTTATTGCATTCCCGGCGGGCCTATTAGGGACATCCGTGCCTTTCGTAAAGATTGAACGCCTTGAGAAATAATCTGGCAGTACTCCGGTGATACCTGCTGCGGCATGAAGGCATTTGATATTCCCTCAAGGGGAATGAGGCCGCGTCTACTTGACTGCTCCGGAGTTCATACGCTTTGGTCTCTGGCCCATTTCAGCAGCAAGTTAAGAAAACAAAAACCCTAGACGGCGAACTGCGAGAATCTTTGGTAATTTCGGTATAAAGGACTATTGCAGAGGGGGCCATGTAAAGAACGGACTGGTTGTGTAAAAACTCAACTGGTGAGCATCGTGAACAAGGGTTGTGGGAGATTCATCAGCCACTTATTCCGTCACTGACTGCCACAGAACCCTCGAGCAGAACCAAATCCTCTCCATGTTCCGCAGGTTTCAACGGCCAGGTTGCCGCACAAGGTGGGTGGTTCCGATCACCTGCTTCCCGTTCGTCCGCAGCTGGATTTCCTATAATGGAATGTAATTCTGCTGAATACAGCAACCTTTGCTTTCCTGTCCCTAAGTACTTTGTACCAGGTCTATCGCCCCGCAGGATCACGTCACCGTGTGGCGCGTAGAGCGATATTTCAATCTGGTAGGCTTTATAGGCTAACAGGCTCGCTCTTACTGCAACAGCAAAGACCCCCAGCTATCAACCCCTTGTGAAATTGTGGGGAAAAGAGAGGTCTGAAGAGATCAAGAATTGCCTACTTGACATACTCAGACAGACTGAAAGGAACCGAAAAAGAAGGAGGAGGTGAAATAGAACAAGAACAGAAGGAAGAAGAGGAATTCTGAAGCGGACAAGAATACTACACTTAGGATTGGGATGCTGACTCACGGGTAGTCCTGAAGGGCATTTGTCCACGCAGCTTCAAGCTTCTTCGTGATTACTACCGGGTTGTTTGCTTCTACCACCACCCTGGGAATTTAGTCCAGTGGTCACTTACACTCCAAGCAGACGACGGGGTTCTGAAGGTTTTAATGGCCCCCGGATTGGTTAGTTCTATCTTGTATCCACGGGGATCGGGTGAACGGTAACTTGTTCGCTTCTGATAACCGGTTTATTTTCTCCGTCGTTTTAACGAGTTCTCCCGCCTTCTCTTACGCTTCAACGAGAACAACCCAAGTTGTGCGAGCCTGTCCTTGTACAGTTGCCCTCGTAACCAAAGTATCTTTCTTATAAACTTTACATGAACCTTCCCCGGAGAGAGGGTGTCCCTCACCATCTGTAGGGCCCGGGAGTGGACTATATAGCCCAGTTGGCGTCGGATGGGGGTCGTTTATGGTGGCAGTAGCACCCTGGAACCACTTGATGTGATAGTTTCGCGCAGATGGTGCATGACTGTGTTTGTCTATTTGGCAGCCTTTACTGAGGGCTTAAGGTCACTTGGAGCGACCATGCCCGAGCCCCCGAACCTGCACTTATGAGCCAGTGATTACGGAATGTCGGAGTTAAAATGTCGCTTTCCGGTGGCTCTATCGGCAACCGGGTGTGGGCGTTTTGCCAGATTCAGAGGCAAGTCCGACTCTACCGACCACTGGCATAAGACATCTGGGTCCTTCCGTACCTGGCTAGGTTATGGGTATCCCAGAACCTTCATATCGTCGGCCAACATGGAGCACGTTGATCTTATAGCCCGCGGTAGTCGTTCATGTACTTCAGGAAGGGCACTAGAGGGAGTAGCTACCGCTGATAGCCTACTGCCAGGTCTGCTGGAACAGGTAGTTGATAACAGTCGGGGTCTAGAGAAGAGCTAACGCCTGTAGAAGAACCGACGCCAAATTTTCTAGCGGCTTTTGGTTTTTTCACGACGATTGGAGTGACCCATTCTGAAAACTTAACTGAAGTCAAAATCTCGAGGTCGTCAGGCGATTTAGTTCTTGCCCGAATAGTGGCTGAGCTGCATACGGCACTGGGTATCTGAAAAAAAGTACCAACCGACCGTTCTATTTTGGCCGTGGAGTAGCTCGTAATTGTGTTCACAATCTTATGCCCTCCTGGAAGACTAGGGCAAATTGTTGAACCTGTTGATCAGTTGACAGAGCTGCTTAAGCTGCTTGGATTTGTCAGCAAAAGCTGTTGACGGATAGGTCGTTCGGACCCATTTCATCAATCCAATCTACTCTCAGTAAGTAAATATCGGACGTGTAGATGGAAAGGGTCGCGGAAACTGTCCTGCCACGAAAATTTGCGGTGCATCGAAGTTGTCTGGTGGGATTTTGTGAACCACTGCAGGCACCATTTGCGATCAGTGAGGAGGGCCGGGTTTCTGGTCCGCCGATTTGTGCCCATGTGCCTTCTGATGTGAGAGAAATGTCAGATTCTGTGTCTAGCTGCAGGAGAACACAGTGGTCATTGATGTAAACATCAACAAACTTCCAATGTCCTGCTACTTGCAGCTGCGACAGTATGATCAACCCGTAAGAGTGCATGGCTAGTGGTTATGGTGGGAAGTATGGTATTATAAGTCAGAACATGGAGCTCTCGTTAAGTACGTAAACAAGCATATAGTATATTTATTGACCGTGGTCAATACACATGCACAAGGCAAGATCAGAGTATACAACAGTACATGTCAGTGCGAGGTATTCACAAATTCTAAATTTATAAATCACAGCAACCGAAATACACCAGTTAAGTCATGTAGTGTTTGAGTAAACAAAAGTGGTAATGGTTGAGGCGGGAATTCCAAATCGGTTTCGAAATCGCTGGGGGCGGTGTGGGTAGCTGGACAGTCGTGGAATCGCTGATATAAGCGACAAATAGACGGTCACTAACAAGTAACCGGGCGAAAAAGATGCCAAAGAACATTGTTAGAAGTAAAGCAAGCGTGGGGCTTTCAAAGTGCAGTCAGAGATACCAGCGGAATATTGGACACTGATCCAGCATTGGGTAACTAATTGTGGAGGAAGCATGTGAAATGAAGGCAAGTGAGTCAAAGGTGATAATAAAACGCACCTTTTGTACAGGTGATTTCAGTGTCATATGGAAATTCAAATGAAGGCAAAAAGCTTCGCAGGGACTTCAGTGAACTTTTGAAGAGCATGAATGGTGTATGGACATATAACGGACTTTTAAAGAAAAGAAAAGCCGTCAATGAAACGGATTAGTGGAGACAAGCGTCAATGGTTCGGCTAGGCAGGAGTTGGAAGAGTGTAAAATGTTTTGTTTTGTATTTGATAGAAAATTATTATTCAAATTATGGTTGGCTGCAGATGGCTGGTATTCTGTTCCGTAAAGACCTTGGTTGCAGGTGGTGGCAGGTAGAATGTTGTGGGAATTTGGTAAAAAGGGCTGGTTTGACGAAGTTGACAGCTGCGAAGGCTGGGTTCCGGACATTGGTTTCGTACTGCAACGCGGGAAGAATTGAACTGTTGGGTTGGATTATTTGGGAATAGACGTTGAGCGGAGTGTTGATGGTTGTTGTCAGGAATCACCTCTGCGATCCGGTGAGACTTTCATGAGGTTTTGGTAATCCATGTACGGTGCCCCATGTAACGTCAGCAGTGACAGACACCCACTACGAGAGCATTATGGACTAATCAAACCAAACTGCATACGATGACCTTGTGAGTGGGTCTGAACAGCTAATCATAGCTTTGTGCGTAAGCACAGGGAAAATAATCAGACAGACGCCGAGGAGTGCCCGATCAAGCACACGTGTGCACCCAATGCACACACAACAATTTGTATCTCGTCTTTCGTGGAATCCTCCACGTTAGTAAAGACCATTTCCGTGTCCAAACTAAAGAAATTGCTTGTATCGGCTGTTCTCGAATGCATAGAACTTATGAAACTGCCAAGCACCACAATGTCAACATGGAGAGGGAAGTTTGGCAGGGCAAAAGTAGTTGGATGCAGATGGTTTCTTTTTGTTAGATTTTGTTTGGGAACAGTGGTCTTACCGACGAAATGTACTGGCTGATCTAAGTGTTCAATCACTGAGGCATCATATTTTAAAATAATGAGTCGCCCGCCAACTTCGACAAGTCCTTTCAATGTGATATCGGGCTACTGGTAGACGTTCGTCAAAAGTCGGTTCCCTAAATCGGAGTGATTGGCGGACCGAAGGCAGCAAATGAAAACGAGGCATCGAAACTGATTTTCTGTCAGTGATCGGGGCTGAAAACTGACACAGACACGGTTGACAATCCCAGCATGTCAAAAGATCTTCCACGTCCCGTTTGACCAGTTTGAGACAGCGGTAGCGAGTACTGAGTAGTGAGGATGTGAAACCAAATATTCTGTTCATAGTTTGAACAGTCTAATCAAAAGTGCGGTTCCGAGGTTGGTCTGGAAGGATGAAACTTCTATAGCGGGCATGTTTTGCAGGTCTCGATTTCCGTGGTAGAAGTCGGATATTAGTTTCACCGTCTTTGGTCCATACTGGAGATGTCTCCATATCGTTCAAACAACTAATCAAAAGTGCTGCCTGACTGTGGGTCATGTACAAAATACTCCACGTTCGGAAGGAGTGTTTCTAGAGCCAGTTCTGTTGGTGTACGAGCTAGGCCGATGTCCGTAAGTCTTGGAATCAGCATCTCCACCAGCTTTTGTTGAGGCTGACCCATTTTCTTGAAACCTGGATCAGTTACTGTCATTGTGGAAGGAAATATCCCATCTCCGTTGCCAAAAATGTGTTATGATCCGCGGATTCTTTCCTACGGCCTAAGTAGGAACCTGCGCATATGATCGCAGCCCGCCAATCCAATCTCTCCAGCCCGCTATGGAAAACCAGAAGACAACAACTCGACTCGCCAAAAAATAAACGTGTTTTTACGGAAATTACCATGTGATGTTTGAAGCGAAAGTCGAACCTTCCCGAACTCAGGCGTCTAGTCAGGTTCAAGCCTTATTAGGTCGATTAGTTTGATAAAAATATTTGCCGGATTGACTATTGATCCGTTCACACGGTTTGCGTCGGACTGTAGTAACTGCTCGATTGACAAAAGGGGTTCCGTCTTGAGTATTTCGATAAGTTATTGATTTTTGATTATTCAATCCAGCCTGGCACGCTTGCTTAAGAAAAGGATTTTTTATTTTTAACTTCCCAACACGAATTTCGTGACAAACTCCAGTGTGCTATTGTGAAGGCGGCCATATTGTAACCTACTATTAAAGCTTCAGTATAACTTCAAGCGAAGCCACCAAATTCTTCAAGGCTTAAAACTGGGAAATTTAACATTTTGTTGGTCAGTTCATAAGACGATTTGGAAGATATACGACTAATTCAGTTCACTTGAATTCACTCAACCACTAAGCTCGCAGTCCTATGCTCTGGTTTCGGTTTTTATCTCAGCATCGCTGAGTCAAGGGCAAAAAGAATAAAAGCACCAAGTGAAAGAGCCGGAATTAAAGTGAGAAGCGGGAATCGCGAAGACAAAACGAGTCAGAATGCAACTTCTCCGCGGGTTGCAGCTGCTACCGTTATTACAATGTGCCCATTCAGCATCTCCAATTCAATAAGTAGCTTCAGTTTGCAAACGAACCAGTTCTGTCCGGGCACGTCCGGGAGTTGTGGCCCTCTGGTTCTTATGTCTAATTGCCGAAAGATGGCAAAACCTCGGGAATGCAAATCCGCTGGTTTTCCTGCGGACCCAATATTCTGCCAGTGGTTTACAAAGGTTTCGCCATGTGTGGTTTTAGTCCGATTAGCAATGAAAGTAATGAGAAGCCCCCTGACTTTGGTGATCAAAAGGGCACTTTTGTCGTGTCCTTCCAAAATCTGGCTGACCAACTATAGGGGTCGGAGCACCTCTTTATGGTCCGTACCACCCTAACAGCTAATGCGGCGGCACTGAGTTATGTGCACGGGATAGAAACTGACTTCAGAGGGGTAAAGCGATCTTTGGCACACAGTATTCTTGCAGTGTAAAGCCTATCACCTAGACACCATTATCCGTACACTACAGCCCTGTATCCGAATTCAAAAGCAGCAGAAAAGGCGCGCAACTCTCCCATCAGTTATGTATGATCAGAAGGTGGTTATCTGAAAATCCGTAAATCCCCTAATTTCTGCAAAGTGCCGAGCGACTGTTCCCAATCAAGCCTGTCTGCTTTACCAGGCTGCCGTTCCAAGTCAACTTTCTTCCGACAGAGCAGCCGCAGTATGGTCCTTCCTAGCAGCAACGAGAAGGAAACAAAACCTAGTGGATCGAACAGACTAGAGGCGGCGGCCAGTATGCCATGGCGAGCATTCAGTGGGCTGAGGACCTTCAGCTCGATAACAAGTTCGTCCGTTACCGCTTTCCATTGTATTCTTAGAGTGCGCTCCGTCAAGATCGGTGAACCGTCCAGATTCCGAACTCTTTCTGCCCCCTTGTGGTGCGGAATGGTTTCAAGAACCGCGGGTGCGTTCGATGGTTACTTCGTGAGGTGAAAACCGCCCTTCTGTAGCAATTTTGTTGGGCATCCTTTTTGTGTTATGGCCTAGTCAAAGTCATCGAAAAACCCAAGATAGTCGTCGACGTAGAAATTTCTGCTCACACTATCCACTACTGACCGGTGAACCAGGGTTCCATATTTGTTTGGGGTCTCTTATAGAGAGTAGCTCTCAAGAAGTGGTACGACGTCGCTTGAAAAGGATTAAACTGACTTTCTATGCATCACGGGCTTATCCAGGTCCTTCTCATCCCACCATGAAAACATAAAGCATCTCTCTCTCTACTAGTATTTTTACCCGAAGCAACCTCTCCTCGATGCCAGCCAACAAAGCCACTCTGCCTAAACTGGACCGACACAGGATCTCATTTAGCCTTACCTTCTAATCGAGACCTTGCAGTAAACGGACATTCAGCTACTCTCCCTGAAATTTGAATGATCGGTCAAAGACCACCCGCAATGTTTCGGGCTTCTCCGGAAGGAGAACAAAGTGGTGGGACAAAAACTATAACTCTTCTCGGTCGTCGATTGTTGAAAGAACCTTTTATACGCAACCGAGCACTCTTTTTCGTGTCATTGCCTCCAAGTACCGTTTCCAGGGATCCTCATCCCGGCCGAAGCCTTTCTTCCAGCCTGGCAATATATGGAAAGCGTAAGTTCAGCCGTCAGCCAGACAGTTGGCATATGCACGCAGCAGGAGTGGTACCTCGAATTGGTTTCAGAGCCCTCCGTTTCTTGCAGTACCTTCTACATTGGGAGTCGGTCCCCTCGCAATAGCGATGATCTGTCATCCTCAATGTCAAGGACCTCTTGCTAGTACAGATGCCGCAGCTGATGCTGTACGTTCTCCGTTTCTGATGATGCCAAACTCATGGAGCCACGCGTCTCGACTGGGCCTTAAAATATCCGTCCTAGTGTCGTACGCACGGCGTGGTGTCTGGCGATTGCTTACCCTCTGGTCCAGACCTAATGTGGTTCTGGTACGTCAAAGCCGACATGAAGGTCCAGTTTTTCATCCTTTCAATCCAAGAAGGTTACATACCGCAAATAGGGCCATCTAGATGGAATTGTAATAATGAACCTACGAGCTCGTTTTGGGGAGATTAGCCGACTTAAAAGCCTCTGCTAACTCGACTTGCCCATTGGCATCCAGGGACATGAGTCGCAATTTCAACCGACTTGGGCCTATTACGTGGGTTCCGCCCACCGTACTCAGGGCCAACGACGTCATGCTTTTCGTGAACAGGTGGTCATCGGCAAGCCGATCCTTTACCAAGGTAGCGTCCGATTCGCCGTTGACAAAGACCAAGGCTTTGGCCATCCCATTAAAGGTCACCAGCCCTACTGCGACTAATTCCAGACGTAATGGTCAGTTGGCAGACCGTGATGTAGGGCAGGTCCCACCGAGCTTTGCGCTGTCTTCTGGCGTGCCTTCTTTCACCTGATGCAGTGGTCAGTGGGACCTGGCTGGAAAACCCTCATGACTAAATTTGGCTCTTGTTCGGCAAGCTGCCGACAGGTTTTAGGTTTTACGGCGGATAAAACAGGCTATTGTCGTTCTAGCCACTCTTCAAAGTTCATATACCGTGGCTATGATGAATTTTGGACAGTCTGATGGCCCTTAATTGGCGTTGCAGTCCCTGAAGCTTGGGTAGGCTACGGCCTCGAGGTAAATGGCGTGCTGGCCTGTCCAAGGCTGTGGTTAGGAGTATTCCCGCTCAGCACTTCGAGCTTGGCTGGCGCTAGGTCTGTTTGCCCCGTTGTTATCGCGAATGAGCCAATAGATTCTGCTGTCGGCCTTCCTTGTTTACCTGTCTAAATATTCGGTCAGGTCCTCAAAATTGGCTTCACGGTCACCCGGCTAACGTCTCTGCTTTCTCGGCTCAACCACACTTTAGCTCTGATGAGAGACAGCTAACTATCAGCTTTAGTGCGTGCTTCGTGTCGAAATCAGCTCTGTAACCTGAGATTTGGAGCTACCGAAAAATTCTGCATCCCAATGACATGATCGACCGTAGAATACGGGAAGCCTTTCGTTAGCTTGGCTTTTGATATCACGCCCGCTATCGGATTGCCGGTAACCCCGAAGGGCTGGCCAAACAGTTCCTTCGAATCCTTCCCCGCCCGTAAGTAGCCTTGTCCCGAGTCGAGCATTGCACACCCACCAGTAACGTCTCTGGCTCTACCTCGAAACAGCGAGTCGAGTAAAGCACCTTTTGTCCCGTGTCGGTTACCTAATTCTCGGCGAAGGTTTTAAATCGCTTGACGAACCCTCACCAATGTTCGGGTCGTCTGTCGAGGGCCGTAAGCTCTACTCTCGGCAAATCGATTGCCGGTTGCATCGGTGTTAGATGCCTGACGGCCGGCGTAGGACTTCCCGTTTCTGGCTTCCCCGGTCTGATGAAGAGGTCTTTGTCTCTCGTTCTATGCTCAAGCTCGCCCTGTCTACACTCTTCCTCTGCCTGCTGGGCCTGTTGCCTAACGGCTAACGACTGCTGTTCTAGTTCTAACATCATCAACCTGAGCAGATCAACATCCTTGGAATCAATCAAACCATCTGTCATACACGGACCAGCACTGACAAAGCTAGGTGACTTACCATTACCTATAGAATCGAAAGTACCCAAACCATCTCCAGTGACCTGCCGACTGACTTTCTCTCGAGGTTTCGATTGCTTTGTTCCTTTTCTAGGGGTGCTGTGTGTTTTTTCGTTCCGAGTTGATCAACTTGAGTATCATAGCACGCCTTGAGTCATATGTAAGCAGATTTGTACGGACCCTAAAACCAAAACAAGACTGATCTGTAACTTCTACACTACGGAAATATTGAGGGACCTACAGCATAAAACAAATAAAAACCTCTAATTTGTGCAACTACACTGACATTAAAACGAGAACTAAAATCAGTGGATGCGACAGACAAGAAAAGGGCTCATGCTCGTCCAAGACAGGGTGTGACAAACTGGCACGCTGGGCGCGAACAAACCGAATTTGGTTCATAGAAACGTTGGCTGTATGAAATACGGGAATATCAAACTTAAGTGGGTATTTTCATGACATCGAAAAATCCCAGTGCCTTCGAAGGACTTTTCGTAACCGACAGTAACATCTTCTACAATTGCTCGGCGCTGGTGCCCCTGATCTTAGTCTCGGCAGCGCTCATGGCATTGTTCAAATATATGTTGTTTGGAAGGTGGTTTGCATAAGAGAGAAACAATTAAGGGCCTAGCGCTGCTCCTCGAAGGACTCCAAAATTTAACGGGGAGGGTCCGAGAAGAAAGGACTCGCGCTTACTCGAAATGAGCTATCAGTGAGAAAGCTTCAAAGAAGAGGGATCACATTGCCGGAAGTGCCATAGTGTTCTCGCCCGTGTATAAGTGGAATACGTGGTACCCTGTCATGAGCATTTGAGAAGTCGATACAAGCTGCACGAGGAATCACTCTTTCGTCGGAGGCCCGGGCAGGGCTACTCATGACGCAGAGCTTTTTGGCAACGCGTGACTTCCCCTGCCGGAAGCCATGCTGAGCCGGGGAGAATAAACCATTCTTCATCAGGTATGTCGGTGTGATACGCCTCAGCTTGCGTTTGAAGGTCTGTCTGGAAACGCCATTCAGGTCCTTTGCTCCCTGGTTAATACGATCGCCTTTTCTGAAGATTTGGCCCATTGTCTTTCCCTTCGAGGAGGTCGGCAGTGTACCAGAATCTGAGGGTCGCTAGAGGGCTGTGCGTGGATATCCGCAAATATTCGAGGTTGGATCTCACACGGGCTCATCAAACTAAATGGACTGGGTTTAAATGGGTGGTTCTCTGCCTCCTGTCATGTGAAGGGTGCCGTGCGTAAATGTTGCCCAGCTAAATGACCTGGGAGTTGGCGATGGACAGAAATGGGTAGTCAGGTATAAGTGGGCTGGAAGTGTCATCTGAAACTTTCTACCACTCGGGAAAGTGTTCTGGCTGAAGTGCCACCCCCAAAGTAAAGCTCACGTGAGGTGGCGCCTAGCTGACCGGTTTCGCTCACAAACCTGAGAGAAGCGGATGTGTTTGAGTATGCTTGCGCTAGAATAGCCCTTTGCAGTTCGGAGAAGAGCTCCCTCATTTCAACCTTGCGAACAATACAGATGCATCTTAGAGGAACGAAGGTTGGCCATGCTACTTTCGGGGTGCTTGTAGAAGGTCAGCAGATCAAGCAATGGGGCAACGTGCCCTACAACGTATCAAGTTGATTCGCCGACTAGCTGTGACCGGGAGATTTCAGCTGATAGGTCTGTTAGTGCCTGGTCAAAAGAAATACTATCGGCATTTCTCGTCCAACTGACACTCGGAGTAGTTAAATCAGGTGGACTTTGGTTCGTCTATCTCTGACCCGTCTATGCAGTACTTTGAGTGCGATTGGTGGTAAGCCTGCTAGGTGTAATTGGAAGCTACCCCCGCTTGCTCCCTTGTGAATGAGAGCTACTTGCTCCAATCCCCAGTCCATCTGCAAGTCACTAGTGCTCGGGGACGCTTTAATCAGCTGTGTTAGCGGTTAAGCCGGTCTAATCGCCAGGGCTTATAGAACGGTGGAGTGGGCACGATCCGGCTCCGCAGCCTTGCTGCCATTCAGCCTGATGAGCGCCAGTTCATCTTCACCACACCAGTGATGACTCCGCCCGTAGTAACAGTCGGCTGGATCATTATGGCCTCTCAGCATTCTGTCTATGCACAGTTTCGAATAACTCCTCCAACCTCAGCCATTTCTGGTACGCGTTCGTTGCTTAGTTCCCATTTCCGTTGACTATGCGCCCGGCGGCTACTCCTGCTGTCGCCCCAGACTAAAAGTAGTTATAATAAGCGTTAGGACGTCTTTTTTCTACTCGCCGATGTTACTTTATATCCAGCCCGACCTTCTCGCTGCACCTTAAGGACACATTCGCGGGGTTCAAATATATTGCGGCAAGCTCTAGTGGCTACCCGTTGACCCATAAAAAAGCCAGGCTTTGCTCTTCGCCAGTAAGGCATGGATGGATCGGCTTGTCCTTATGATGGGTTACCCGGTCTCATGGTGCTTCTGAGAGGGGCACACTCATCGGTTGACCTGATTAGGTGGTTTCTGATGATGACCCAACTTCCCTACACTGTCTCATAGCGAGCTTATGGTCAATTCCACCTGCTGTTTCGCTGTTCGCGATGACGTCCAGACTCATGAAGTTCCCCTTCATCTTACTTGGCGCCCTAGGGAGAGATTCTTGAATCAGGATTATGATAACCACATGTTCTTGCTTTCAAAGCGAGGCGGCGAACTCTGGTTCACTTGGTTCTTCCTGGTGTCTCGTGAACAACGGGTCAAGTACACCCAAAGTTTACTCTTCCTCGATCCTGACCGGCTTGTTGACTTGAAGGAAGAGTGGTATGCAGTCCACCGGTTCCATTAGTTGCCCTTACAGTGGGTGTGACTGAAAAGGAAAAGTCCCTCTCGACTTGTTTTGAAGGAACAGGGGCAGCTTAATAATAAAATCCAGGATTTTTATGAGGCAATCATGGTCAAGTAGTTGGACTTGAGAAAACATTCTACCAGAATCGCACTTGGGCTGCGGTATAAGCT
The DNA here is from genome assembly GCA_948099385.1 of Fasciola hepatica. Taxonomy (NCBI): domain Eukaryota; kingdom Metazoa; phylum Platyhelminthes; class Trematoda; order Plagiorchiida; family Fasciolidae; genus Fasciola; species Fasciola hepatica. The sequence goes on from CANUEZ040000133.1 coordinate 1,949,856, forward strand.
TACTATACCTTAAAGGCCTCAAGCTGAAAGTAAGCTGCACAACAAAGCCTCTACATTTGGGGTGTGAACAGCATCCCCAGGTCGCAGTTTTAGGGTTTTCAGACTACCGATGAAGCTCCTCCCCCTACTATGACACCTTCCCTTCCGACCGAAAGGAGCAGTAGCCCCGCTGAGTAGTGGCTCCTAAGCTGCGCTTTGCTGCAACCGTTTCGGCAATGCAGTGGGTTCCATCCACTGGTCTTGTCAATGCAGTAAACTTCTAGCCGTCTGATATCTATTTCCTCCGCCCCAAAACAAGAGGACCCTGTAGAAAAAAACCATGGTCAGACCCCGCTGACCGATGAGATGCGGTAGCGAACGAACGGTCTGAGCCGAAGGTAAAACATTGGCGCTCACTTTCTTTGGATCTCTCTTTAGACTGCTGCGGTGATGCTTACATGGAGGATACTGAGAGCTTTATGTTTTTCTGCCGCGTTAACCGACACCACTGTGGGTACGGTGGATAACCTGAAAGACGAAAAACAGGTAGAAAAAGAAGGGGACAAAGAAAATTCCTTGATTTTGAAATTTGTTAGGGGCAGCAGCGATGATGGCATCAGTGAAGGTAAAAGCGTGCCAGATTTAGAGCTTTTCGCCACTCCAGGATTCCATGTGAAGAGTGACGAAAACAAATCTCCGCTACGTATTCAGCTTGATTCCAAAACAAGGAGAGGATCAGCCGTGCTTTGGGTGACTTTGGGTTATTATCGTTTCAGTTCACCTCCCTATAAGCTTCCTCCGCTTGAACCACTTGAACATGCACTATAGCATGCTTCGGGCCTACCCGAAGTATAACATTATTATTATGCTGCGGCATGTTGTCCAACGCAAGAGAGAAAGACCCATGCAAGGTTTTCCCCAAGAGCTCATCTGATTATTTTCCGCCCTTCTATTTTCAGGTGCAAGAGTTCCTCAGTATCTTATGGAAGCCTTTTAGACTGCGCAGATTTTTATGGCAATTCAGTGTTCTATCTCAATCTTGTGTCGGTTTCCGCGGTCAAACTTCGATGATTTTCATCACCGTATCAAATTCTGACTCCAATTAGCCAGGGTAGAAGAAAAAGCCAGGTACAAAATATCAGCCCTTGATTTTGGTTTCAGAGAACAACTGCTCCAAGCCAGGAAACACGGTTAAGTTATGGTGACCAATTGAATTGGATAGAGAGGAGACCGTTACAAAGTTTTGATCCGACTTTCGTGACCCCTGATACCAGCAAAGTTCCCAAAAGCGGTGATCAGTGTGCTAGATCATGTGACGGGTGTCAGTCTGCTATCGTTCATCCAGGCCCTTGGTGATCTCTCCGAGGTAAATCAAGAGGTTTGTCAGACAGGATCTTCCTGCTAAAAGTCCATGCTACTCACCTGGTACTAGGTTATGTTGAGCCAAGCGCATGGAGATCAACGCTCTCACTATTCGCTCGAGGCACCTACTTGGTACTGAGGTTAAACTAACCGACCGGCAATTTTCGGCCTTTTGGCGGAGTTTGGTCGTACATATTCCTACCGCTGCGACCCTCCTCATGTCTCCCGGCACATCCCCCTCAAGTGATGTTTCATGTTGCCGCATCACCGCCCCCCCCCCAAAATGGCCTAAAAGTGAATGATAGACAGAAAACGGCCCCGGCCAATCGGGTGTCTATAAACAATCCAGTGATGTGCGAACAAGCCATACGCCTCCAAACTCAATCCAACCGCTTCGGCCGGCACACATCGGACGAGCAGGATGTCTGAAAAGATGTGCGGTGGTAACAGGATTGAGGGATCGCACCTTCTACTGCCAGAAACAATTTTTAGACTGCGTGTCCAGCGCACGGGCGGCCTCATCCACCAGAACCACTTGTGGATTAAAAATTCTGTTTTTATGCTCGCAGTGCTTCTGCAAACGTTAACCACTCTATTCCTTTCCAGTTAGCGCCCGTTTCTCTTTGAGTTTGCTCTTCATATCGACTTTATACTTTACCCTTTTCATGCCCGGCCAAATTTATCGCCGTCTATGAATGGAACAGTAGATTGCTTTCACCTTTGTCTGCCATCCGTCTTTTCCCCTACACACAGATTTTGCTTACGCAAATACTTAGCGCTCCTGGCAAATATTTCACTGCTTTCCTTCTCCGAGTTCCACGTCTGTCTACACTTCTGCTCCATTCATGATTATATCCGTTCCCCACGTTAGAACTCGCCAATACTCTTCTTTTTTTTGGAACATTCAGTGTTACTGCTCATTCCCTCACCCGTAACCGGGCGACATACAGCTCTGAAATACTCTTCCGTAGTCCTCCAGCGGTCAGTGGGGTGATTAGGTATTATCTGCACCCTTCACCTATGCCTCCGATTGCCTCCGCAGTGGTTTCTTCCGCTTTTGAACGTCTTCGATATACTCCCTGAGCGACTTCGCCGCTCCGTCACCATCACTTGTCACACCTGGAAAAATGGTCGTTAGAAGTGGCGCACTAGATGTCTGTCTACTACATCAACACCATTCCTACTCTCTCAATCCGGTAGTTTCTATCTCCCCGCAGGGATGCAATTCGTATTTTCTATTAAAAGACTGACTTTGTATCGAGCCTTTTGATGTCACCATTATATCAACCAACTGGTGTATTTTATTCTACAGTGATTGGTCCACTGCCGCCTCCCGCGATATACGTCTTGTAGCTTTATTCATCTGTCATTTTTGCATGATACACAATATACAGCCTTCACCTTCGGATGGGCACTTACCTGTTAACTATTCTATCATCTTTCCTGCAAAAATAAGCACCCGTGTAATCGCTGTAGCCAAGCAGTTCACTTGGATTTCTTTCCACCTCTTCTTTGACATTTCTTGCCTAACCCTGTATAAGGTTAGCTATTCGCCGTACAATTGACCTTTTTCCTCCAGCCATTTCCTCTCGCCGCCGCTCAAGTAGGCACTTTCCCTCGAGAAGCTCCGGTTGTTTGCTATATGCCTGATTCCACCAGTATTCAGACACCACCTTACACTACCATCTCTGCAGAGTGATATATTTCCATGTTGACACCTCTTGACTTGCCTGCTATAGAGTGAACAATTCGCCCAGCGCTTTCCTCTAGTACAACGACGAGCTTTATCTGCATATACCTTTCGTATTCCACAGCCTGCAAGTAACTCTCTATACTCCACTCGATGGTTCCCTTTCTTATTAACATCAACAGCATGTCCCGCCAGTTATAACTACTTCCTGTGCCACTTATATACGCACTCCAGGCCTTCAGCCGACCCGACTCGAAGATAGCCGAAGCGGCCACCTGACAATGAAGTTTTGATTCCTCGGGCGTTATTATCAGTCTAGTCCGCCTCATCCTTCTCTTATTATCCTGCGTGCACACTTTTCTATCCCATTATAAACTCCGGTTCTGTCATTGCTTGTACCAATTGTGCATGCCACAAAATGTGTGCAGGGCCCACCCCAAACACGCTAAAATTTTTAATAATAATAATAACCTGAACTACTCATCTGCTCGAATACTGTTTAACCCACCAGTCAATTTTCGTCATTTTGCTCCACCATATCCCCATGACTCGGAGCCTACTCCATACCACACCATGGGTGTTGTCTCTGCAACCTCTCGCTGTATGTCAGATGTTCAGTTTGTGGTGAAATCGAACTTTCTGCTTCATCTGTGCACTTCCTATCCCCAGGAGAGTCCCTGCAATTCCTTAGGAATAACTTACCTGCTTTTTTGCTGGTCACGGAACTACTGGTTCGAGTACGTATTCGTTATCAACAATAATGTTCCTAATTTTCTGTCGATACTGCTTCCAGAAGACTTTTTCTCAGCATACTCTCCCTCGCTACTTTATATCGGTCCTACCTTGATTTCTGGGCAATTCTCTTCCATCGCTACCTTACTTGATTACTTGCGTCGACCACAAAACCGGCTCTGCTCTTTAATTAGCGAGGTGACCATCTGACCTTCAAATCCACTTTTGCCGGGCACTTTTTCTTGAGACCACTAAAACCTGTGCACAGTTTTGTGCTACACGTACACAAATGAAAGCCAGAGAATCTCTGTTGTGACCTCACCTGTACCATGTGATCATGCAGTCAAGCGTACTTGGGTTGTCCCAAAAATGAACCATTATTTCTTTTACCAATATCACCACACTGTGTGCATAGTGTAATCCCTTAAACAGCAAAAATGCTTTAGATTTCCGAGAAGTCTTCTGTTGGTGGCGTTTTTCTGAGTGCTCGAAGCTCATCTGTGATCAAAAACCAGTTAACCGAAAGCCATCGCCTTACAAATCAGTTATTTTTTCTTATAAAAGCGATTTGATTTGCGCGAAACGTTTGTTCTGGTCTATTAGTGGTTATCACCTTGTGAGTATTTATTTCCTCTCTGCCTACTTCCGCTTATTAATCTCCATCTTAAGCCTGTAAGGTGGCTAAACGACACTTCGCTATTTTTTGAATGAACTTGATCTTCGATCCTTCGCACTACCTTGACCACCTGCACGTTACTCTCGTGCCAGGCACTGTACGAATAGGTAACCAAGAAAAATATTCCCCACAATCCATGAGAACGGGAAGGCAATTAGAATAAATAATGGTTAGGATGTATTCGAGAGCTTCAGCGATGGAGTATGCAAGAGCACCGGTCAAACAAACACACCCATTCGCAGCCTGTGTTCAGTTAAGCGATAAAGGCAGAGCGCATGTACGAAGATTGCCGTCGCTATAAGCCAGCTCGATTAGCTCGGCTTATTTGAATTCTGCGGCCACAAAAACAGCAGAGTCTTTTGTCTATTGCACAGCGTCAATCTCAAGCAGTCTGTTTTCTACCCCGAGAAATTCAGACCACTGGAGCCGCTGCCCCTGAAATAGAAGTCTTGCTTCCGCCTAAAGGCATATATTATGAGCCTGCCTGTTTTACCAGCTCCCCAATATATCACGCTCGTAACTTTCGCTGACAGAACCACCTTGTCACCGTCCAAAACTGCGGAACAGGATTTTCAAAATTTGGCAGCGACTTGCATAAAAGACCAGAAATGTTGTTAGGATAACTGGCTCCATGCTGCTCGAACTTTTACGCTACTCAGATTAGGTACCAGTAACTGCCGCCCTGATAAGTGCAGCTCTAGGTTCGTCCGCTTCAGGCCTACAGAATTCCTCCCGTTCAACAGCTCAGATGTTGTCCCTTGAGCGCAGTGATCAGCGGATCTTGAATAATCCATTCAGGAGTGGTAATTTCATCCATCACGCGATGTACAGTATGATGTCTCTGTTCAAAAAATCTTTTATTTTGCCTGTCGCCCGCTGATAAACTTCGACAGCAGGACGAGCTGATCAAACTTGAATAGCTTCCTTCGCTTTTCCTTCACAGTGTAAAAACAAGCATTTCGAAAGCTGACAGAAGTCCTTATTTTCGTTTCTATCCGGCTGTCATTCTATAAGGAGGCCAGGACACAAGCAAATTTGGACCATCGGGCCTGAGAAACCTATATTTAGGCAATTCCAGTCGAACAACCATCTGGTTTAGCTCATTCCTACCACTCAATGCACTGGATTTGACAAATTACCAAAAGCCTTCACGACCGATCTCTTCTGTCTTGGATATGTTGGTATTCGTGATGGAAGGTCGAGTACGGGCTTCGCCATCGATCCTTTTTCGGCGGATGGCTGCTCCATGGCATTCTTACCACCTTTTGGTCTGGGCGCCTCAGCCGCTATTCACTTGGCTTAGGCTGCCCGGAGCATATCTTCAGTGGCCTCCACCCAAACCAAGCACTTTTCAAATTTAGTTTTCCTTCCTCGAGTCTGTCTGACAAGTCACTACCGACAGTAAGGATATGAGACCCACGGACCGGTGCTGTACCGGAACCTTTGGCTGCTAACTCAATCCTGAAGCCATCCTTAATAACTAGGTCCGCTTTCGGCGGCAGAGGATTGAAGGCGATCAGATCAGCAACTTAGGACAGCAAAGGAGAGTCGACAATAATAGGGTTTTCAGCCACAGATATGTAAGCGCGGGAAAGTATCACAACCGATCCAATTTGTAGTTGCCGACAATATCCAATGGAGTGTATTTGACGATCGACTGATCCAAGACGTCCGATGATTGGAAGACGCTCCACGACGAAGGAGCCAAACATTGTAAGACAAATCAGAATGTTGGCTTTTCCTCGCGGTAAAAACCGGATTCTTCACAGCCTTGGACCCCGAGAATTACGAACTTAAGTGAGCTCAGTCCGAAAATGGAACGTTTGTGATAATTGATATGGTATCGAAATATTCACCGATAATAACTCAGCGCTTAGCAAATTGTTATTGACCGTGAAAATTCCCAGGCTGGCCGTGAGAGCAGAGCAGAATCGTTATCACCGAAGGACCAAGAAACACCTCTTTGAGCAGCTTGTGAGGGGACAGGAAATTGAAACGGTCAGACAAAGGGGAAGGTAAAGAGGTCACTCGGGATGAAACTAACCGAGTTTAGTGAGCCCTCTTCTTAGCGCAATCCCTTACGACGAGTCGGCCACCGTGACACCGTTCTTGCTTTAACTCTCAATACATTTTATATTATATGGCGCGGTACTTTGCGGTGCTAGAGCAAGTATTGTATCTCAACATTTTCGAGGTATGCTCCCTCCAGCTGCCCACAATAAATTAGTTATCAGGCGTCCCATTAGTTTTCCCAGGGGTAGTATTCCGCACTACCAAAGCCGAACAAAATGTTGCATAATTGAGGCACTTTCTACTGCCCAGTAGCCTATCACGCAGTTAACTAGCAAGATAAGAGCAAAATGCAGCCAAGCCTCTTATCCTGAAACCTTTCGCTTCTACCGGTGTCCTATTTTCCAGCTCATCGGCGATACCAGATGCAAAACACTGTTGAGATTTATATTTTGGTACTTCCTTTTTACCATCAACCCACTGTCCAGTGAAACGCTTTCCGGCTCACTGGTGACATTCGGACTACAATATGATCAGAAGATTCGTGGAAGTACTTGCTTTAGCCTAGTACTTGCGCACTTCCTCCCGACCGGAAAGCAACTCTGCTTGGTTTCTTCTCTTGAAGGACAGGAATCCTGCATTATCAGTTCCAAACGAAAAAAATTGAAAATCAACTGGCGCATTATCCCAAACACTATCTCTGCTTAATGGGCTTATCATCAACACGAGTTGACAACCTTTTTGACACTCCTAACATCGGTTGTATTGAGAACTACCTCCGTGAGTTTATTTCCAAAAGATGTCAGTCTGCTTGAGAAGCAATTTGCCCATAGTTGGAGACCTGGGCTTTCTTTTCACATTCTCGGGCAACTTTCCGTTGTATCGCTCTGTGGGTCAGGGGAGTTCTCGATTTATACCTGGAAACCATTTCCGTGAGCTTTTTTATCCGATCCCGGTGCACTTGCTTCTGCCTCGAGGAGAAAAGCTACAATGCACGAGGGCGCTCTCCTGAGATATTCTTCGCTGGGCCGTTTACCTTCCTATTGGTCAGTTTCTGCGCCTTTTGTGATAAGTATGTACAATTTTGGCAGCGTGGTGCCCAGGAGCGGCTTAACCATGTCTTTGCCCATGGGACAGAAAATCTTCGGCGGCCCACACTGCTTTGTAGGTAAACCAAGAAAGGGTTCCCTCCAGGAAGTATTTTTGCCGCCATGCGCTGCTCCAACAGCTTGTAAATACTTTGTGGTACTCACTCGGATCATTGACTTGAAAGATTTTGCAGAAATCCAGAGCTTCACTTGATGGCCACTGTGTCTGTGTTCAGATGCTTGCTTTATCGAAGTTTGGCTGGAAGCCCTGACCGCACCACTCGTTCTGGACAGCTCACAAAACTCCAACCATAACTGTTACACCTGCCTCGACGTCGTCGGCAAGGGCAAAAGTATGGTTGGTGATTTTAAGGAAGAGAAAAAGCGGAGAGCCGGCCACCGAACCCCAGAGTATCTCGAAGGTTAGACCTTGCTGAAAACCGGTTGTCCACCTCAACACTAAATTTCAGCCCAGATGGCAAGCTACTTATTCACGGCCTCGTCTCTTCAGCTATTCCCACAGACTTTTTCTTCACATACAGAAACCGTTGGTTTGTTGAACTCGGTGCCTAGTCAAATTTTACGTGACAAGCGGCAGCCAGTCGCCTTCATCTAGCCATCTACTCACATCATCGAGAAACCGCAATAACTTTGTTAGTTACGGAAGTGCTGCCACAAATCCGTGCTGGGCACTCGATGTCAGGATTTTCCGGACCACGTGCCTGTAAATCAGCTTCCCAAATATTTACTTTATAAACTCATACAGCACTGAGGTTATGCTTACTGGCCTCCTAACTTCAGGCCTGTTACCGCCGTCCGGTTTTGTGAATTCCGCCACCGTAAACATTTTTTGGACGTGTCCCACTTTGTCCTGTCTAGCGAAGTCTTGGTGCTGCCGCCTCACAACGGCACTCAAGATATCCTCCAAAAGCTCCTTGGCCGCCGTATGAACCTCATCTTCACCTTAATTCTGTTCAGCTGCAGCGGCTTGGCGATCATTTTTATAAATCTACCCCCAGTTCTGTTATTGAAGGTTTTCGTGTTTCCTCCGTTATTCTTTCCACCTCTTGAGCTGGTAGACACATGCTGTTAAAATCTCCTCAACTGTCTGCTCTTCTTTTTTGATTAGTGCTAGAATCTCCCCTGTCAATTCTGAATTCCCTGCATTTTCTCTCATTTGTATATTGCACACAAGCGTAGAACAGCTTCTAAGTTATACGCAGCGATGCAATTTTACTGTGCTCAGTAGAAGATTCTCCATTCTTTGGATTGCTTGAACTGTTTCCTTGGCCACGTTAAGGCTGAGTCGTGCTTGTCGATGTTAGCACGACTTATATGCCGCCCGTTTTCATCCATGAATGGCTGCAGATTTGAGGTTTCTAGTTCCCACCTTTCTGCTGTCGACAAATTATGTGCGTGTTCTTTCTTAGGTACTATTTGTTTCACTTCGATATCAAACCAGCCTTCTAGCAAAGAGTTTTTATGGCTCGCTGTCCACTGTATTTATTGAGCTGCCCTCTTGAGTTGGTCGACATCACGCCCATTTTGGCCTTGACATATTACTTTCTTGCTGGGCGCATTTCCAATATCTGGTGTTGCCCTAAAAACTGCTTCGTCACTCTTTCTTGATGACTCTTCCTTCTGGATTTCATTAACGTCGTTTTGCTGTTACCATATAACCGGATTGGGCAGGGACAGGTCTTTTGGTGCATCGTATTTGGTGGCATTCACCACATGTTAGTAAGCGCTCGCAGCTGAAACCTCCGCAGATGGTCAACAACGGCTGGTTTCGTTGGCGCGGTTCTGCTTATTCCCCTGTTTTCCGGCAGGTTGGAGTCTCCTCCCAATGGGATGTCAACGTTAACATAGTGTCTTAAGCAGGTGGTCTCAATATTTTACACTTCTATCGGGTAGAAGCATAACGGTGCTTGCTGCTTTATGTAAACACTACCAAGCCGAAGTAGTGACCGACAATCGTGAACAACCTCGACACAACAGCTGAAGTCCTTAGTTGTTATCGAGAGCTGGGGTTTTAAACCCCCTAGTTCTCCGTGACTCCACTCATCTAAAGAAATCCGGAAATGATTTCATCTGCTAAATCCACCTTGATTCTCACTGAGCCACCGCAAAATTACAGAAGTAACCTCACCAGTGGGACTTTCTTTTCCGAAACACTTGCTAGGCGTATGAAGATGCGTCTTCCGGAGTCCTGTCTAGATTTATCACACGTGACTTCTTACAGATATCGTGTTTTGTTTTTCAGCTAAATAATTTCCACGAACGTGTCCGTTTTACCCAGTCTTCCGCATTAGAAGCACACGAAGCAGGCGTCTGCCACCCATTTTGTCCCTCCCTTTAGTTATCACAGTGTTTAATATTTGTACGCTGTGCTCTACGGACTCGTTGCTAACTGCCATTCTTAGAACAGCAGAAGTAGCCAAGGTGCAAATATATTTTTTAGCGCAGCTAGCCTAACCACTGCCCATTATGGCCAACACTCACCTCGTTACAATTTCTCAGTTGGCCCCAACCTGACGTGTTTGGAGAACCTATGCTGCACCTTGAGGTGCTCCTGCGTGGCTACCTGGATGTTGGAGAATGCATGGAAAAGAAACAGTTGACTGCTTGAATCAACAAAAATTACTGCTGGACGAATCATCTGGATCAAGTAGAAGCCGGTTACTTAAAACCTTTGAGATGCGGTTAAAATTGTAGACTAACAAGCTGCTAGTGATCTGCGGAATGTGGGCAAACTCTAAGAGTTTCTAGCATTCAGCAAGATAGCGCACTAGGTGCGCTGGTTAGCTCTAACTTGGTGCCGTATGTATTCCGGTGGGAAGCTCCTCAACCTTTGGATCTCTACGTAAGTCAAATATTTGGGAACACAAAAGTATTGCTGGTTCCGCTGTGTTCCTATGTTTGCACAAAAACGCATTGTACCTCACTAAAAATGTAAATCATGTGCGATTGAAAAGCCAGGTCAAGATTTCACGATGTCCGTAGCATTGCCTTGTCACCTGTCTGAGTTTTTAAAACAAGCATGAAGAGTAGCATGCCATGGCACCTGTGACCTTCGGTTTCATCAAGAATGCCGTAGAATCAGTGTCAAATATCTTGGTTTCCAAGAAGGCAAACTTGAACTGATCTGGCTGTGCGCGGAAAGTGGCTAGTCAAACGAGGGTCACAACAACCTAATATGTGCATCACGAGAATATGTGGTGTTTGGATACCACCACGGATTATACAAGTATCAGAACGAATGGTGGAGCTTGGGAGAGCTCAGTACGCATATATGACGGGGGGCTACAACAGCGAAACCACCTACCTGTGGGCTTGTCTGGACCATGCAGGGATCATCGGACAACTTTGGCAATCAAAGAAAACATACAACACCAAAGAGGAAGCGGTTGCCTGAGCAAGTCCTATCAAAACAACTATGGGCCCATGGCTGGAGAGAGTCGAGGGTGGGTTTGAAAGTGTGGAAGTCAGGAATGAAGGGATTACCTACTCTGTAACCTAATAAATTCTGTGTATTTGATAGTTTTTGTCTGGTGAAATCATTGGCTTTTTCTGAGCAGACAGGTTGATAATCTCGTTCAGCAATTTATAAATCCACCAATCTCATAGGATCAGGCGGCTCCATAAAAGACCTTTTTGATGCACGGTGTAACAATACTCTGATTGTTTTCCCAAGGAACCAACTTTTGAAAAGGTGTCATCGAAAACTGATGAAAAAATGCGGACACAAGGGACAATACCACACAATCTTCTGCCAATCCACCTTTCGATGCACTTGGTGATGGAAGACACAAGAGAATCGGCTGGCAGCCCGTGGCACTGGCGAACGCGGTAGTAGGATTTTCGGACAGCTACGCATAATCGCCGGCTCTTCATTTGACTTCGATGTGGACTGCAGCGACTAGACGACGGTCGTGCCTAAACTCAAACGACATTGCCTTCGTGAGTGTAGCCAAAGATATGACTCTCCATTTTGGCCAAAGAACTCAGAAGTGTACTGCCGAAGGAAGGACGGGGATGAGCTGCCGATAAAATGCATGGGAGCGGAATCTCTTGGTGAGTAAATTAAACGTATGCTACCCTCACTGGACCAAAGACGTCGCCTCCATTTCATGGCAGGCTATTTTTCCCGGGAGGGGCAAAGTGCCTCCCTTTGGAAATGTGGTATTTAACACAGGAAGCCCAAAAAACTTGCACGAAAATGGTTCCTAAAGAGAACAGTTAACGATGGAAAAAGTGATCATAAAACAGATCTATTGGGAACTCATGAGGTTCGTCACCGCTCCAAATCTCAGGAGTCGGCTACCATTTATCCCCAGAAGTGTTCTCGTGGGCCCTCGTGGCTATAGAGTTTGAGCCCCTTCCACTGCGCTCATGCGCAAGCGCATAACAGCAAAAAGCACGGAGTATGGATGCAGGCAAAATGAAAGGACGTTTTGGTCACGGTTCCGGCGAACGGAGAGGGGGTAAAGTCCCAGTTAGTTATGGAAGCACAAAAGAAAGTCATGCCTAATACCACTCTGTCTAGAACCACACCCATGTAAACTGAAAGAGGCTCACCGTGTGAAAAGCTGACAAAGTCGATCGGAAGGGTGGAGCGATGCTAAGATTTGTCTGTCCACCAAATAGAAATTCATCACTCACAGACTTTGTTGCAGCCCACTTGGGTTACTGCCCCGCCCGCGGATGTGGATTTGCTAAGAGTCCGGGCTAGGTTTCATTCCACTACGATTCATCTATCACCATTGTACCCTATTACGTCAAACGTTACTCGAGGAAAGCTTGCCTCCGTTGTCGACAAAAGAGAGAGAAGGCTTCTGTGAATAGCGAAATTATGCGTAAACTAAACCGCAGAACTTGAAACTTTACCAAAAAGGCGTATTTTGTACATGGTTACAGGCGGACTTGAGCTCGAGTCAGACATTTTTCACGGAAAGAAGCCCTGATAAATGTTGATGAACAAACATATTGGGGTAGTCTAATGGGGACCGTGACGAAAGCACCCGGGGAGTGTTGCTTTCTCACTAATCCCAAAAATTTCCGCGAAGCACGAGGGCGAGAAAATTATTTAGTAGGTGTTTTAAGCGGTTTTTCTCCCGAGTTATCAAGTGAGAGTTACTTTGCTGAAGCTGATCTAGATCCAGCGTCCCAGCTTTGAGTGCCGTTCGGGGCTTCGATTTATGTGACTACTTCAGGCAAGCCTTGTAGCCGATACCTTTGGGGATTACTGTCTTTTAGCCTGAGGGTACTGGAAGTAGTATTCCAGAAAGGGACTTCTCGGTCAGAAGAAGACTGACCTGAAGTGCTCTACATGGCAAATAATACGGTTATTTCGGTACAAAACATGGAGAGGCACATCAGCAGGTTCGATTATTTTGTAGTGATTTATGCTTGACGGATTTAGTTCAAAACAGGACAGCTTGACACTTTGTAAAACAGAAACCGCTTCCCACGCCCACTTTCTCACAGGCGAATGCATCAAACCAGACCCGGAAAAGGTAGCCTCGGCAGTAGATGTGCCTGAACCAACCGATACCAAAGAAAACTCGCGTTTTTTTGAGATGAATAATTACCTGAGTGGGTTTTCCGCTGGATAAGAAGAATTTATGAGGCCGATTCAACAAATGACACAGAGGTGAACGTGGATTCGAGCAGATTATCAGCTTGAAGGTTTCATCGCACAAAGCGGTTTATCACGGAAGTCTAAATCCTAGCGTAAGATGATCATGCCTTGCTTTGGTCCATGCGATGTGAAATTAGCCACTGCAGCTCAGGAGCCGTTCGTCTATGGAATAGGCCCTTGCTTGGTCTCTGCTGCAGGAAGTTAGCAAGTTCTGAACAGGAACTTGTGCCAACGGAATCAACTACTGGTAACTGCGAACTCTCTGAAGGAATCCAATGAATACACCTTTGGCCGACTTACACACACAAATTCGGAACAAAAGCCTTTGATCATGATTGTCGGTAAGCCACTGATACTAACACCAAGAGGACTTAAATCGAAGCTAATACTCCTTCAAAGGTCCAACCACAGCTTAAGCTATTAGAAAAGATGGGGAATTTTTGTGGTCATAAACTCTTACGGGCCACATTGCCGAGTGTGAAAGGCAAATGACGAAATATAGAAGTCCAAGCTGGCGAAACAATTGTTTTATAGTAGTTCATTCTCAAGCCAATAACAAATTATATAGTATACATTATAGAAGCATCATGGACGTAGACATGGGATAAACATCATTCATGGACAGGGGTTTGTCAGTCAAATTATACTTATCATGCGATTGGTTTATCTAGCTGACGCCTTCTAGGTAACTGGACGGTAGGTTCATGCAGCTTTGGTCAATCTTGGGCCAAGGGAGTTGGAGTGCCCGGACCAAACGCTTTTGGGTGCACAGGTCAGGGGTCAACTTCCTTATTCCGATTTCCTCGACTATCGCTAGAGTGCGCAACTGAACACCTTTGCACTTGTGTGTGTGTATGCATGTGAAATTGATCACAACGAAGAATGTTTGAGTGGTTGCACACGTGTTCGGGAACAAGAAGTGGGCCATGGAAGTTTAAGTGCTTGCACAAATTGTTTCTGAGCGCACAGGGGAGGATTGTAGAGTCGAATGCTCACGGCTTCGGCTGTGGCTAAGATGCGACACTTGACAAGTCTTGATTGCTTGCCCCGGACCTTGTAAATTGTGCGAAAAGCGTTTATCACCTCTACGGAATGGTCTGACTCAACAAGGTGTGAACACACAGCACTCGTAATTGTCTTAATTGCTCCAGTGTTCAACCAAGCCGGGTGGTGTTCACGAACACGTTCGGATAAGCGCCTGGTCGTGCGGCCAACGTACCTGGTTCCACACCTGTTCCTGTGGAACCAGGCACGTTGGCCGCACGACCAGGCGCTTATCCGAACGTGTTCGTGAACACCACCCGGCTTGGTTGAACACTGGAGCAATTAAGACAATTACGAGTGCTGTGTGTTCACACCTTGTTGAGTCAGACCATTCCGTAGAGGTGATAAACGCTTTTCGCACAATTTACAAGGTCCGGGGCAAGCAATCAAGACTTGTCAAGTGTCGCATCTTAGCCACAGCCGAAGCCGTGAGCATTCGACTCTACAATCCTTCCCTGTGCGCTCAGAAACAATTTGTGCAAGCACTTAAACTTCCATGGCCCACTTCTTGTTCCCGAACACGTGTGCAACCACTCGAACATTCTTCGTTGTGATCAATTTCACATGCATACACACACACACGTGCACAGACAGATTTGGATGATCATCCCCTTTGTTGGTTTGAGTCATATTTAATGTTATGTATTGGCATGAGTACGAATAACTGAAAACGAGCTTGTTCACCACGCTGTTTTGTTCTCAATGTGTTCTGTGGGATTCTTCGTACCTTTGCACTTGTTTGGGGGACACGATGAAGAACTTTGTAAGCAGATTTCGGATTTACCTGGTGTCCAGTGTCGACGAAATGCGCCAAGATTGCGCCATCTATCGATCCAATTTGTCCTCGGCTCAACCAGCGTGGATAATGCTCTTTAATCCGAGTTGATAGCTGTCGTGCCGTTCGACCTACATAAGATGCGTCACAGACACATTTGAAAGGGTATACGACCACTGATGTGGTCAGCATCGGCAGTCTATCCTTGTTCTGAATCTGGATTAGAGGAGCACCTCGGAACACACAACGTAGTGTGGCGGCATTGAAAGTAGTTCGAATTTCTCCCCCAGCCGACGGTTTAAGATTTCACTAACAATATCGTCTTCAAATGGCAAACTAATATAAAGATCTTTCTTCCTCGCGGTTTACATGGTACTTTTTGGCACTCTTCGATAAGATTTCTTTCGATAAACCGATCCAGGTAATTGTTCTCACGTAGGGTGTTTCTTATAAGCATTAATTTGTCATCTAAAGTCTCTACGGAACAAATATTCCTCGCTCTGAAGGCCAGGCATTTTACTAAGTTTCGCTTCTGTTGCACACTAACAAAACTCTTGAAATTGGGGGTACTGGCTACTCCACGTTTGTTTTCGGTACACACTTCGCTAGATCCGACCATCCTCCATTCCCGTGAGAGTCACATCGAGAAATGGTAGTTGATTGATTATTTCGCGTTCAGTTGTAAAGCGTGTTGCTCTACGTGCCCCACTGAATAATGTTTTCACAAAATAAAGATCACAATCAACGTCAGTCACGCAAAATATGTCATCCACTTAACGATAGTGATGTTCAAAGCTGTCAATCGCAGATTTCGGCTTGGTTCTTTCTAGCTTTGTTAGGAATGCGTCGGCAAGAAATGGACCTAGTGGTGATCCCATAGCCACACCGTCCCGTTGTTTGTACAATGTTCCATGCAATAGGAACTGAACATCAAATGTGCATCAAAGCAAGAGCTCGCGCAAACCTCCTAGTGGCAAATCAACGTTCATGTTTTTCTCTTTTATGTAGTTCACCAAGAACTCGACGGCTTCTGGTAGTGGTACTTTCGTAAAAAGCGACCCAACCTCAAGCGAAAACATTATTTTGTCCTTTATATTGACATCTTTTATTCGCTCTATGAAATCATATATGTCGTTGAGACTGTGTATAGCCATATGTTTTTTGGTTGGTTCAAGTAATTCAGATAACCATCGAGCGACATTATGGTAGGGTGAATTTGTTATTGATAGGATAAGGCGAATCGGTGTTCCAGGTTTGTGGATCTTGGGGAGTCCGTACAGCCTGGAGATTGGGGATCCCTTGGTTCTTAGCTGCGCATACGATTGGTTTGAAACAAAACCCGCATCTCCCATGCGTTTCAAAGTAATTGTTATCCGAGGCTCAACCTGTTGAGTTGAGTCTGTCTCACCAGGACTAGTGCCGAATTTAGTTTCATCGTTCAGAATTGCTGCGAGTGTTCCAGTCACCTAGAATGCGTCAGCTAGATGAACCAGTCACATGATAAAGATAAATTGACTGACAAACCCTCGCCCATGGTTGGACTTCTATATGATACAATGGGTATTTTTCGCACATTAAATGAAGGAGTTGAGGGGTGAGCATGGTATTGACGTTTAAAGAACCTGATTTATCAAACATTTGGAACGCTACGATGAGAGATTCATGTCTAAATTCTTTGGAGGAATCTTTCGCCTACGCTTTGCAAAATGATGAAAGGATTAAACTAGCAGGAATAATACTTTTTCTCAAATCACTCGATTAGCTGACAACAGAAGATGAATTGATTTTCAATGTGTGTGCTTGATGGTCTTGTGAAAGTCTGTGAAAGGTGTTCCGCGCCGGTGACAACACTCACATGCAGGTTCCAATAGATGTATCAGCTAAGCCAAAGAAAAGTACACTTGGCCGGGTAATGCGGAGTAGGTTTAACAGGTGGTAGCCAGTTGCAAACTGTGTTGGCAGTGTGCGCAAAGATAGGCGAAAAACGGATGTAGATGTACCCGATTTCTGAACTTCCCTGGCAGATAGTGGCGTTATACACCATTTACCGAAGAAAAGACAGATTAGTAATGAGTGTTGTTTACCATGAAGATTTCTTCTGAGAACAGAAAAAGCTACAGAAGTGGTCAAAAACCTGTTAGCGAACCTTGCAGGACACCAAGTCCCGGCTGGAATGATATTTGAATGCGGTCCTCACTCTTGCAGCAGCGAATTCCTGCTATTTTTGGAGACGTGGATTTTCAGCCACCACGTAGCCAGCGATGGGTTTTTGCTTTGCCCGAGCTTAAACCAATGCTCCATGCAACCGTAGGCACAAGCTCGGTGGAAAGCCCATTTCGGGAGGGACAAGCAAGAGGCTTCCCTTTGGTGCTGGGTTGCCGGAACCAGAGGTCATAACTCCTTCGGTAATGAAATTATAACTGAAAGGGCAAGTCTCGGGGTGAAAATGATTCTACGATCGGGGCGGCACACCACTGCGCCCACTTAACCCTAGTGGTACAGTTAAGGGTCAACCAATATAATCAAAAGATACTTCCTGGATGAAAAGTGGAGTACAATCACCAGTAACAATGAAATCATACGTGAGGCTCTCTGGCGGTGGTCAAATAAAAGAAAATAGAGTGTTTCCGAGGAAATCAGAGGAGACAGATAGGGAGGAAGAGATAAAATATGATTTGCAGTCTCAATTTATTAGTGCTCATTATTTAAGTATCGCATGGTTTATCATAAACGTCTTGTTCCTGGTTTGTTGGATTTCATTGTTTCCAGGCTAAAATGTTGCGGAAATCCATATCCCACCGTGCGGAGAATCCATCATCCGGGGCTGTTCCACTCATATTCGAGTAGAACAAGCCACCAAATGATAAGACCAGAATAAAGCAGCCGGGCCAGATGGGATGATTGGCGCTAACCCACATCGGTTTGCACAGTGGCCGGGAAATAGCCCATCTACTCAGTGGGTCACTGGTCTTGGCCAAGCTTTCTTCTGGCTGACTGAAGCTGGAGTGCCACCCTAACAAAAAGGAGGCAAGAGGGAAGATGCACTCAGAAATGCGGGTTAGTGTGTCTGATCTTAGTGGTACATGAGGCTCTGGGGAGGGTTATCATGGGCAGTGTAACAAAGTCCGTTCGACTCCGTAGTTAAAACACGACAGAGGGGCAAAGACTTGCAGAGAGGAAATCATGAGTAAAGAAAATCTCTCGATTTGTTTACAGAACTACCCGCAGGTTCGATATACATGAGTGACTTGAAGAGTATACACGGATTTTCTTAAAGACCCGAACTCAGTAAACTATAGTCTGCTGGCGAACAAACAGCGGGGCATGAAGAATGAGCAATAATAACGGTACTGAAACGGGACGTACATCACTGGCAAAACGTTTCAGGCTCTGGTTGACGATGAAACGCCATCGCGGCCAGGGCAGGCTTTAGGGTGCCACCGGATTCAGTGCTGTAGATCCTGGAGTTCCAAATCTGGACTTCCTACTATGTGCTTGCGCATGAAAGCGGTGAAAGTTGCATGTACCACAAAGTCAAAAAGACATACTACACTACAGGCGATAACTGGATAACAGACCCTAAGAAGTGGAAAATATGAAAAAACAGATCTTATGAAGCACATGAGGATTTCCGGTTGCCTGTTCGCGGGAGATATGAAGATCGTGGAAAACAACCACCAGAAAGTTACCAAAACGACACGATGAGAAAAAGGACTTCTGTAGAAAAATATGGGTTTACTTTAAACAAAAGCAAGTACGGACGGTTGCTGAGTGGCAGAGGAAGGGCAGAGGATAGGGGAGTTGGATGATACCTTATTACGACAGCCGAAACCATGAACAAACTTTGCGTCACAGTGCGTGAAACGATCAAGTGCCGTTTGGCAGCGTCCGGAACTCATAAGTGTTTCCCTCTGTGGGCTGTCAGGTCTCAGGGCGCCAAAGCCTTCTGTCACTCTACGAAAAGCACAAAGCCTCCAACCTGAAATGCTGCTTACACTATCTGGTACCAAAACCAGCTAGGGATAAGCAGCTAATGGGAAGCGTTCAAAAACGGTTCACCAAGTTGATTACGAAGCTGCAAGGTAAGACATACAGAAAGTGGCCCAAAGCGCTAGAGCTTTCTTCTTCAAACCTACGTCCCCCGAACAGAAGGTTTACCCAAGACGTCGAAATAACCGGACGAGTTCTCCGAAACCCGAGGATCATTGCTGGTTCCAAGCAAAAACACCTTAACGCCCGGGACGCGAAAGTAAATTGACAAAACTCAGGGCCACCAAAAGCTCACGGGCACATCTCTTACCGCCCAACGAACCACTGGGACCAACTACCACCCAGTGCGGTGGCACCGAGTAGCATCGTCGTGTGACATCCGTGGCTGAATGACTGTTGAGATGAGATTTCCAGGGACGACGGCTAGCTAAATAAACATAACCACATCTCTTCTGTTAGCCATCGCGTCCACTTTCCGTTATTCTCCTCCGGTTTAGGATGTACCACGTCTCAATCTCCGTTACGTGCGCAGTGATGTACAGTGTGCATTGTCCTTCTATTCATACAGTTATGGCTATGAGGCTCTCCATGTCAGGCGTGCAGCTATTTGGGTCGATGGACCTGTCTGTCTTATTAGGTCGCCGGTATCTCGGGGAGAAGTTGTCATCAGTTCTCCTCCCCACAGCCCACTATCAAAAAACCGTTAACTTTGGATCAGCTGGCAGTGGAAGCAAAGTGGGAACATTGCAACACTCCAAGACGGGAATGTGGCCGTGCCGCAAGCAGCACGTCCGAAAAGCCACAAATCGGCCTCACCTTTAGCTGACGTTGGGCTAAAGTTGAGCAACACCATTGGGCACGTTGACCGGCGCCACCCGCTCCAAGTTAGGATAGCAGTGAGCAGCACCCGATGTTCGAAAATATCGCTGGAATAACGCACTCCTTTCCCTAATCCATATTTACTGCCCGCTTTTTAGTCTATTTGCCCATTGTCGATTCTCTTGATCAAAACCACCGATTTTTTACTCACTGGAAAATCACTGTAAGTAAAAATTGCCGAGCTTTTATACAAAATGATATGCTGCAAGTTTGCACAAATTTGCAAGTCGAGGACCACTTCATTCGGATTTTTCGGAAGATGTTCATCATTCTTGTGTCACACGGTCGATGGATCCGAAATATCAAGTTGAAGAGGCAAGAAGGTCGCACTGAACGAAACGTGGGACAACAAAACATTTTCGCGTGCAGCTCTCAGAGGTAGTTTGATCGAAAAAGGTTTTCTGGAAAGCGGATTGTCACCTGATAGTTCATGTGCCCAAACAACTTCATTCAATGAAGTAAGAAGGTATCAAATGAACCATGAAACAAAAGTGAGGACAAGTTGTTGTGATGTATGATGAATTATACATAATCTTCAGAATGACTGAAAATGTTTTTGATACGCCACGTATTCTTATCGTTTTAGCGATGACAAGACGCACACAGAGTTGAAAACCCGTCGTTCGAACTATCCGATTCAAAATCGGACCCACTGGACTTAAGTGAGTTACTGCGCGAGAATTACAGCTTTTTCGCCAGACTTCAGTTTATAGTCCACCTGTTTATTTCTCGATTTTTCGGTAGCCATTTTTGCGGCAGTCTGCAATATTTATCAGCCCTAACTTGTCGACTGAAAGAATTTGTCGACTGGCGGGCTGCAAAGCTCAGGCGCCCCCGTTCACCTTTGCTTAGGCTACCAACCTTTCGCTGACAATTCTGCCATCGTGAACCAATTTTGTGCGGTGGTTAAAACCCTTTTGTGCGGTTCATCGGGCCGTAATGGAAGATTTTTTTGGAGTACTCGCGTGATTGCGTAGATGCGGACATATATACAGAGAGAAAACCAAAATACTTGAGTAAAAATAAAGCAGTAAAATGTGTATTAATTGTCCCTGTAAGTGATAAATCTTTTCTTTTGTAGGAAAATATAACGGTGATTTCTATCAGTAGAAAATGAAGAAGTGCCGCCCTTCTCTGCCCGGCTATAAAATCATTCGGTAAAACGAGATGAGCTGTTTATGTGCGGCATATATATGTAATTGAATGCTGCAATACTCTAGTTATTATAATGCTTATGAAATTTCAGAAACTTCTGCGCATACTCTTATGGCATACGTCGGGATTGATTTAGGCCCAAAGTCAACCCTACTTTCTCCAAAAGCTTTGGGTTTGGTACTTTTTGTCACCCTGACCACGGTTGCAGGTGCCGTGATTCTATCCGATCTGATAGCCAGCCTTCTGCATTCAACGGAAAGCTGGCTTCAGTCTTCTGCTTGGACCGGCTAAAGTAGCACTACGTGCATAACGGAACCCAGCCATTACCTGCACACGCTGGGCGACCTCTAGCAGATCGTCCTGACCTTGCTCGAAGGGGCTACCCAGACCGATCGACTTAGCGCAATAAAACTCCAAATATAACGGAGCTTCCAGTGAAGCAGCTTCAAAGTTTTACAAAGCCCAAAGCGGCTGAGCGAACGGTGGAGTAAACTTGGGCTAAAATGACTCCTTACAAGTGCCCTAAAAACTCCCACAGAGGTTTGTGAAACTTCACAATTAATATAACCACCAAAAAACGGCGATATAATTACTATGCATCTGTGGCAAAAGCGGCGTACTTTTCTGCTAAATGCCTTCGTGTTCACGAGGCGCCATTTTGTTTATTCTTCTTCGATGCGGCCAGATATCCGGTTTTGTGTGAGAAAAAGTGATTCAACATTCAAGTAAGAAGTAAATGCTCACTGGTACAGTTTACTTCAACTGTTGCGTAAAGTTACACCTCCGTATATGCAATTTCATTTATACTCGCAAATATTTGTGTGGATGCATGAATGTCCTTGGGCACTGATGTAGTCTTTTCGTGGTGCTGTTTTCTTGAAGTATATTCCGCATGGATTGCCACTCGCTCTACCGTCCCGAAAAGCACGAGTCTTTGTCAGCATGAAGTCTGTTCAGCGATTCCCTGCTTTTTCATCAGAGTAATAAACTTCACGCCTTCTGGATAGCGACTTGGAACCTCTTGACAGCAAGTGGCGCGAGTGAACGCGGAGCCCAAATCAAAGCGAGATTGCTCCACAAATTGTACGGTACCCATTATTCAGTAAAATATAAGTACATGATAATCATACCTTTGACAGTGAACCTTAGCCACAATGAAGCCCAAAGGTTATTAAAATCAGGAATAGACCCGCACAAACAGAGTAGTTGAAAAAATTATAAATAGAAAACACCCATCATCTGGTCAAAAACAAATCAAACAATTTTCCTGCCTAATTTGGTCCAAAAAACGATTTTATGAGCGTGGAGCCAAAATAGCTAGCACGAACGAGCTGAACGTCCACAGTTCCTCGACGTGAGCAAGAAATAGCCACCAAACAGCAATGAAACAAGCAGCCTCGATTTTTTGCCATTCGCTGCCAAACTGAACGCTCTCAAAGTCATACTATCGAGAAAGCGATAACAAGAAAAGCAAACTTCTGGATCATAGCGAAGAAGACGACCAGAAAGTAGTGTCAGGAAAAGTAAGATGTGAAATGGTAGTCCAAAATACCTTAAGAAAATATATAAAGGTAACAGATGGGGAATTTTTTAATCATCCTGAATGTTTCAGTCACCATATAAAAGTTGTCACTCATCTTCAGATTACGGGAATCAGAATTCGTAGTCACATCTTGACAAACGAAACTGGGAAGTTATTGGAGGTGCTAGAAGGACCTGAGTGCAAATTCCCTCCTTTGTGGCCAGACGACGTCGTGAGCGCACGGGCTTTGGTGCGCTAAATCTACGTCTATAATAATGACAAGAAAAGCCGAGAGCTGTCAAGCACTTCTTTGATCCCGGATCACATTAGATGCAGGTACTCCTGGAATCTATTCCGTTGAAGAAAAGCCGCTGGAGGAAGGCCGGCAGCAGACTTGGGGTCTGTCGATCCTTCAAGCAGTAGCCCACTCACTACCAGCTCATCAGGGCCGATCATTCACAAAGGTGAGCGTATTCTTATCATCTTGTTTTTCCCAGGCTGCCGAGTGAAGCCTCCTGGAAGAACCTATGTGTGTCACAACCAACGTGTTTTCATTTTTCCAGTTTTAGTCCGTTTTACTTTATGACCATAAGACAACTTCTTGAAGTGCTGCAAGCTTCAGATTATCACGAGTTAGGTGTTCTGCGGTTTCTTAGGCCAACATTCCTTTCACGACCTATGGTAGAACCGGCTGCCGGACTCATCCAAGAATCGCATTCTAGGATGCTCAGAGTGTTCATCAAGTGACCCGCAAGACCAGCAAAATAGTTACACAAAGATATCTACCAAGTCCGCAATATACCTTCAGGTAGAAAGGTGGTTTTGCTCCGGATGATATTTTATTCCCGTTTGTAGATTACGCATTCATCCTATGTTTCGTATTGGTTTTTTGATTCACTTTGCGACCAGGTAAAATTGTCACCATCAAGAAAAGCCAGCAAATAATGTGATCTGACTGATAATGTACTTTTTTATTTTTCCACTGCATTGGGTGATTTTTCACCCGGTTTGCCGTCTTTACTTTCACTCTGTGGATGAGCATTTGGTGGATGTACTCGCTGCATCCGTTCACGCAACCATTTGTATATCTCCATCTCTTTCCTGTAACCCTCATGACGCAAAGGTTCATATTCTGCTTGCCTTTTCCGGATGTGTATTTTTCTTAAACTTTCTGGATGACTTATATGCCCTTTAGTGTGACTACGGACGGGGCCCTTCGGGTCCGCAGTGGCAGTGAACAGTTGCTGACGTGATGGCACTGCATTTATTTACGGCAACCACCATTCTTATAGCCACTGTATGTCTAAGATTTGTTTTATCAATTCGGACCAGGCTATACCTGATAAGGCCACCAATAAGGCACACAATATTCTGAGTCAGCACTTTTGGACTTTCAGGTTCGCATGTACATCGCTGCGGCTGAAACTAGGTTTCCTGATCACTGTGAAAGCATCATTCGATTCGTGACTGTGGTGAGCTGCCGCCTTTATGGGCCCACCGCCTCGTTGGCCCTATGCACGATACTGGCTTGTGAGTGCACAAAAAAGGCCGTTCGAAAGCAGCTTTGTTCTTACCACCAGCGTAATTCAGTGAGGTTCCATTTTTCAGACTAAACTCCAAACAATTTTGTCCCTTCCCCCCCTTCGAGGTGTGCAAATAACCGACGTTCGTCTTTGAAAGAAAAGTAGAGTTCCTTCGCCGCAGCCAGAAATCGAGGCTAAGCTAGGCAAGAATGCGGACAACTAGAAAATCATTTCCTTCCAAAAAGAATTTAAGCTCATATTACTTCTGGATTCGTTTCATCAGTTCGATGCAGTCAGCATATTCTGAAGATTATGTATAATTCATCATACATCACAACAACTTGTCCTCACTTTTGTTTCATGGTTCATTTGATACCTTCTTACTTCATTGAATGAAGTTGTTTGGGCACATGAACTATCAGGTGACAATCCGCTTTCCAGAAAACCTTTTTCGATCAAACTACCTCTGAGAGCTGCACGCGAAAATGTTTTGTTGTCCCACGTTTCGTTCAGTGCGACCTTCTTGCCTCTTCAACTTGATATTTCGGATCCATCGACCGTGTGACACAAGAATGATGAACATCTTCCGAAAAATCCGAATGAAGTGGTCCTCGACTTGCAAATTTGTGCAAACTTGCAGCATATCATTTTGTATAAAAGCTCGGCAATTTTTACTTACAGTGATTTTCCAGTGAGTAAAAAATCGGTGGTTTTGATCAAGAGAATCGACAATGGGCAAATAGACTAAAAAGCGGGCAGTAAATATGGATTAGGGAAAGGAGTGCGTTATTCCAGCGATATTTTCGAACATCGGGTGCTGCTCACTGCTATCCTAACTTGGAGCGGGTGGCGCCGGTCAACGTGCCCAATGGTGTTGCTCAACTTTAGCCCAACGTCAGCTAAAGGTGAGGCCGATTTGTGGCTTTTCGGACGTGCTGCTTGCGGCACGGCCACATTCCCGTCTTGGAGTGTTGCAATGTTCCCACTTTGCTTCCACTGCCAGCTGATCCAAAGTTAACGGTTTTTTGATAGTGGGCTGTGGGGAGGGGAACTGATGACAACTTCTCCCCGAGATACCGGCGACCTAATAAGACAGACAGGTCCATCGACCCAAATAGCTGCACGCCTGACATGGAGAGCCTCATAGCCATAACTGTATGAATAGAAGGACAATGCACACTGTACATCACTGCGCACGTAACGGAGATTGAGACGTGGTACATCCTAAACCGGAGGAGAATAACGGAAAGTGGACGCGATGGCTAACAGAAGAGATGTGGTTATGTTTATTTAGCTAGCCGTCGTCCCTGGAAATCTCATCTCAACAGTCATTCAGCCACGGATGTCACACGACGATGCTACTCGGTGCCACCGCACTGGGTGGTAGTTGGTCCCAGTGGTTCGTTGGGCGGTAAGAGATGTGCCCGTGAGCTTTTGGTGGCCCTGAGTTTTGTCAATTTACTTTCGCGTCCCGGGCGTTAAGGTGTTTTTGCTTGGAACCAGCAATGATCCTCGGGTTTCGGAGAACTCGTCCGGTTATTTCGACGTCTTGGGTAAACCTTCTGTTCGGGGGACGTAGGTTTGAAGAAGAAAGCTCTAGCGCTTTGGGCCACTTTCTGTATGTCTTACCTTGCAGCTTCGTAATCAACTTGGTGAACCGTTTTTGAACGCTTCCCATTAGCTGCTTATCCCTAGCTGGTTTTGGTACCAGATAGTGTAAGCAGCATTTCAGGTTGGAGGCTTTGTGCTTTTCGTAGAGTGACAGAAGGCTTTGGCGCTCTGAGACCTGACAGCCCACAGAGGGAAACACTTATGAGTTCCGGACGCTGCCAAACGGCACTTGATCGTTTCACGCACTGTGACGCAAAGTTTGTTCATGGTTTCGGCTGTCGTAATAAGGTATCATCCAACTCCCCTATCCTCTGCCCTTCCTCTGCCACTCAGCAACCGTCCGTACTTGCTTTTGTTTAAAGTAAACCCATATTTTTCTACAGAAGTCCTTTTTCTCATCGTGTCGTTTTGGTAACTTTCTGGTGGTTGTTTTCCACGATAAGTGAAAATGTTGTCTAACTATTAAAATATTGATTTGTCAAAGCTAAGGATATCAGAGCTAGAATGCCAGCTAGTGTTTACCTGGCAGGCGGCTCAGGATGCAGAAGGAAAAGCTAGAGTGGGATCTGGGGCAACAAGCTATTGAAAAAGAACTCCGCAATAAACCAGGTCCTCCAGGAAGGGAAAACTCTGGGCCGGCTAATAAGGAGCTTGTCCCAAAGCAATCGCCATTCGACACTCCTAGGGTGAAGCTGACAACAGCTGACGGACAACCAAAACAATGCCTCAGGTTTTTTTAACAGTTTCGAAAGTTCATCTTGGCCAAGGTAAATGACCATGAGCAGACGTTGCCGTACCTAATAGGTTGTTGCCGAGGGCGAGTTAAGTAACCTGTTGATATTTGTTCCGTGCCCCACCCAGTTCAAGGCTTCACAGAAGAAGGTGAGATTATACGAATTTCTTGATCAACCTTTTCAAATTGCTGAGATCAGTCGATAGCATGATATCAGAAGCTAAGTGCACCGAAGGTGACTCTACTCCATGTCTGATCCCTTCT
Organism: Fasciola hepatica; assembly: GCA_948099385.1. NCBI lineage: Eukaryota > Metazoa > Platyhelminthes > Trematoda > Plagiorchiida > Fasciolidae > Fasciola > Fasciola hepatica. The sequence continues at coordinate 1,976,530 of CANUEZ040000133.1, forward strand.
TTTTGGTGCAAAATTGTGGGGCAGCCCTCGAATGTTCAGGCCACAGGTATAACCTTAACCCTTTGCATACGTTGAAGGCAATAGTTTGTAGTTCCCCTCTCAAAATACAGGGTTGCGGGGCCGAAGACACAGAAGGCAAAAGCCGCGGCAACCTAGTATCCAGTTTTTAGGACCTGGACAACGAATAAAACAGGCGGACAAAAATACCGACAGTAGATTCTGTCTACTCATTCGCGATAGCATCTTCCAGGGCGGGCAAAGTATCAGTCTAATTAAAAATATGGCATCAACACAGCTAAAACATCAGTCCCGGACAGGTATACATGATACCTCGCGCGAGGGAGCAGCTTCTTTGGAAGGCAAATCTTGTGACAACAATGGCTACTTGAAGACTGCCTGAAGAAGTCCACCGCTGCCGTAAGCGGATGTTGAAAAATGGTCGGAGCTGCGGAAGCGTGTTTTGAGTGCCTCGACTATTTACATCTAGCAGCTAGTCGCCGAGTGAGGTTTAGGTGCGATCACGGGGGTTTCCCAAACAAGCACCATGGATTACTACACCAGCTAAACAAAGTTACTTTCGAAGAAAACACAAAGTCCAGCGTGATTTGTTCAACACCACGGTCTACTAGCAAGCCTATGTGTCTGGGCGTAGTAGCTGTGGAAGAGTTAATCCCTTATGGAGTCACCAAAGCTTTGGCCTTTGCTGATAGTGAATCTGACAATACCTTGACAAAAGAGTTATTGGAATGTGAACCCCAACCAAAGAAATCTCCGGCTTTGTTAGCCATGGACAAAGTGAGCGAGGAAGGGATAACCAATGCGGGATGGTTTGGATGGCAACTCCACACCCCTGAAACAAATAAACCAGTCGAATAAAGGGACCTCTACAATGGCTGATCACCCGATGTGGGGATCGAAGCTGGTAGGTGCAATTTTATCTAGATGGACCCACCTGCGAAAAGTCCCTGCGGTAGACTAGGGGTATGGCGAAGTGGACCATTCTTATTAGCGGTAATAAACCTGATGTATTTTGGCTAAGCCCTACGAATGCCAGGTACATGGTCATACGGAGCAGATGGTAACGTTCCAACATTCAGTGGTAATGTGGAAAGGGAAAAGTCAGCCATTAGATAGAAGCACGATAGGCGCGTGATAGATTGATGAATAAGTAATTGCTCGACTTTTTTCATTTCACTGCTGATTTGTTGTCCCACTTCTTTGGCCGCTTCCCAGCCATATACGCCACGTCTACTGCAGCGTCCTACGATTCTTTCTTACTTACCGTAACAAAACCGTTTCTCCGAAATTATCGATTGCTCCCGTGACTCCACACTGGTTCTAGCTAATTCTATCTGTTTCATGCTTCACGTTCCGATGATCCAACCACATCGGGTTTACCCAGCTTGACTCTACCATCTAACTTGAGTCTCGATTTCGCCGGGCGCTTGTACCACTCCAAGTTTGAAGATCAAAGTTAGCAAAATAAGGGGCAACGAGACACCTTCTGCCCGAGCCTCATCACCGTTTACTCGCGGCTGCGGCCCCACGATAGGTGTTTACGCTAAGGCTCTGTCAAACGTGCGTCGAATCCCCTTCTGAAAATGTTGTAGCTTTCACTTCCACCAAGTCAGCTGGCAATGTATCCCACATTTTGGTTACCCCCCCCCCCCTGAGAAGACGATAAATCAAGGGCTTCTCAGTCAGTAGCGGTTTGATGGGCATCGTCGAGTGCCTCTTGCGCCCGAATGACCACGCAGGGGAACTCCACCCGCAACTCGGCGCTAATTTTGCCCCGGAGTATTCTCTGGGTGTGTGCCAGGTCACCTTTCACTTCTCGGTATGATTCTGGAAACAGACCCGTAAACTCCAGCCGCCGGTAGTGACTGACCCATGTAGTCCAGCGGCGGGAAGAGTGGTGGTCAGCTGGCCCGTCCAAGCTTCACTAATTCAAAAGCCATGCAGGGAAGTGTAACGGCTCTGCCGCACTCCAGTCGCCGGCGGACATGTGGGGTACACGGCAGTCTGAGAGAGCCATTAGGTAGCTTTTAAGACGGCCGACGGATGGCGTCACGAATGTTAAGCACCTGGAAGTACACCTTTTCAGCGTGATCGCGGGTTTTCATCGTGAATGACGGAGTCATTCCGAGGTCTCTTCCACTGCTGGACTCTCGAAGAGCTGCTCTATGGGAAGAGCAGCTTTCCTCAGGCCTTCGTCTTCCCAACTGCAGCTGAGCGTACCTTTGGGCGTTTACCGGGAGGGTCCTCATTTTCGGCCACTGCTTCGGACTACACAGTTGTCTCGAGGTTGGGCTTTTCATAATCTTTGCTACCACGGGTGTAATGGTAACTGAAAAGTACTCAGCAGTATTCCTCCTTTTGCCGCCCTTGAACATCGAGATGATGACGGTTTTTCTCGTTGGATTAGTAGCTTGCCTTGTTCCATAGAGCTCACAAGCAGTCTAGTTGATGAAAGCACGATAATTTCACCTAGTTTACGGAGGACCGACAGGGGGGTCCCATTCGGGCCCGGCGACGTACTTGACTTGAGCCCTCGCACGGCATTGACAACATCTTCCACCACGAGCGATTGCCATGCCATGGCCGCTGCACTCTATGGAGGCTAAGGCAAAAATGAATTCTCCCTGGCATAAGCATCAGCGTATTATGGAGTCAATAGTGCCGCTGCATCGCGACCGAAGCCCGCGATGTCACCATTGTGAAGCGATGTCAGGATTTCTGAAAGAGTCTTAGTCCTTCTTCTCAGGTGTGCAAACAGAACTTTTCGTTCTGAGATGGAATTGGCCACAAGTCGCTTCTCGCATTTCTGCCTCTGCGTATTGTTCAGCTCTGAAAACCAATATCGAGAAAAGCATGTGGCTTCCGCACTTCATGCCAAGGGATCCAAATTATTACCAAACTCGGTTTCCCTGTTGCATCAGACTGCGCAGTTCCTCGTCAAACCACGGCGTTCGTTCGCCATGACTTCATCCCCTGCGTGGAGGTGCAGACAAACTCAATAGTACGGTTATTAGCAATTTATAGGAATTCTGGGCTTTGTCTACCCTGTAACCAATGGTCAAATCCCAAGGGAGAGCAGAAGTGGCTTTCGTTTTGACAGACGGCCTGCGACACAAGTTCAGTCGGCGCTGCGGTTTCTGGTGAATGAAAGACTCGCTCCCCCGATGAGCGACCGGCGTCGCGTAGTCCCTAGAGCCCGAAGAAGGTAGAAGATCGATTCATCTTACGTCAGAAGTTCGCGGAAAGAAAATTAGACCAAGGATAGATATTTGATCTGCCCTACTCCTGGTTGACTCTTGCACACGCTGATGCAAGGCGGAGTCAAGTGCTGATTGTCGTGGACAAAAAAAGAACCCCACGCGGATAGTTTGCAGTTTTCTCATACCAAGTCGGTGTGAGGAGCAGTAAAGTATCCAAGAACCATATGACGGCCGACTGTCAACTGTCGACACAGAATCGAGAATACCCCGCACGCCGGCCGCCGGAGGAGGACAGATGTTCCCAAGTATTGTGTGGCTTCTGTTGGAGCGTTTTACTCCGCAACACAAGTCCCCTCCGTGTCCATACGTTTTCACATAGCTGTCAGATTGATGTGCTGGTGCCCTGCTTTCCACGTACAGGGCACTATCCCCTCCATCCCTGGTAGAAATGCGATAGGCAAGAAACAACACACACCCAGCTGGTGAGACCTCTGTGTCCCGAATACCACCTGTTAGCCATGTCTCGGTAAGTGCAATATTAGACATGGTTCTATCCAGTTTATTGGCCTCCAGTTCGGCCCGTTTGTTCCATTATCCACGTATGTTGACCAGCAGCAGCTTGGCGGATGCCACCTGGTAGTCCTCTGCTTGAGCAATGCCCACTGCCGCGTTGAGGGAGCTCACCGGCAGGTGTGATAGCCAGCTTATCTGTATTCAACTCTGGACTAAAATCTCGGATACCAAGATCCTTTTCATCATTTCCCCCCTTCTTATTTCTGCATAGCCTTGGCTCTCTTTTTCACCATTCTCTGGGGAAATGTTTGGTGAGGGCAAACACACTTCCTCTTTAGATGGTGTGACCACCTTAGAACCTTCATTGCTTGCTCAGGAGAACCAAGAACAAGTTCCAGTTTTCATGGTCCTCCGGACTCTTGAAACACCGAGCCGGAGTGCCTCTCTTACTCGGACTCTTGCTGACGCCCTCGCTTCATCTTTCGCAAAAAGTTCATTTAGGATCAGTCTGAGGTGCATCGGGTCATGATCTGGTCGGTTCTGAGGAGGCTTTGCAGTAGCCTCTGGGGTGTTGAGTTCGAGGCAGCTGTTTTCACGGGCTGATGGAACTCTCTTTCGGACAGATACAATCTCCTTCCACTTACCTCTGCCGTCCTGGGCGCCACTCGAATAGTTCGCCGAGCTTGGTGGATAGACATCCTGAGCTGGACACGAAACTTCATCTGCCATCGCAGATGGAGGACTGTCCTGCGCGCTCCTTTGGTTTGTTCATTTAGTGAGTGAGCTCGGAATTTGTGACAGCCACGGAATCATAGGGCAAGGAAGGGTTTACAACTCAACACACCCAAACTTCTCCTTATAATCTGCATTTAATTACTGATACATTTTCTTATTGTGGGCTGTATTTAATTCGTGCCTACCTTTTGATCTTACTTTCAGGCGTACCTGCAAATAACATATTATTATCACTACCACTTGACCCAAATTTTACGTTATACGCCCGACTAATGGCCGTTTGCTTACTTTTGTCAGTAGGAGCTCAATATCTAGGAGAACCCCCAAAAGGAGGACCCAATTCATAAAGATCCACCCCGACATAATCGTGGTTAAGGAGACGTGGCTATCCAAGCAGCCTAATTGAGATCATATAAGTACCGCTGCTTATCACAGCTTTTCCGGCAATCGTCGATCCAGAAAATATGGCGGATTCCTAGGCTGTTGTATTATTTGTGAAACTACTCACAGCCCCGTATATTGGATAAAGCGGATGGCTCCATTCAGTAACCGACTGATACCAGCAGGCAAGCAATCACAAGTGATAGCTTCTCATTCCCCGGATTATCGGCAAACGCAACTATCTCCATAACTGATGCATTCACTGCAGCAGAGGGCACTCTGTGTGAGACGAACTCTTTGCCATTGACTTCAATTATCCTCAAATTGGCTGGTCTCCTTACACTCACCACAGTCCCTCAATCTTATTTCATCCATTTTTTAAGGGGACCGACTCATGTATGATTACTCTCACTGAAATGCAGAATGTCTCTTGGTCACCTTCTGGCCCAAAGTACTCAACTTCGGAAAGCGGGTCACTCGTATACTCCTGGATGTTGACCTCCGGACAGCCGTGGATGCGTTCAGCTTTCGACTTTAAATACCCATCTCCTCGCATCAAGATCAACCGTAACACTACCGTAACTGGAATAGTTTCCAAAACGTGATTTCCCTGGGCCTCAGGATATATTCCTCTGGCCTATTACGCTCAAACTGAAACCGGCTCTTATTTTAGTCGAAACAACAACCAAACTGTCTCCAGTTTAACTCCCACTCCGTCTCTCCGGTGTCGAATCTTCGGGGTGTCAAAAAGTGAGCTGTCAAGCTTGCCATGCGAATACCAGCGGGCAAAATATTCTTCTATTGTGCTGCCTTTAAACAGGTTACGCATCTCAGACTCATTCACTCCACTGAATGCACCTCAAAAACAGGAAGTGCCCGCTCTAGCACACCACAATAAATAGAGCAGTTGTCCAAACCAGCTAGCGTAAGGCTTCAGCACCCTAGCATAAAATAACCCTGCCTTCCAACAGAGGGATAAATCGCCGCCTATTTACCTGTGCTAGCCCCTAAACAATCCAACTCTAGTTTTTTCCTCACATGCTGCGCCACCAGCCACTTGCTTACCGGGCCCGCCATCCTAGTGCCTCTCAGTAAGCTACTAGTTTTATCACACTTGAAATGAATGAGTTTCTCCTTAAGACAAAGCCTTTGTCAAAACCTGAGCCCTCGTCTGCTTTGGCAGCCCTGGTGTGGCTTTTTTGCCATTTAACCCATTTGCACCTTCAATGACAGATAGTCTAGCCCTGCAGCAATGCACGATGTCGTTGCCACTCCCTGCCTAAAAAAGAAATCATAGTTTGTCACTAATAACTACAGCCTTACTAGGTACATCCATTGGCTTTCACAATCGCTGGGGGAATCCTTAGGTCGACTTAGTTTACTACCTACTGACCAAAAATTAAAGCCTGAACAGCTTGGTTTCACCAAATCGAGGTCGCGTTTATTCTGTTCCACGGACTTTTTCAGATGTATCCACTTCAGCTATCGATAATGAGATGTCTACAATCGTTCTTACTTGGGTGTATCAAAGCGGTTTAAACTTTCCATAATTTACAAAGTCCGGTGTCTTTCAAGTCTTTGATTGTTTTGGCTCCCAATTGTTGGTCTCAGATAAGGCTCACCAAGACTTCACTGCCGTACTTTTTCTTCTGTTCCAGCTTCCTACCCGTGTGCATACTTTCTGTTAGAAACAATATCGCTCTGGGCTTTCCGTCGGCCACTATTCTAACTGAAGTTCTTGGACACCAATTTGTTGTACGCCCAAAACACAGTTTGTGCTCAATATAAGTGACCTTCAAAGCACTCTGCAGCCCTGACAATGGGTCCTGGAGTCATTATTCCGTTGGTTAAAATGTTCATTCGTGCTCATTAGAAACGTGTGGAGCGAAATCAAGTCACCGCTTTCGCCGGTGCACTTCGGGGTACAAAACGTTTGCGACGAAGTGAGGGTGTAACCACGATGTCAGAACCCGTTTCTGTCACCAGAAACGGTTTCCAGTTCGAGTGTCCAGCGCGCAGTCAGGGCCGTCTAGCAGTACCATGGTGGATTGCGAAATGCTGTTGTTATGCTTGCATCGCCGGTACGGCCATGCCTACTGCACCGTCCTTCTTAATCATCCCTGGTTTTTAATCCAGTTCGTTGTCGATAAAACATTTATCACATAATTTGACACCTGGAAAAATGTATTGCATGATTTTCACAGAAAAACTGCGCTCCTCGCATCTCCCGCTATCACTTCATTTTCTTAACCCAAGTTGATGGCTTGTGTGAATATTCGCCAGTCATTTTACTGCATTCTTAACTGCCTGCCCCTAACCAGTTTTATGCCTGCCCAATCGCCAGTCTTACTCGTAAAGGAGCTCATTCCCCCTGACGGAGTTTGCCACAACTGTCGATATATTCAGTTATATTCAAACTTGGCCTTTTGTACACCTAAATAGACAATCAAAATCCGCCTCTCAAATATACTGTCCTAGTCTTGTAGCAGTCAGTGATGTGGTCGGTGAGTACCTAAAACCCTTGCCGGGAGAGATGCTCGCCCATTGCATTATCGTCTTCTTGTAGGGCACCATTCAGATTTTAACCTGCACATATCAAACATGTTTGTCGGTGGTCTTACAGTTCTGTAGTTATCGCATTGTGCATTTAGCAAAATTATCAATAAAGGATGTACACTCACCTTAAGTAGACTCCATCATCGCCCTTGCATGCTGTGCCAGTTGATGATCGTCTAAACCACGCATCACGGGTTGCTTCATTACCCAAATGTCCTGTTGAGCAAAACGTCAGCCATCTAACTATGTAGATATACTCCCATCTCGTAGTCATTGATTTCCCCCAGTGGTAGGCTGCAATTTATCAAATCGAAGGTCTTACTGGATTCTGAATAAAAAACTCCCACCAATTTCGCCTCACCCAGCTTTGTTGCAACTTCGCTTAAGAGCACGGGAAGGTGCGAGAACCATGATCTACCCTTTGAAAGCTCATGCTATTCTCCCCTTAGCAGCCCGTGCACTACCAAAGAGTTGCACATGTGCTCGACTTTTTCTCCAATCATATATATGGGATAAATGTCAGTTCGACTGCCCGTCCTTTTGGCCCCATCTTCCAAGCACAAACCTCGGTTTATCCGACCAAATTTGCATTCGGAAGAGCCAGGCTCGAAATTCGCACTTTGCGGTGCTCATTGTTGGTGCATGCCTTTCACCACATCCAGTGTTTGGATCCTAGCCCTTCAAATTCAAAGGCATGTACCACCACTGCACCACGCCGCTGCCGTAGAGTACAGGGGATGATTAGCCAAAAAACATTCGTCATTAGCAAAACTGATCGCAAACATTTGCGTGATAGGCGGCCACAGGAAAGGTTCGGACGTCCATAGATTTGCCCCTGCCATGGCAGTCTATTCTCGTGAATACCCACCACTTTTGCAGCTTTGGCGTTGGTTTGCAGCGCCTTTGGACCAACGATTGCACGAAACGGCCAGCAGGCGAACCTCATTATTCCAATAGCCAGAGGTTTTATGATGGTTAAATATACACCACCTGATTCCGCTGAGCTTTCTTCAGCACCTCCAGTTTTATTCTCATCGCCTCTATCATCCGAAACATACATGGCATATCATGGGCTCCTGCTGGTTCCTCTGATGCCTCCTGATGTCCCTCATCTCTTCGGGGCCCGCTTCCGAAGTGTATGCCTAATGCCTTTGCTCCGATCATCGTAGGCTCGTCTCTCATCCCCTGAAACAAGCTGCCTAATTTCTGCTCTCAAAACATCTTTCGATTGCTCAAAATCCTAATATCCCCTAGGACTATGCACAGCAACATTTGTCAAAGCTGGCTCTTATTCGCATCTTGCAAGCTGAGTTGAAGTGCTCGATACACTGCTGCATTGTTCTCTCACTCACGACTGCTTCAAACTTCCGCCAACTCACATCTTATTTCTCAATAGATCTAGCCCCTTCTGCGCACCAGTCCAGCTTGCTCCTGCACTTGTTTTCTCACGCTAGGGTAAACCTGTTTGGAATTGCCAGTAGGCTTCGCTCGTCTTCTGCCACTGCATTTTCATCCTCCGCGCTCCGGTCACATTTGGCGGTGTCGATGTTTAGGTTGGCCGCTTTCATTTTCCCTTGAGTTTTGCACAGTTTCTGTGTGACCGTCAAATGCCTAGGGCAGCAAACAAATATGTCAGCGCGACCAACCTTGCCAAAACGTGAGCGGCCGCTGGCCGACCTAGTCGCCCTCACGACTCATGAATACCAGGTTCAGAAAAGAAGGTGGGTTCCCCGTTCTATGCATGGTGTTCCCTACGTGTGCTAGAAAAAGTTATCATTTTAAGTCACCCGATGAATTCATCCTCTGCTAGATCACGATTACAGCTTCTTGTCCTTTTCTACCTCTGGCAGAATAAAACTCCTCACGATCGGTTTGGCATTCGCTCCTGCTTCCGGCTATTCTGTTTTTTGAGTGAGTTCCGCGCCCTCCTCCGTTTACGCGTCTGGACTCATGTGCACACACGTAATCGCAGATTGCCATGGGTATTCTGATGGCTACGGCACACAACAGCATGTGCATCATTGGTAACTTGACTTCTGACTCCATGTGAACCAAACCCTCTTGAATGAGAAAGGTCACTTCACCACCTGCATTATCACCGCAAATATCCCGTCAATAGAACACTTAGTGATTTTCAACTTCCTGCGTGCATCGGCCATTTCCAGACAACCACGACTTGGATACTGCGATCATTTCGACGTGATGGCTTCCAGTGTTTTCTGTGGTTTCTGCAAACGCTTATCTGGCGCCACAGGCATTGGGATGTAACAGTACCCTGGTCCTTCCTGGTGAAACTTCCGTGGTCTATTGAATCTTGTCCCGTCTGTGTTGGAACGCCCGATTAGCTGGTGAGTCTCTCAAATACAGCAGCTGAATATCACCCTGTGCTGGTTTCCTAGTGTTACCCTTTTGTCCTTAAAATGGACTTCGTTTGCACATTTAAACGGCATCACAGTTTCGTTGTCCCCTGATGTCCCATCGAGTGATTTTAAAGTAGGTGAACTAGGACCGCTTTGATCCATTTAACCGCTTTTCTGTACTACTTTGTACGCATGCACCTGTCCTGTCCACTCTAATTCTCTAACTCTGTTGTCACTTTTATTATCTCATTGTGTACTGCAGTATGACCCATGCTCCTCGCAAATTACTTGCTATCACTAACGTCCTTACAAATAACTCCCCTTTCCGTACACACAGCTTGGTGCGTCCGCAGAAATTCTAGACCATCCTGCACTGCCGCCTGAGCTGCCATGTAAGCGCACGAAGACCAAACCGTACTCCACATGACCATATTGCAGCACAATTTGATCTGCACGTCATCCGAATCTGTATTAAACTAGACCTCAGCGGTCTATTCCGGCCAGCATTAGCAGTGATATTCAGCCCTCGTCTCTGGCCTCTCTCACTCCGATTAAACTCAGCATATCTACCGAACAGTGCATTATTATTATCCTGCATCGTCTGATCTTCTCAGGGCATCGACGTCGGACTTTATTATAATATTCATCGGCTCTCCCGTTTGCCACGGAAACTACAGGTTTCGTGTGTCAGACTGACAGTTTCCTTTCTGGCGCTGTTGTCCACGTTGCATTTTATTCGTTATTCTTTCCCTTGGACACAAGCCTTGAGGTGAGCCACTGATCCTTGGTAATAGAGGGATCAGTGGTTTCGTATCCTCAACTTCACGTGCTGCAGTACCGCTCGCGGCTCATACGCTCTCAACGTCTCATCCGACTTCTAACCCGAGGAGTACGGTGGAATTCGCCTTTCCCTGAGCCGTCACATTGGTTGCCTTACTCTGGTTTGCGACGTCCCCGGCCCAGCTAGAAACTTCGCTGTTTGTGGATTAAGCAGTAGTTTAGCCTACTGCTTACCGTTCACTAGGTTGCAGCAAATTCTGAGTTGCATTCAGGACCTCTTTTTATTTTTTTTTTATTTTTACCAATAATCCATTTTATGGTTGACTGTACGCTTGAATTGTTTCTTCCGGCTTTTGTTGTCACAATGTTGGAACCACTTAGAGCCGGAACATCGGGTGTCGACTTACTGGGAGGAAACATCTCCCATCTCGCGACTTGAATTGTAGACCGCATAAGACGAAGATTGCTCACGCTTAGAGGAACCTTAGTGGGAGCCGGTTTCAGAGTTGTGAGTCCATCACGTGTACACAAAAAGGAGGATGAGTATTTAGTTTTCTTGCCCAAGCCGTGAGAAGCAACAGACCCCTAGAGTGAAAGTTGTGGCAGTTTACCTAAATGGGTGGCGGTAACGCTGGTTGGGTTCTTCGCCAATGTCTTCTCATATAGCGCCTAACTACCGGTGTCACAATGGTTATCGCAGCCATCCTGTTAACGTCAGTCGAATGCCAACGGTTTTAGTCCCTACCACTCTGACGTCTCTTGCGATATTCTCTATCAGTTCATGAGTAGCAGTCTTCCATCGTTGTCTGCCATGACCCCGTTTTAAGCTTTGTGCGTTGCATTTTATCATTCAAATATTTATCTCGGTACTTGCGTGATTCCACTCCAGTCAGAAGGCTTTTTCAAGTTGATGCGGCAGACAGCCCTTGTTTCCTTCACCCTTGGGCCAAGGTCGACGTTTTCTGACGGGTTTCGGCCTAACCTGGCAGTTTTTCTTTTCGACCAAGCTGGTTATCAGATAAGCTCTATCTACTTCTGCCTCGTGCTCCACAGCCCCACCACTCTTTCTCAACTCCTCTCGAAGCATGCGAACGTACCCGTTTGCGAACTCGAAGTGATAAACGCATATCCACTTTCGGGATTGTATGTAACGTGCAGATCGGAACAACTCTGTACAGAATAGGAGGAATTTCGGGAATAATGAAGGAAAGACAGTTCGCGCTGGATCCTCTCGTCCTCCACTGGCCAATGTCTATCTAGGGGGGCCTTGAATGCCGCTACAGTTTAGGTGGCCACCAAATCCCCCGGAACCCTTGCCAAAGGCTCGTCACACGGCCCGCGGGAGGCTGTGCCACAAAAACAGCTACATGCTTGTGGTTCGTCGGCTTCAGCTCATGTCCCTTGAGAGCCGTAATGGAGCCAGGCTTCAGAAAAGGAAGCTTGGTTTCGGTAGTCCTTTAGCTGTTTGGGTGCGTCAATGGAGTCTCTTCTGCGTGTACGCTCCAGCAGGGCTAGGTTAAGCTGTTTCACTCTGACTGAATGAAAAAGTTTATTTGGCCCCATAATTAACTTTGTGAAGCATGGCTACATCTATTCTAGGGCCCGCTTTGTAGCACAGCAGTGACGGCGATCATGCCTGGGCGAAGTGCTGTAAGCGTGATCTGACTATCGCATAAAAAGCAGACATCAGCAACGCTGACTCCTCAGGGCTACAGGTCACGTGATTGGAAGCTTCGCCTTAGTTGATAAGTACAGATTCTCGCAGCAACGAGCCCTTTGTGCATCCTTTTGCACTGCTTCAGTGGGCAGTTGAATTCACTTCGGCTCACGTCAAATCAGGGGAGAGCACAGAACGGGCGGTCAAAGCTAAAGACAGCCCGGCGCCTTCCACTTGTGCCCCTCCGGTTGTCCCGTGCGTCGCGTACCCGGGACCTTTTGTCTCTTTTCGGCTAAAAGTGCAACACTTCTCGGGATTAGCGTCCGAAAAAGTAGTAGAGAGCAGATTTTCGGTGGGGCAAGTGCTCGACAACCCGCAGATTACCTTTTTTCGCGCAAAAATCTTGACATCGGCACCCTAAAATAATAGAACACCAGGAACTCTTGGAAGACCGAGAAATGTCCAGGGAGGGTACGTTAAAATACTGAAGGCTTCTAGAGAGTCGGAAGCAGAGGGGGCGGTTGCCCGCAAGGACTGGGGAGTCCCAAAAAGAATCATTTTGCTAACTCACGGGCGATTTGGAAGGGCCTTCCTATGATACGTCCAAGATTTCTCCCAGACACATCCACAGAATTTGCTCTCAGCACTTCCTCGGGGTGTTTATTCCAGTTGCTAATGATCCTGCGCGCACACTACTGGGAGCTGATGACTATGCTGGTTCATGGTTTCACTAGTTTTAGCTTATGTCCACAAAATGCAGAGATTTCATCACAGGCAGACAAAGGCATGCTTGTGGCTGACACTCCATTTAACTGCTTCGCTGTTTCAAGCAATTTTTGTCTCGCCCTCCCGGGCCCGACGGAAAAACCTTGGCCCTGTTAGCCTGCACCTAAACTGCAACCCTCGGAATCCGAATACCGTTCTCCTGAAACTCCTTCGAAACTTTTCCAGAGGTAGGTTGCCACGCACAAATAGCGGAAGCCAGACTTGAACCACGTACTCAATGAGAGGTCTGGCCAACGCCTTGCGGAACAGCATCAAAACCACCGGATATCTCAGCACCGCTGTTCTATAAAACATTGTACACTGCTGTGCTTGTCCTGCAAGCAGCTTGCAGACGTTGTACTGAGGGATTAAAGCCGCTTGAAACGATCACATCCAAGTCACTGACCTCGTATTCTGGTGATGCAAGCCCCAAGTTCCCGGGTTCAGATAGCGTGATCCGTTGAATCCCTTGGCCATCAGATGCTACCATTTTCCAGGTCCACAGGCGACTTCCATGATAAACATTACCGGTAGGGGCGTGCAGATCCAACTGAATCTGACAAGGTTCTCGGCACTCCAGAACCCTTATACCATGCGTGAACATGCAACAAAGTGGTCCCGTAAAACGTGGTAAGTCGACAACAGATATCACGGACAGAATTGGATCAAATACCCATCTCTGAGAAATTCTACTGTTTTCCGCCGCCTTGGAAGTCCTGATGTCCTCAACTTTGGCATACTATCGGAGACCAGGTAGAAAATGTTTTAGTAACTCCACCAGCTTTGTAGCCAAGCCCATCCGCTGGCTTGTTAGGGGCATCCCTTGTTCCGATTCACTGAACGCTTCGCGGAAGTCCAGCTGAAGCACGTCCACATTCTCCCATTGGCCCAGCCCACTCTTTGCCTCATCAAAAACATAAGGGAGGTTGCCGAGGCAGAATTCGCCATTCTCAGAGCGACGCTCCCTATCGACTAGTAGTTCGTTATCCCCCAGGTGCGAAAGAAATTCGGATAAATTATCCAGTGATTTTCATTATACTGGTAGTGAGCTCACAGGTCGTCAGTTCGTTTGCTGATATTTTTAAACTTCCTTATGGATCGGCGGGGCTTCCGTTGTTTGCCGTTCGGTCGGTGGCACCGCCATTTCAGTTTTCTGTTAAACACCGCGGGCGATACCCCTGCCAGTATCCGAGCAAGTAGTCTGGCGATAGCTGGATGCTCCTAACTTGGTCCAGGCTTTTGCCTCTCGTCGAGCGTTTCCAGTATGAAATTCACCTCACCCGTTGATTCTTCAACTTCTTCCGTGGAAGCAGACCTCAGGAGTCCTAGATCCATCGGATGTCTTTCCTTATCTACAATGTGGAAATCCCTGAATCGCTCTCGGAATATATCTACCTCCAGTTTGTCGTCCTTGTCCTGGTCACCGCTCCCCAGTACTGCTTTCCACACTATTACCCACATGGATACCTGACCCTGGACAGGACTGAAGAACATCTCGTGGTTCTTCTTGACCGCACCAGCAGTATTCACTTCAGGTCATTCTCACCTGCTATTTCCTTTTCAAACTGGTTGACCTTTCTCCGATACTCGGGTGGCCGTCCTCACCTTCTTTCCCCCGAATACCTTCCCCATGCCCGAATTTACGCATCAGTGACTTCGTTGTAGTGCCTTTTCACCATGGTGGAAATCCTTGTCTATGAGCTCTGAGCGCGGAGGCTGCCTCCTTTACCAAACGTAGTATACTCCTACGCTCCTCACATTTCATTTACAGCAGCCTCCTAGCCCCAGGTACATGGTGCAGCCATTGGGGGCAGCCACTCCTCGTCCATTCCCCCGAAGGCTCAGCTGTTTGCCCGAATCTTCCGTTCTCTGGCTGAGAGGCTGGAACCAAGCGCCCATTTTGTCGACTTTTCAATGGAGTACCTTATTAGTAACGGCCTATTTCCGGGTATCTCGGAGCATGCTCCGTAGTCATCAACTGACACAAATCAGAAAATGTTCGAATCATTATTGATATTGTAGACACACACGCACAAGTCGGTATCGTAGACGGTTTAAACAAACACAATGATAGATACGAGTTGAAAAAGTAGCAGAGTTGAAAGTCAAGGTCACTGAGTGAAATCCACTCGAACTAAAAGGCGGTCCCTGGGAAGAAAAGGCCTATCACAGGAGCTTAAAAATGGAACGAAGAACTGGTGACGAATAAGAATTTTGACTTCTTGTTTCCTTCAAAAAAGTAGTAGGTCAGATTGTCTACTTCCAAGACAAAGTTAATGATAATGAGAATTGGTAGCCTTGAAGATCGCCCCCTCCGGCTAGTAGCCTGGTGCTTTTTTTTCACCGGGTCCACATCCTGAGCTTTGTTTGGCAGTCGTTTTTCTGATCCCCCTCGCCGTCGCCCGGGTCTGATGTCAGTCTATCGCAGGGACAATTAACCCCCAGACTGTCCAACATCTCTCCGTATTCCTAGTTTACGTCGCTGGGCACTGCAGTGGAAGCTCACCCGTCTCATGTTCAGACGAGGGGCTCCTATGGAGACACGTTAGTGACACCCATCTTGTCCAGAACCTCATTCTGTCCAAGGCGGTCTGTATGCCGTAAGTGGAATACTAAGCGCCCCAATTTAGTCTGTATACTCCGCTGGTGGCACTGTCAACCCATCCATTTTTCCGTCTCCGATGTCCATGCCGCATACAGAAAAATCCCCGTGCGTGCCGAACGCGCTCTTTTTTCATCCTTCAAGTCCTGTTTATGATAGCTACACAGTCCATACCCCAAGATTCTACCCCAAGCCTACCCCATCTAGTCCCCATTCAGCACGTCTCACATTGAATTACTGGCGATCTCTGTCGGTTCGTGACCTACCGGTTAGTGCTGCTTCCCTTTTTCCCGTGAGCATGAAGCTGACTGCTCCCTTCGTGGTTTGTTCCGTCCTGGTTTCCTTGTTCCGCTTTGTCGGTGATCCAACTTGCTACCGCAATCAATGAGGACTTCATACAAACCAAACCACTGTGGTTCTACTGGTCCCTGTGCTTATATGTTGGTGTCAAACTCACTAACACTGGTGATGTCACCCCTGTCAGCACCGAGCTGTTTCGATTCTGTAAAGTTATGTGTACCGTAAACGAAGCAATATGCTACGTCGGCGGTGCTGGCCTTGATGCGCATGCTTCTTTCGATAACAGATGGGCTGTGGCCATTTTAGTGTTTCACCATGTGGTTTGGGCCGTTCATGTTGCCGGGTTGCCTAGCTCATTATGGTTCCTGTTGATTTGACCCGCCGAAGCGAGAACTGCATCCCGATACCTACAGTTTTGAAGCTCCGCAAGAGTCGACTTCCCAGTTGCTAGCTCGTCGGCATTGGCTCTCCATCTGCTCAGCGGTGGTGTCTTATATTCAAATAGAGAGCAAAATTATTTTCGGTTCCACATAAAGGGTTTGATTTTAATTTCGACTCTCATGCCAATACAAAACAGCCAACTGCGCATCATGTTTTCCCAGCCTGTCATCACTTATCTCCCAGTCTGTTCGGGATCTGCAAACGAGCTTCCATTTAACTAAGGGAGGCTGAATTCACCGATTCGGTGAAGTTCTCTCTTGTCTCGTCTGCGAAACTCGTGACACAGTTTCCTTTTCCCTTCATTCATTCTGCCTTGTGCTCACTTTGGTTTGAGTATTTTTGATCTATCGGAGCATATCATTCACTGAGAGCAGTTTAATTATAAACTGCCAGTTTTTAAATCAGATCGTAGAAAAACTTTCCTGGGGCAGCACCGATGACTTCCTAATCAAAAACACGCCGCTCTGTGACGCAAATTATTCGGCAAGAAATGGCCGAGAAAATGTTGTGTCCAAACTTTTCGGGTCAGGTGCGATGACTTAAGGGCACGTTCAAGCAAACTGCGGACGATTCACACTAATTCCAAAATCTGAACAAGATTTGTTCGTAGTTCCTACACTGACGAATCATAAAGTGAGCAACCACTAATGCATGCGAACCACATATATACGGTCGCAAAGACCGAAAAAGAGGTCCAAGTTCATGGTGTAAGAAGATGAGCACGTGAATCACACAGGTTTGAATAAGTTATGGGAAAGTGGCGCGTTGTACGCAAATAAACACTGGCTGGAGCACAAGTATGCGGGTAGCACAAAGCACACAACGGATACATAAATATAGTCGGACATTTTCACGAACCCAGCTCAGCAATGTCGGAATGCTTGAACTCGGGTATTGGTCCTCCTTACTCCCCACTCCCCGCAGTCAATGCATGTACCGGTTGACGATGAATAATGGGATATGCCCAACCGCACACGAAGAACAATCGCGAAACAATCGCTATTGACGCCAGAGCACTAGCCCTCTTGAGGCGATCAGCGCCCATTCGTCAATTGTGAAAAGGATCTATACTGAAAATCCCTCCTACTTCTCAACATGCCTCGTGAATGTGACTAATTTCGCCATTACTTTGCTCAGGTCTCCCATGGACAGCAAGTGTACTTTTTTGTGATTTTGTGGGACATCTGAAATTGTCCTGTATTCGTTTTTGGGTGTCCTGCTCGGAATAAGAGATGTTGGACCCTTGAGTTTCACTGCTGACCGCATACTCGAGGTTTGCTCATCTCTATGCTTTTTTGATTTTCAACTCAGTGCCATAGAAGCTACGAATCCATAATGCTTTGCCTTTCAGAATTGTCTGAGTTGGCTGTGCTTTGCTCAAGTTGCGGTGTATATGTCTTACAGAGGACTCATACCCATCACGAATCATATTCAGGTGGAGACGTTGACGTAAAAGGCAAACGTGTGTAGGTTTTTCGAGTACGCTGAAGATATTGAGTAAAACAAGCTTTCAGGTAAATGTATAGGCTTCTAAGTGGGTAAGGAGTTGTGACTTGGTGCTTTGAGGAAGCAAGCCTGTTATCGAGAGTCCTTCTCCTAAATTGGGTGTCACCTAATAATAATATTAATAATGGTTTATTTCAGAGACGCCCTAGGCTTGCCAGTTGCATGATCGACTGTTTACAACTGATGGAATGGATGGACAGAACCCTTGAAAATGTATAAGTTCACATGGCAGAAGTTGGATGAAAGGGGCTTAGAATGGGGAGTAACGTGGGATGAAAGTATGGCAAATGTATGCACACCAAAGAAAATGTACTGAGTTTAAATGGACTCATGGGCAGATTCAAATGGACGCTTGGTGAGTTTGAAAGTCAAGGTCAGGTTAGGAATTCGGCTGATCAGTATAGGGACATCTGGAAGGCCGACTGATATACATGAGAAAGGCTATAAATCAGCATAAGAAACTGTAATAGCGGGAGACGATGAGGAAAAAGTGAGATTCACTGCAGGGATTACGCAGCAACGAAGCTTTGACACTCTGCAGTAGATGATCGGCAAACAGGGCACAAAACTCATTGTAAAACAGGGAGCAAGCAAAGTAAGACGTAAAAGGTGAATCAGTTAAAAAAATAGTTCATAGGAATTGGACACAGTAGATGTGGGTTATAGATGTGGAAGGAATGGATGCATATCATGGCGGTTAGTGGGATGATAGCAAGAGAGATGATCTGTGAGGAACTACAGGATACAGAGCGAATGCATATATACATATGTGCGGTTGTTTATATATAAATATATGCACATGTGTATACATATAAGAGAGACCGGATCAATAACAATTGAGTCCTAGAAAGAAATTATCAGTTACTAGGAGGGGCAGGTTAGGTTAGGTCGAATGTTTGTAGAATTAACTTTGGAATATCGCGTGAATTATCTTCATGACGGGTGAACTTGGCGGATCAACAGAGAGAGTGGAGAATGCGGAAGCATAGAAAAAACGACGACTGCGAAGCAGTCCAAAAAGGGGAGATGAAGGAAAGTATCGTAGAGAACAGGTGGGGATAGATCAAATAACCTGATTTATGCAGGTGAGACATGTGGTGTCGGTCAAGAATGGGAGGAGCATTAATAAATGGGCTTACATTATTCATCAGGAGGATGGTGGCGATGGAGATGGCTAAGCAGCGCAGAGCGATTGTGCATACAAAGTGGAGAAAGTTACCTGGGAGGTGAAACTGCCCGTGATGCAAGATGCAGCAGCTGTGACGGCAAACAGCGTGGGAGAGGAATGAGCAAAAGGGGTACCAGAGGTTAATGGCAGATCGAACGGACTGAAGCCGTGAATGAGAACCATGACGAAACAGTGAGTTTACATTAGGTGGCAAGTGAAAAAGCAGAACGGTCCAAAAGGCACCCATGAAATGCCTTTGGCAAACAGTAGAAGAAACGGGAGATGGGAGCACGGGCCGAAAAAGACAGGTGAGACATAACCAGTATGATCATCTTATTGCGGGTGGAACACGAAAAGGACAGAGAGGAAAGATGCACCAAGACATGTAGACCAGTGGACGAACGCTACGCATGAACAGTGGATGCGCGTCGGAGTCAGGGACATGGAATTTGGGAGCCGCGTGCATGCAGGCAATGGTACAAGTGGATGCAACTGGGCGAAACTAATCGGAGCACTGCCAAGTGGAAGGATCCACAGAGGAGTCGCGGAGCCAGGCAAGACAAGAAGAGTGATAGTAACTTAATACTAAATGTGGCTGTGAGAGATGCAGAGTTTGGAACGGCAGTTTTAATATGAGAACTGGTCATGGGTGCTGGTGGGGCTGGCGTTTGTCGGTATTAGGCATGAGAGGGAAGAACGAGGGAGGGTTTGACAGAACGGCAGGCAGTGAGGCGTAATAATGACATCAGTGAGCTTTGTAAGCATGAGGTTCTACCAAATGAACAGATACTACAAGCCGGCAACGCCAACAAGGGTGAAGAAATAAAATATCGGCGGTCGTCGGCAGAGAAAAGTATGTAGTGCGATAGTGACTTGCAATCAGAGGTGACACATTGAGAATCGATAGGAGCGAGGACATAATGGGTAGGTGAGCATATTACAGAAGAACGATAAAATGGATGTGATAAGAGTGATGACAAGAGTGATAGGTGGGCGTACCGTGGCGAACAAAGGTGGTTGGGGCATGCAATCTGCAGCTGACAGCATTGGAGCGTGCGATCCGCAACGGGTGCTAGTGGGTGGGGCTGTCCGTGCGCTGGACACCCAACCTGAAAGCACTTCGAAGCAAACACAGGAGGTGTGATCAACCAGCCTAATTGCGCTCGTACATCGTTGCAGACGACCTGCAGGCCCGATGTGCGCCGGCCAAAGCGGTGGATCTGGCCGCGCCCCGCACCATTGAGAATGGCACTAATTTTCACTGATGGTTGTGCATGTGGAGCGTAGTTCAACTATGAAAGTATGAGATACAAGAGCAGCGATCGGACGGCTAGGTTGCGAAGGGTTCCAGAGGACGGAGCCAGTGGTTAGTAACCGACCAAGCAACGGAGTTTTACAGGCGCTTATACCAATGTTGAGGGTGAAAAGCACGTGACGGGAGAACTGGAAAAGGAGAGTAAATAAAAAACAGCAGTCAGGGTGTGCCCCTGATGTGGATTAATGGTTAATGGAGGCATATAAAAACCAGTAAAGTACGAGGCATAAGAGAGGCAGGCTACGAGAGAAGATAGAAGCAAAGTGGACGAAAATAGCGGCATTTTAATTGCGTTTATTCATCACGGGAATGGCCACATTAAAAGGCCTGTGCCGAAGTGAGTAAGGGGTTTCACTGGAGAAACTTACTGGTTTAAAGGAAAAAGACCGGTTACGGAGCAGGTTGTACAAGAAGACTAAGTTTAGTCTTAAGCGGCGGAGCCAGATTGGGTCAAGGTTCATATTTTGGCATCGTTCTCTATAGCTTAAAGACGTGGACCAACCGAGTAGTTGTCTGGTAAAACGCCTTTGTATGCTTTCAGTCGCAACTCTGTTGAATTTTTCATGTTAGAAAATATTATTGGGCAGCATTCAAGCAAAGATCTGACGTGGGATTTGTAGATGCTGATGATACTGTCCCGGAGAAGAAAGGAGCGGAAGAGAGGGGCCACACTTATTCCAGCCTTCGCCGCTTGGATGGCCGCGTCCTCAGAAGAGTTGGGGGAGCAGGAACAGTTGAGGCCCAAATTGCGGATGGTAGGTTGACTGGCTATAGGGGACCCACCAAGAGTTGTTGATCTAGAAGGAAATTGGAACTTTTGGGTTAGGGCCTTGCACTTATCAGTGGAAGAGCTCATCATCCAGGAGTGGCACCGACGATCAAGTACAGAAAGGTCAGCGGAAATGTTGCAGAGAGTAGGGGTAGCATCATTAGAATTAAAAGAGTAGACTATTCATATGTCGTCTACAAAAAAGAACGGCGTGCCGTGGTGTGCTAGAACCTATGCGTCATTAATGTACATTAGAAATGGGAGAGGACCCAGTACGCTGCCCTGTATAATACCACTTGCAACAGGTTTCGGTTTGGAAGTATGCCCATTGGTGAGGACCGCCTGCTAAAGATGAGTGAGACAAGGTTTCTGCCAAGGAAGCAGCGGGTCAGCAATGCCGAATGAACGCAATTTGAAGATAAGATGCAGGTGTGGAACGCGGTCGAAAGCCTTCGACAGGGGCAGGTAGACAATTACTAATGCCTGCCAGCTACCAACAGCCTTGGTGACTAGGTTGAGGAAGTCAAACTGACATGTGGTGCATGATCGCGATTTGGGAAGCCCGCGCTGCCTATCGCTAAGAAGGTTTGAAGCGAGAAGATAGGTGGTAATGTAATCTTTGATAATCGTTTCCATTACTCTGGAAACGTTAGGGGTATGGTTGTTAGGACGGTAATTATCGAGTTCGTGGACAGGTCCCTTCTTGTGTCGTGTAATGATGACTAAAAGCTTCCGGTTCGACGGTAATAAACTAAATTCGCTTCACAAGGTAAATAGGTTTAGTAATAAAAGTGGAAGGTCCGATCCACCGTGAATGCTTGCAGTCGGGGGCCACCCGTCTGGCCCAGGGTGAGCAGATGCTTTATAGCGTGAAATGAGCCCGAAAATAACGTTTACTTCAAATATTAGGGTAGATAAAGAAGAACTGGTAATAGCCAGAGGATTCGGGGGGTCTATATCTGAGGCAAAGGCCATGGAATCGGCGAAGTAATGGCTGAAGGCCTCAGCGATATAAAAAGGGGAGGTAGCCGAAGTTTTATTTGGTAACACAGAGTATTGGATCGTAGTATCTGTTGCCGAATTCCTGGATTTGTGTAGGAGTGAGAGTTTCAAGGCTTCATTGGGATGCCTTAGGGCTTTGGCTTCTTTGTTGCAGAGCTGGTCTTCTTTAGTTCCCGGATATTATTAATAAGATGTGTTGGTCTCATGAGAAGAGAGAGGTCGTGGCTTTGGAGGTAAAGTCTTTGCATTTTGAGGTGCTTTCGTTGGAGGGATGCAGGGTTGGACTTCCTGGGGGAGGGGTTTTGTGATACTGGGCTAAGTTTCAAGAGGCATTTTCCCATAGTAGGGTAAAAGTGATCAGCCGCCTGTTAGGGATGAGCCGTTAGAAAAAAGCTACTCCATTCTTGGTTACGGATGAGATTGGGCAGATGATTTTAATTTAAACGGGGGAATCGTTGACTCTGGTAAGACGGTCTGATGGATTGGGATGGAATAAAAGATTGTCAGCCATTTTCTCATGTTCGCTACCCGGAAATTTATTCATAAAGGAAACCGAAAAGTTGGGAAGGCTGTGGGTGAATATAAGATCTAGGATGTTGGCATTTTAGTAGGGGTCCTAAAGTGTTGCCCCCAGCCCCCAATGTGAGTATGAGAGACAAAGTCTATTAACTTGGGAGGTTTTCCCAGGATGTTTTAGGCCAGTTAAGATCACCGGCTATGATTTTCGCTGCCGAGGGTAGCAATGAAAAGTAATCAAGTGCATCAGTTAAAGGAGTTACGTTTGCAATAGAAGATGAGGGCGGGTGATAGACACAACTAGTGTGCATGACTAAAGTTGAGAACCGGATTGTGAGCCATAGAAAATCCGGAATTGAGTCGAGTGTGACATGTATAATGAGGAATACTGAAAGGACTTGCTGTACGTGCACTAGGCACCCACCTCCTATTCCGCCAATCCTATTTGCTTTAAAATCCTTGTACTCTTCAAGCATAATTTCGCTTGTGGGGGTGTGTTCGGCGACCCAGGTTTCAGTAATAAAGATTATGTCAGGACTGGATGTTATGATGTAGCTTTTTAAGTGATGAAGCTTATTTAAGATGGACCGCGAGTTAGATAAGATAAAGGATAATTCACTCATGTGGAAGTGAGTGCGTAGGTTAGGTAACTTAAGGGAGTTGTTGGTCGGAGAAAGTGCTCGGTGAGGGGCGTGAGTTGGAGCTAATACCAAGGAGGAGGAAAAGTGAGCTTTGGATGCCTTCCGCAGTGGCTTTGGAAGAAACAGCCGCGGAAGAACCGGAAATAATCAATTATGGGTCATTACGTGGTGAAAGAGAAGACCTGTGACGAAGAATACTTGCCGCTTGCCCTGATTTTTTGGGATCGTTTGAAGCTCCAGTGCAGTGACAGAATACGGAGTTATGGAAGATATGGGCTTTCCCACGTGACAAATTTGGTTTTGGTTGGTGTTTTGTGGTAAGCACAGGCCTCAGAGGGTAGGGGCTAAAAGTGTTCGGGGTGGCTTCGTTGACCGTCGACGCGGCTTGCCCGGGTGGAGAAGGATAGGAATCGGCGGTTGGTAGAGGTGGTATATGGAGTTTATTTTGGAAAAAGGTAGCGGTAATACCCAGTGTTGCGTAGTTGGCCTGCGGAGTTCGGTGAGCTACCGAAGGTATGAATGACTGACAAGGTGCTGGTATTGGAAAGTGGTTCATTAGGGCCAGAAGAGGGGAGAGATTGTGGGATTTTATGCCAGAGGGTGGGGAAAATTTACTCAAAGTGGGTTTGTGGCCGTATCTTGCGAGTAAAAAGACTGGTGGGAAAGACAAAGGTGGGGTAAAACGACAATTTTGGTGCGGTAAAGGAATTAACGGGATGAACGGTGGAGGCACGGAAAAGTCAGGAAGTGATGTGCTGAGCAGATGCAGCGTTGAATAACAGCTGTGAGGTTGTTTGAGAGTATCGACCGTATAAGTGCGTGTAGAACTGAGATTTTGCTGGGAGGAATTACGGTTTGAGAAACTAACCATTTTGGGGACAGAAATGGCAGGTCCCAGAATTAGTGGCATCCTACTGGGGTATCTGTTCGCTTCTCATCTTTTCCCGACCTTTGGGATGTAGCCTGGTGATATAAGACTGTCGCTACCTAGTGAACTTAACGTCGAGGCCTTTAGCAGGGATGGAGTGTGGGTTGCCGAATTCTGGAATTGCGGCCGTAGGTTGCCCTTGGTATCGACAATGCATTGGGGGATAAGTATAAATCTTTACCAGCTTCCGGCCTATGGGAGATAAGTCAGATTGCGGCTATGAGGTTGTGTCCTTAGGTCCTCTACTTCTTGGCAGTTTGTTTGCGGGAGCGCGCCCTAAAGGTTGACGGGTTTGATTCGAACGAGAATGACCTGGCAATGATATGGTGTGGTCCGGAGGGTGGGTTTAAGTCGTCGCTATTTGGTGTGGACAAGAACGATCAAACTTTGATTTATGTTTCGCCTTTGGAGGGTGATGCAAAGTTGTTCAGTCGGGAAGGCTACGCGATTTAGGGATCCGTTCCTGATGCACAGAGCTAGGCTGTCCGGCAGTACTCGGTGAATTCGAGTTCCAAGCAGCAGCGATACTATTGCCGAAGTTCAACCCTGCATCCCTCCAACGAAAGCACCTCAAAATGCAAAGACTTTACCTCCAAAGCCACGACCTCTCTCTTCTCATGAGACCAACACATCTTATTAATAATATCCGGGAACTAAAGAAGACCAGCTCTGCAACAAAGAAGCCAAAGCCCTAAGGCATCCCAATGAAGCCTTGAAACTCTCACTCCTACACAAATCCAGGAATTCGGCAACAGATACTACGATCCAATACTCTGTGTTACCAAATAAAACTTCGGCTACCTCCCCTTTTTATATCGCTGAGGCCTTCAGCCATTACTTCGCCGATTCCATGGCCTTTGCCTCAGATATAGACCCCCCGAATCCTCTGGCTATTACCAGTTCTTCTTTATCTACCCTAATATTTGAAGTAAACGTTATTTTCGGGCTCATTTCACGCTATAAAGCATCTGCTCACCCTGGGCCAGACGGGTGGCCCCCGACTGCAAGCATTCACGGTGGATCGGACCTTCCACTTTTATTACTAAACCTATTTACCTTGTGAAGCGAATTTAGTTTATTACCGTCGAACCGGAAGCTTTTAGTCATCATTACACGACACAAGAAGGGACCTGTCCACGAACTCGATAATTACCGTCCTAACAACCATACCCCTAACGTTTCCAGAGTAATGGAAACGATTATCAAAGATTACATTACCACCTATCTTCTCGCTTCAAACCTTCTTAGCGATAGGCAGCGCGGGCTTCCCAAATCGCGATCATGCACCACATGTCAGTTTGACTTCCTCAACCTAGTCACCAAGGCTGTTGGTAGCTGGCAGGCATTAGTAATTGTCTACCTGCCTCTGTCGAAGGCTTTCGACCGCGTTCCACACCTGCATCTTATCTTCAAATTGCGTTCATTCGGCATTGCTGACCCGCTGCTTCCTTGGAAGAAACCTTGTCTCACTCATCTTTAGCAGGCGGTCCTCACCAATGGGCATACTTCCGAACCGAAACCTGTTGCAAGTGGTGTTATACAGGGCAGCGTACTGGGTCCTCTCCCATTTCTAATGTACATTAATGACGCATAGGTTCTAGCACACCACGGCACGCCGTTCTTGTTTGTAGACGACATATGAATAGTCTACTCTTTTAATTCTAATGATGCTACCCCTACTCTCTGCAACATTTCCGCTGACCTTTCTGTACTTGATCGTCGGTGCCACTCCTGGATGATGAGCTCTTCCACTGATAAGTGCAAGGCCCTAACCCAAAAGTTCCAATTTCCTTCTAGATCAACAACTCTTGGTGGGTCCCCTATAGCCAGTCAACCTACCATCCGCAATTTGGGCCTCAACTGTTCCTGCTCCCCCAACTCTTCTGAGGACGCGGCCATCCAAGCGGCGAAGGCTGGAATAAGTGTGGCCCCTCTCTTCCGCTCCTTTCTTCTCCGGGACAGTATCATCAGCATCTACAAATCCCACGTCAGATCTTTGCTTGAATGCTGCCCAATAATATTTTCTAACATGAAAAATTCAACAGAGTTGCGACTGAAAGCATACAAAGGCGTTTTACCAGACAACTACTCGGTTGGTCCACGTCTTTAAGCTATAGAGAACGATGCCAAAATATGAACCTTGACCCAATCTGGCTCCGCCGCTTAAGACTAAACTTAGTCTTCTTGTACAACCTGCTCCGTAACCGGTCTTTTTCCTTTAAACCAGTAAGTTTCTCCCGTGAAACCCCTTACTCACTTCGGCACAGGCCTTTTAATGTGGCCATTCCCGTGATGAATAAACGCAATTAAAATGCCGCTATTTTCGTCCACTTTGCTTCTATCTTCTCTCGTAGCCTGCCTCTCTTATGCCTCGTACTTTACTGGTTTTTATATGCCTCCATTAACCATTAATCCACATCAGGGGCACACCCTGACTGCTGTTTTTTATTTACTCTCCTTTTCCAGTTCTCCCGTCACGTGCTTTTCACCCTCAACATTGGTATAAGCGCCTGTAAAACTCCGTTGCTTGGTCGGTTACTAACCACTGGCTCCGTCCTCTGGAACCCTTCGCAACCTAGCCGTCCGATCGCTGCTCTTGTATCTCATACTTTCATAGTTGAACTACGCTCCACATGCACAACCATCAGTGAAAATTAGTGCCATTCTCAATGGTGCGGGGCGCGGCCAGATCCACCGCTTTGGCCGGCGCACATCGGGCCTGCAGGTCGTCTGCAACGATGTACGAGCGCAATTAGGCTGGTTGATCACACCTCCTGTGTTTGCTTCGAAGTGCTTTCAGGTTGGGTGTCCAGCGCACGGACAGCCCCACCCACTAGCACCCGTTGCGGATCGCACGCTCCAATGCTGTCAGCTGCAGATTGCATGCCCCAACCACCTTTGTTCGCCACGGTACGCCCACCTATCACTCTTGTCATCACTCTTATCACATCCATTTTATCGTTCTTCTGTAATATGCTCACCTACCCATTATGTCCTCGCTCCTATCGATTCTCAATGTGTCACCTCTGATTGCAAGTCACTATCGCACTACATACTTTTCTCTGCCGACGACCGCCGATATTTTATTTCTTCACCCTTGTCGGCGTTGCCGGCTTGTAGTATCTGTTCATTTGGTAGAACCTCATGCTTACAAAGCTCACTGATGTCATTATTACGCCTCACTGCCTGCCGTTCTGTCAAACCCTCCCTCGTTCTTCCCTCTCATGCCTAATACCGACAAACGCCAGCCCCACCAGCACCCATGACCAGTTCTCATATTAAAACTGCCGTTCCAAACTCTGCATCTCTCACAGCCACATTTAGTATTAAGTTACTATCACTCTTCTTGTCTTGCCTGGCTCCGCGACTCCTCTGTGGATCCTTCCACTTGGCAGTGCTCCGATTAGTTTCGCCCAGTTGCATCCACTTGTACCATTGCCTGCATGCACGCGGCTCCCAAATTCCATGTCCCTGACTCCGACGCGCATCCACTGTTCATGCGTAGCGTTCGTCCACTGGTCTACATGTCTTGGTGCATCTTTCCTCTCTGTCCTTTTCGTGTTCCACCCGCAATAAGATGATCATACTGGTTATGTCTCACCTGTCTTTTTCGGCCCGTGCTCCCATCTCCCGTTTCTTCTACTGTTTGCCAAAGGCATTTCATGGGTGCCTTTTGGACCGTTCTGCTTTTTCACTTGCCACCTAATGTAAACTCACTGTTTCGTCATGGTTCTCATTCACGGCTTCAGTCCGTTCGATCTGCCATTAACCTCTGGTACCCCTTTTGCTCATTCCTCTCCCACGCTGTTTGCCGTCACAGCTGCTGCATCTTGCATCACGGGCAGTTTCACCTCCCAGGTAACTTTCTCCACTTTGTATGCACAATCGCTCTGCGCTGCTTAGCCATCTCCATCGCCACCATCCTCCTGATGAATAATGTAAGCCCATTTATTAATGCTCCTCCCATTCTTGACCGACACCACATGTCTCACCTGCATAAATCAGGTTATTTGATCTATCCCCACCTGTTCTCTACGATACTTTCCTTCATCTCCCCTTTTTGGACTGCTTCGCAGTCGTCGTTTTTTCTATGCTTCCGCATTCTCCACTCTCTCTGTTGATCCGCCAAGTTCACCCGTCATGAAGATAATTCACGCGATATTCCAAAGTTAATTCTACAAACATTCGACCTAACCTAACCTGCCCCTCCTAGTAACTGATAATTTCTTTCTAGGACTCAATTGTTATTGATCCGGTCTCTCTTATATGTATACACATGTGCATATATTTATATATAAACAACCGCACATATGTATATATGCATTCGCTCTGTATCCTGTAGTTCCTCACAGATCATCTCTCTTGCTATCATCCCACTAACCGCCATGATATGCATCCATTCCTTCCACATCTATAACCCACATCTACTGTGTCCAATTCCTATGAACTATTTTTTTAACTGATTCACCTTTTACGTCTTACTTTGCTTGCTCCCTGTTTTACAATGAGTTTTGTGCCCTGTTTGCCGATCATCTATTGCAGAGTGCCAAAGCTTCGTTGCTGCGTAATCCCTGCAGTAAATCTCACTTTTTCCTCATCGTCTCCCGCTATTACAGTTTCTTATGCTGATTTATAGCCTTTCTCATGTATATCAGTCGGCCTTCCAGATGTCCCTATACTGATCAGCCGAATTCCTAACCTGACCTTGACTTTCAAACTCACCAAGCGTCCATTTGAATCTGCCCATGAGTCCATTTAAACTCAGTACATTTTCTTTGGTGTGCATACATTTGCCATACTTTCATCCCACGTTACTCCCCATTCTAAGCCCCTTTCATCCAACTTCTGCCATGTGAACTTATACATTTTCAAGGGTTCTGTCCATCCATTCCATCAGTTGTAAACAGTCGATCATACAACTGGCAAGCCTAGGGCGTCTCTGAAATAAACCATTATTAATATTATTATTAGGTGACACCCAATTTAGGAGAAGGACTCTCGATAACAGGCTTGCTTCCTCAAAGCACCAAGTCACAACTCCTTACCCACTTAGAAGCCTATACATTTACCTGAAAGCTTGTTTTACTCAATATCTTCAGCGTACTCGAAAAACCTACACACGTTTGCCTTTTACGTCAACGTCTCCACCTGAATATGATTCGTGATGGGTATGAGTCCTCTGTAAGACATATACACCGCAACTTGAGCAAAGCACAGCCAACTCAGACAATTCTGAAAGGCAAAGCATTATGGATTCGTAGCTTCTATGGCACTGAGTTGAAAATCAAAAAAGCATAGAGATGAGCAAACCTCGAGTATGCGGTCAGCAGTGAAACTCAAGGGTCCAACATCTCTTATTCCGAGCAGGACACCCAAAAACGAATACAGGACAATTTCAGATGTCCCACAAAATCACGAAAAAGTACACTTGCTGTCCATGGGAGACCTGAGCAAAGTAATGGCGAAATTAGTCACATTCACGAGGCATGTTGAGAAGTAGGAGGGATTTTCAGTATAGATCCTTTTCACAATTGACGAATGGGCGCTGATCGCCTCAAGAGGGCTAGTGCTCTGGCGTCAATAGCGATTGTTTCGCGATTGTTCTTCGTGTGCGGTTGGGCATATCCCATTATTCATCGTCAACCGGTACATGCATTGACTGCGGGGAGTAGGGAGTAAGGAGGACCAATACCCGAGTTCAAGCATTCCGACATTGCTGAGCTGGGTTCGTGAAAATGTCCGACTATATTTATGTATCCGTTGTGTGCTTTGTGCTACCCGCATACTTGTGCTCCAGCCAGTGTTTATTTGCGTACAACGCGCCACTTTCCCATAACTTATTCAAACCTGTGTGATTCACGTGCTCATCTTCTTACACCATGAACTTGGACCTCTTTTTCGGTCTTTGCGACCGTATATATGTGGTTCGCATGCATTAGTGGTTGCTCACTTTATGATTCGTCAGTGTAGGAACTACGAACAAATCTTGTTCAGATTTTGGAATTAGTGTGAATCGTCCGCAGTTTGCTTGAACGTGCCCTTAAGTCATCGCACCTGACCCGAAAAGTTTGGACACAACATTTTCTCGGCCATTTCTTGCCGAATAATTTGCGTCACAGAGCGGCGTGTTTTTGATTAGGAAGTCATCGGTGCTGCCCCAGGAAAGTTTTTCTACGATCTGATTTAAAAACTGGCAGTTTATAATTAAACTGCTCTCAGTGAATGATATGCTCCGATAGATCAAAAATACTCAAACCAAAGTGAGCACAAGGCAGAATGAATGAAGGGAAAAGGAAACTGTGTCACGAGTTTCGCAGACGAGACAAGAGAGAACTTCACCGAATCGGTGAATTCAGCCTCCCTTAGTTAAATGGAAGCTCGTTTGCAGATCCCGAACAGACTGGGAGATAAGTGATGACAGGCTGGGAAAACATGATGCGCAGTTGGCTGTTTTGTATTGGCATGAGAGTCGAAATTAAAATCAAACCCTTTATGTGGAACCGAAAATAATTTTGCTCTCTATTTGAATATAAGACACCACCGCTGAGCAGATGGAGAGCCAATGCCGACGAGCTAGCAACTGGGAAGTCGACTCTTGCGGAGCTTCAAAACTGTAGGTATCGGGATGCAGTTCTCGCTTCGGCGGGTCAAATCAACAGGAACCATAATGAGCTAGGCAACCCGGCAACATGAACGGCCCAAACCACATGGTGAAACACTAAAATGGCCACAGCCCATCTGTTATCGAAAGAAGCATGCGCATCAAGGCCAGCACCGCCGACGTAGCATATTGCTTCGTTTACGGTACACATAACTTTACAGAATCGAAACAGCTCGGTGCTGACAGGGGTGACATCACCAGTGTTAGTGAGTTTGACACCAACATATAAGCACAGGGACCAGTAGAACCACAGTGGTTTGGTTTGTATGAAGTCCTCATTGATTGCGGTAGCAAGTTGGATCACCGACAAAGCGGAACAAGGAAACCAGGACGGAACAAACCACGAAGGGAGCAGTCAGCTTCATGCTCACGTGAAAAAGGGAAGCAGCACTAACCGGTAGGTCACGAACCGACAGAGATCGCCAGTAATTCAATGTGAGACGTGCTGAATGGGGACTAGATGGGGTAGGCTTGGGGTAGAATCTTGGGGTATGGACTGTGTAGCTATCATAAACAGGACTTGAAGGATGAAAAAAGAGCGCGTTCGGCACGCACGGGGATTTTTCTGTATGCGGCATGGACATCGGAGACGGAAAAATGGATGGGTTGACAGTGCCACCAGCGGAGTATACAGACTAAATTGGGGCGCTTAGTATTCCACTTACGGCATACAGACCGCCTTGGACAGAATGAGGTTCTGGACAAGATGGGTGTCACTAACGTGTCTCCATAGGAGCCCCTCGTCTGAACATGAGACGGGTGAGCTTCCACTGCAGTGCCCAGCGACGTAAACTAGGAATACGGAGAGATGTTGGACAGTCTGGGGGTTAATTGTCCCTGCGATAGACTGACATCAGACCCGGGCGACGGCGAGGGGGATCAGAAAAACGACTGCCAAACAAAGCTCAGGATGTGGACCCGGTGAAAAAAAAGCACCAGGCTACTAGCCGGAGGGGGCGATCTTCAAGGCTACCTATTCTCATTATCATTAACTTTGTCTTGGAAGTAGACAATCTGACCTACTACTTTTTTGAAGGAAACAAGAAGTCAAAATTCTTATTCGTCACCAGTTCTTCGTTCCATTTTTAAGCTCCTGTGATAGGCCTTTTCTTCCCAGGGACCGCCTTTTAGTTCGAGTGGATTTCACTCAGTGACCTTGACTTTCAACTCTGCTACTTTTTCAACTCGTATCTATCATTGTGTTTGTTTAAACCGTCTACGATACCGACTTGTGCGTGTGTGTCTACAATATCAATAATGATTCGAACATTTTCTGATTTGTGTCAGTTGATGACTACGGAGCATGCTCCGAGATACCCGGAAATAGGCCGTTACTAATAAGGTACTCCATTGAAAAGTCGACAAAATGGGCGCTTGGTTCCAGCCTCTCAGCCAGAGAACGGAAGATTCGGGCAAACAGCTGAGCCTTCGGGGGAATGGACGAGGAGTGGCTGCCCCCAATGGCTGCACCATGTACCTGGGGCTGGGAGGCTGCTGTAAATGAAATGTGAGGAGCGTAGGAGTATACTACGTTTGGTAAAGGAGGCAGCCTCCGCGCTCAGAGCTCATAGACAAGGATTTCCACCATGGTGAAAAGGCACTACAACGAAGTCACTGATGCGTAAATTCGGGCATGGGGAAGGTATTCGGGGGAAAGAAGGTGAGGACGGCCACCCGAGTATCGGAGAAAGGTCAACCAGTTTGAAAAGGAAATAGCAGGTGAGAATGACCTGAAGTGAATACTGCTGGTGCGGTCAAGAAGAACCACGAGATGTTCTTCAGTCCTGTCCAGGGTCAGGTATCCATGTGGGTAATAGTGTGGAAAGCAGTACTGGGGAGCGGTGACCAGGACAAGGACGACAAACTGGAGGTAGATATATTCCGAGAGCGATTCAGGGATTTCCACATTGTAGATAAGGAAAGACATCCGATGGATCTAGGACTCCTGAGGTCTGCTTCCACGGAAGAAGTTGAAGAATCAACGGGTGAGGTGAATTTCATACTGGAAACGCTCGACGAGAGGCAAAAGCCTGGACCAAGTTAGGAGCATCCAGCTATCGCCAGACTACTTGCTCGGATACTGGCAGGGGTATCGCCCGCGGTGTTTAACAGAAAACTGAAATGGCGGTGCCACCGACCGAACGGCAAACAACGGAAGCCCCGCCGATCCATAAGGAAGTTTAAAAATATCAGCAAACGAACTGACGACCTGTGAGCTCACTACCAGTATAATGAAAATCACTGGATAATTTATCCGAATTTCTTTCGCACCTGGGGGATAACGAACTACTAGTCGATAGGGAGCGTCGCTCTGAGAATGGCGAATTCTGCCTCGGCAACCTCCCTTATGTTTTTGATGAGGCAAAGAGTGGGCTGGGCCAATGGGAGAATGTGGACGTGCTTCAGCTGGACTTCCGCGAAGCGTTCAGTGAATCGGAACAAGGGATGCCCCTAACAAGCCAGCGGATGGGCTTGGCTACAAAGCTGGTGGAGTTACTAAAACATTTTCTACCTAGTCTCCGATAGTATGCCAAAGTTGAGGACATCAGGACTTCCAAGGCGGCGGAAAACAGTAGAATTTCTCAGAGATGGGTATTTGATCCAATTCTGTCCGTGATATCTGTTGTCGACTTACCACGTTTTACGGGACCACTTTGTTGCATGTTCACGCATGGTATAAGGGTTCTGGAGTGCCGAGAACCTTGTCAGATTCAGTTGGATCTGCACGCCCCTACCGGTAATGTTTATCATGGAAGTCGCCTGTGGACCTGGAAAATGGTAGCATCTGATGGCCAAGGGATTCAACGGATCACGCTATCTGAACCCGGGAACTTGGGGCTTGCATCACCAGAATACGAGGTCAGTGACTTGGATGTGATCGTTTCAAGCGGCTTTAATCCCTCAGTACAACGTCTGCAAGCTGCTTGCAGGACAAGCACAGCAGTGTACAATGTTTTATAGAACAGCGGTGCTGAGATATCCGGTGGTTTCGATGCTGTTCCGCAAGGCGTTGGCCAGACCTCTCATTGAGTACGTGGTTCAAGTCTGGCTTCCGCTATTTGTGCGTGGCAACCTACCTCTGGAAAAGTTTCGAAGGAGTTTCAGGAGAACGGTATTCGGATTCCGAGGGTTGCAGTTTAGGTGCAGGCTAACAGGGCCAAGGTTTTTCCGTCGGGCCCGGGAGGGCGAGACAAAAATTGCTTGAAACAGCGAAGCAGTTAAATGGAGTGTCAGCCACAAGCATGCCTTTGTCTGCCTGTGATGAAATCTCTGCATTTTGTGGACATAAGCTAAAACTAGTGAAACCATGAACCAGCATAGTCATCAGCTCCCAGTAGTGTGCGCGCAGGATCATTAGCAACTGGAATAAACACCCCGAGGAAGTGCTGAGAGCAAATTCTGTGGATGTGTCTGGGAGAAATCTTGGACGTATCATAGGAAGGCCCTTCCAAATCGCCCGTGAGTTAGCAAAATGATTCTTTTTGGGACTCCCCAGTCCTTGCGGGCAACCGCCCCCTCTGCTTCCGACTCTCTAGAAGCCTTCAGTATTTTAACGTACCCTCCCTGGACATTTCTCGGTCTTCCAAGAGTTCCTGGTTTTCTATTATTTTAGGGTGCCGATGTCAAGATTTTTGCGCGAAAAAAGGTAATCTGCGGGTTGTCGAGCACTTGCCCCACCGAAAATCTGCTCTCTACTACTTTTTCGGACGCTAATCCCGAGAAGTGTTGCACTTTTAGCCGAAAAGAGACAAAAGGTCCCGGGTACGCGACGCACGGGACAACCGGAGGGGCACAAGTGGAAGGCGCCGGGCTGTCTTTAGCTTTGACCGCCCGTTCTGTGCTCTCCCCTGATTTGACGTGAGCCGAAGTGAATTCAACTGCCCACTGAAGCAGTGCAAAAGGATGCACAAAGGGCTCGTTGCTGCGAGAATCTGTACTTATCAACTAAGGCGAAGCTTCCAATCACGTGACCTGTAGCCCTGAGGAGTCAGCGTTGCTGATGTCTGCTTTTTATGCGATAGTCAGATCACGCTTACAGCACTTCGCCCAGGCATGATCGCCGTCACTGCTGTGCTACAAAGCGGGCCCTAGAATAGATGTAGCCATGCTTCACAAAGTTAATTATGGGGCCAAATAAACTTTTTCATTCAGTCAGAGTGAAACAGCTTAACCTAGCCCTGCTGGAGCGTACACGCAGAAGAGACTCCATTGACGCACCCAAACAGCTAAAGGACTACCGAAACCAAGCTTCCTTTTCTGAAGCCTGGCTCCATTACGGCTCTCAAGGGACATGAGCTGAAGCCGACGAACCACAAGCATGTAGCTGTTTTTGTGGCACAGCCTCCCGCGGGCCGTGTGACGAGCCTTTGGCAAGGGTTCCGGGGGATTTGGTGGCCACCTAAACTGTAGCGGCATTCAAGGCCCCCCTAGATAGACATTGGCCAGTGGAGGACGAGAGGATCCAGCGCAAACTGTCTTTCCTTCATTATTCCCGAAATTCCTCCTATTCTGTACAGAGTTGTTTCGATCTGCACGTTACATACAATCCCGAAAGTGGATATGCGTTTATCACTTCGAGTTCGCAAACGGGTACGTTCGCATGCTTCGAGAGGAGTTGAGAAAGAGTGGTGGGGCTGTGGAGCACGAGGCAGAAGTAGATAGAGCTAATCTGATAACCAGCTTGGTCGAAAAGAAAAACTGCCAGGTTAGGCCGAAACCCGTCAGAAAACGTCGACCTTGGCCCAAGGGTGAAGGAAACAAGGGCTGTCTGCCGCATCAACTTGAAAAAGCCTTCTGACTGGAGTGGAATCACGCAAGTACCGAGATAAATATTTGAATGATAAAATGCAACGCACAAAGCTTAAAACGGGGTCATGGCAGACAACGATGGAAGACTGCTACTCATGAACTGATAGAGAATATCGCAAGAGACGTCAGAGTGGTAGGGACTAAAACCGTTGGCATTCGACTGACGTTAACAGGATGGCTGCGATAACCATTGTGACACCGGTAGTTAGGCGCTATATGAGAAGACATTGGCGAAGAACCCAACCAGCGTTACCGCCACCCATTTAGGTAAACTGCCACAACTTTCACTCTAGGGGTCTGTTGCTTCTCACGGCTTGGGCAAGAAAACTAAATACTCATCCTCCTTTTTGTGTACACGTGATGGACTCACAACTCTGAAACCGGCTCCCACTAAGGTTCCTCTAAGCGTGAGCAATCTTCGTCTTATGCGGTCTACAATTCAAGTCGCGAGATGGGAGATGTTTCCTCCCAGTAAGTCGACACCCGATGTTCCGGCTCTAAGTGGTTCCAACATTGTGACAACAAAAGCCGGAAGAAACAATTCAAGCGTACAGTCAACCATAAAATGGATTATTGGTAAAAATAAAAAAAAAATAAAAAGAGGTCCTGAATGCAACTCAGAATTTGCTGCAACCTAGTGAACGGTAAGCAGTAGGCTAAACTACTGCTTAATCCACAAACAGCGAAGTTTCTAGCTGGGCCGGGGACGTCGCAAACCAGAGTAAGGCAACCAATGTGACGGCTCAGGGAAAGGCGAATTCCACCGTACTCCTCGGGTTAGAAGTCGGATGAGACGTTGAGAGCGTATGAGCCGCGAGCGGTACTGCAGCACGTGAAGTTGAGGATACGAAACCACTGATCCCTCTATTACCAAGGATCAGTGGCTCACCTCAAGGCTTGTGTCCAAGGGAAAGAATAACGAATAAAATGCAACGTGGACAACAGCGCCAGAAAGGAAACTGTCAGTCTGACACACGAAACCTGTAGTTTCCGTGGCAAACGGGAGAGCCGATGAATATTATAATAAAGTCCGACGTCGATGCCCTGAGAAGATCAGACGATGCAGGATAATAATAATGCACTGTTCGGTAGATATGCTGAGTTTAATCGGAGTGAGAGAGGCCAGAGACGAGGGCTGAATATCACTGCTAATGCTGGCCGGAATAGACCGCTGAGGTCTAGTTTAATACAGATTCGGATGACGTGCAGATCAAATTGTGCTGCAATATGGTCATGTGGAGTACGGTTTGGTCTTCGTGCGCTTACATGGCAGCTCAGGCGGCAGTGCAGGATGGTCTAGAATTTCTGCGGACGCACCAAGCTGTGTGTACGGAAAGGGGAGTTATTTGTAAGGACGTTAGTGATAGCAAGTAATTTGCGAGGAGCATGGGTCATACTGCAGTACACAATGAGATAATAAAAGTGACAACAGAGTTAGAGAATTAGAGTGGACAGGACAGGTGCATGCGTACAAAGTAGTACAGAAAAGCGGTTAAATGGATCAAAGCGGTCCTAGTTCACCTACTTTAAAATCACTCGATGGGACATCAGGGGACAACGAAACTGTGATGCCGTTTAAATGTGCAAACGAAGTCCATTTTAAGGACAAAAGGGTAACACTAGGAAACCAGCACAGGGTGATATTCAGCTGCTGTATTTGAGAGACTCACCAGCTAATCGGGCGTTCCAACACAGACGGGACAAGATTCAGTAGACCACGGAAGTTTCACCAGGAAGGACCAGGGTACTGTTACATCCCAATGCCTGTGGCGCCAGATAAGCGTTTGCAGAAACCACAGAAAACACTGGAAGCCATCACGTCGAAATGATCGCAGTATCCAAGTCGTGGTTGTCTGGAAATGGCCGATGCACGCAGGAAGTTGAAAATCACTAAGTGTTCTATTGACGGGATATTTGCGGTGATAATGCAGGTGGTGAAGTGACCTTTCTCATTCAAGAGGGTTTGGTTCACATGGAGTCAGAAGTCAAGTTACCAATGATGCACATGCTGTTGTGTGCCGTAGCCATCAGAATACCCATGGCAATCTGCGATTACGTGTGTGCACATGAGTCCAGACGCGTAAACGGAGGAGGGCGCGGAACTCACTCAAAAAACAGAATAGCCGGAAGCAGGAGCGAATGCCAAACCGATCGTGAGGAGTTTTATTCTGCCAGAGGTAGAAAAGGACAAGAAGCTGTAATCGTGATCTAGCAGAGGATGAATTCATCGGGTGACTTAAAATGATAACTTTTTCTAGCACACGTAGGGAACACCATGCATAGAACGGGGAACCCACCTTCTTTTCTGAACCTGGTATTCATGAGTCGTGAGGGCGACTAGGTCGGCCAGCGGCCGCTCACGTTTTGGCAAGGTTGGTCGCGCTGACATATTTGTTTGCTGCCCTAGGCATTTGACGGTCACACAGAAACTGTGCAAAACTCAAGGGAAAATGAAAGCGGCCAACCTAAACATCGACACCGCCAAATGTGACCGGAGCGCGGAGGATGAAAATGCAGTGGCAGAAGACGAGCGAAGCCTACTGGCAATTCCAAACAGGTTTACCCTAGCGTGAGAAAACAAGTGCAGGAGCAAGCTGGACTGGTGCGCAGAAGGGGCTAGATCTATTGAGAAATAAGATGTGAGTTGGCGGAAGTTTGAAGCAGTCGTGAGTGAGAGAACAATGCAGCAGTGTATCGAGCACTTCAACTCAGCTTGCAAGATGCGAATAAGAGCCAGCTTTGACAAATGTTGCTGTGCATAGTCCTAGGGGATATTAGGATTTTGAGCAATCGAAAGATGTTTTGAGAGCAGAAATTAGGCAGCTTGTTTCAGGGGATGAGAGACGAGCCTACGATGATCGGAGCAAAGGCATTAGGCATACACTTCGGAAGCGGGCCCCGAAGAGATGAGGGACATCAGGAGGCATCAGAGGAACCAGCAGGAGCCCATGATATGCCATGTATGTTTCGGATGATAGAGGCGATGAGAATAAAACTGGAGGTGCTGAAGAAAGCTCAGCGGAATCAGGTGGTGTATATTTAACCATCATAAAACCTCTGGCTATTGGAATAATGAGGTTCGCCTGCTGGCCGTTTCGTGCAATCGTTGGTCCAAAGGCGCTGCAAACCAACGCCAAAGCTGCAAAAGTGGTGGGTATTCACGAGAATAGACTGCCATGGCAGGGGCAAATCTATGGACGTCCGAACCTTTCCTGTGGCCGCCTATCACGCAAATGTTTGCGATCAGTTTTGCTAATGACGAATGTTTTTTGGCTAATCATCCCCTGTACTCTACGGCAGCGGCGTGGTGCAGTGGTGGTACATGCCTTTGAATTTGAAGGGCTAGGATCCAAACACTGGATGTGGTGAAAGGCATGCACCAACAATGAGCACCGCAAAGTGCGAATTTCGAGCCTGGCTCTTCCGAATGCAAATTTGGTCGGATAAACCGAGGTTTGTGCTTGGAAGATGGGGCCAAAAGGACGGGCAGTCGAACTGACATTTATCCCATATATATGATTGGAGAAAAAGTCGAGCACATGTGCAACTCTTTGGTAGTGCACGGGCTGCTAAGGGGAGAATAGCATGAGCTTTCAAAGGGTAGATCATGGTTCTCGCACCTTCCCGTGCTCTTAAGCGAAGTTGCAACAAAGCTGGGTGAGGCGAAATTGGTGGGAGTTTTTTATTCAGAATCCAGTAAGACCTTCGATTTGATAAATTGCAGCCTACCACTGGGGGAAATCAATGACTACGAGATGGGAGTATATCTACATAGTTAGATGGCTGACGTTTTGCTCAACAAGACATTTTCTGTTGGGGTTTCGAATGGAGACTCTGCACCGGTGTAAAATGCAAGTGGTGTCCAACAGGGACCAGTTTTGCACTACTTACATTCTTCCTTCATATGAGTGACCTGACTCACGTCAGTGGCAAATACTGGCTAAATATACTCAGGGGGTGGCACAATGGGCAAATATATGGGTTATGCCCTTAAACAAAGGTTAAATCTGTCTACAAACCAGGACGTCAGTCGGTTTGTTCGCTGAGAAAAAGAAGCTTCCCAAGACGGACGTAGTGCGACAGATTAGAGGCCAAGCTATTATCCAGCCGCAGGTTTAAAATGAGCGGAGCGAAGCGAGCTTGCAGGCAATAGGCCAAAGATAGTATTTCCGTTCTAATAAGACAATTTCTTGCTGACTCTCGGATGTGCTCTTATCTCTGTGAGAAGCCAAAATGTGGTTCCACTTTGAATAATACGT
The DNA here is from genome assembly GCA_948099385.1 of Fasciola hepatica. Taxonomy (NCBI): domain Eukaryota; kingdom Metazoa; phylum Platyhelminthes; class Trematoda; order Plagiorchiida; family Fasciolidae; genus Fasciola; species Fasciola hepatica. The sequence goes on from CANUEZ040000133.1 coordinate 2,016,412, forward strand.
GCAGATTTTGGCACCTCTTTTCAAAAGAGATGCGGTTCTTCCTTGCACCAAGGTATCCGCCATATTTTCTGGATCGACGATTGCCGGAGAAACTGTGATGAGCAGCGGTACTTATATGATCTCAATTAGGCTGCTTGGATAGCCACGTCTCCTTAACCACGATTATGTCGGGGTGAATCTTTATCGATAAGGTTCTCTTTTGGGTGGTCCTCCTAGATATTGAGCTCCCACTGACAAAAGTAAGCAAACGGTCATTAGTCGGGCGTATAACGTAAAATTTGGGTCAAGTGGTAGTGATAATAATATGTTATTTGCAGGTACGCCTGAAAGTAAGATCAAAAGGTAGGCACGAATTAAATACAGCCCACAATAAGAAAATGTATCAGTAATTAAATGCAGATTATAAGGAGAAGTTTGGGTGTGTTGAGTTGTAAACCCTTCCTTGCCCTATGATTCCGTAGCTGTCACAAATTCCGAGCTCACTCACTAAATGAACAAACCAAAGGAGCGCACAGGACAGTCCTCCATCTGCGATGGCAGATGAAGTTTCGTGTCCAGCTCAGGATGTCTATCCACCAAGCTCGGCGAACTATTCGAGTGGCGCCCAGGACGGCAGAGGTAAGTGGAAGGAGATTGTATCTGTCCGAAAGAGAGTTCCATCAGCCCGTGAAAACAGCTGCCTCGAACTCAACACCCCAGAGGCTACTGCAAAGCCTCCTCAGAACCGACCAGATCATGACCCGATGCACCTCAGACTGATCCTAAATGAACTTTTTGCGAAAGATGAAGCGAGGGCGTCAGCAAGAGTCCGAGTAAGAGAGGCACTCCGGCTCGGTGTTTCAAGAGTCCGGAGGACCATGAAAACTGGAACTTGTTCTTGGTTCTCCTGAGCAAGCAATGAAGGTTCTAAGGTGGTCACACCATCTAAAGAGGAAGTGTGTTTGCCCTCACCAAACATTTCCCCAGAGAATGGTGAAAAAGAGAGCCAAGGCTATGCAGAAATAAGAAGGGGGGAAATGATGAAAAGGATCTTGGTATCCGAGATTTTAGTCCAGAGTTGAATACAGATAAGCTGGCTATCACACCTGCCGGTGAGCTCCCTCAACGCGGCAGTGGGCATTGCTCAAGCAGAGGACTACCAGGTGGCATCCGCCAAGCTGCTGCTGGTCAACATACGTGGATAATGGAACAAACGGGCCGAACTGGAGGCCAATAAACTGGATAGAACCATGTCTAATATTGCACTTACCGAGACATGGCTAACAGGTGGTATTCGGGACACAGAGGTCTCACCAGCTGGGTGTGTGTTGTTTCTTGCCTATCGCATTTCTACCAGGGATGGAGGGGATAGTGCCCTGTACGTGGAAAGCAGGGCACCAGCACATCAATCTGACAGCTATGTGAAAACGTATGGACACGGAGGGGACTTGTGTTGCGGAGTAAAACGCTCCAACAGAAGCCACACAATACTTGGGAACATCTGTCCTCCTCCGGCGGCCGGCGTGCGGGGTATTCTCGATTCTGTGTCGACAGTTGACAGTCGGCCGTCATATGGTTCTTGGATACTTTACTGCTCCTCACACCGACTTGGTATGAGAAAACTGCAAACTATCCGCGTGGGGTTCTTTTTTTGTCCACGACAATCAGCACTTGACTCCGCCTTGCATCAGCGTGTGCAAGAGTCAACCAGGAGTAGGGCAGATCAAATATCTATCCTTGGTCTAATTTTCTTTCCGCGAACTTCTGACGTACGATGAATCGATCTTCTACCTTCTTCGGGCTCTGGGGACTACGCGACGCCGGTCGCTCATCGGGGGAGCGAGTCTTTCATTCACCAGAAACCGCAGCGCCGACTGAACTTGTGTCGCAGGCCGTCTGTCAAAACGAAAGCCACTTCTGCTCTCCCTTGGGATTTGACCATTGGTTACAGGGTAGACAAAGCCCAGAATTCCTATAAATTGCTGATAACCGTACTATTGAGTTTGTCTGCACCTCCACGCAGGGGATGAAGTCATGGCGAACGAACGCCGTGGTTTGACGAGGAACTACGCAGTCTGATGCAACAGGGAAACCGAGTTTGGTAATAATTTGGATCCCTTGGCATGAAGTGCGGAAGCCACATGCTTTTCCCGATATTGGTTTTCAGAGCTGAACAATACGCAGAGGCAGAAATGCGAGAAGCGACTTGTGGCCAATTCCATCTCAGAACGAAAAGTTCTGTTTGCACACCTGAGAAGAAGGACTAAGACTCTTTCAGAAATCCTGACATCGCTTCACAATGGTGACATCGCGGGCTTCGGTCGCGATGCAGCGGCACTATTGACTCCATAATACGCTGATGCTTATGCCAGGGAGAATTCATTTTTGCCTTAGCCTCCATAGAGTGCAGCGGCCATGGCATGGCAATCGCTCGTGGTGGAAGATGTTGTCAATGCCGTGCGAGGGCTCAAGTCAAGTACGTCGCCGGGCCCGAATGGGACCCCCCTGTCGGTCCTCCGGAAACTAGGTGAAATTATCGTGCTTTCATCAACTAGACTGCTTGTGAGCTCTATGGAACAAGGCAAGCTACTAATCCAACGAGAAAAACCGTCATCATCTCGATGTTCAAGGGCGGCAAAAGGAGGAATACTGCTGAGTACTTTTCAGTTACCATTACACCCGTGGTAGCAAAGATTATGAAAAGCCCAACCTCGAGACAACTGTGTAGTCCGAAGCAGTGGCCGAAAATGAGGACCCTCCCGGTAAACGCCCAAAGGTACGCTCAGCTGCAGTTGGGAAGACGAAGGCCTGAGGAAAGCTGCTCTTCCCATAGAGCAGCTCTTCGAGAGTCCAGCAGTGGAAGAGACCTCGGAATGACTCCGTCATTCACGATGAAAACCCGCGATCACGCTGAAAAGGTGTACTTCCAGGTGCTTAACATTCGTGACGCCATCCGTCGGCCGTCTTAAAAGCTACCTAATGGCTCTCTCAGACTGCCGTGTACCCCACATGTCCGCCGGCGACTGGAGTGCGGCAGAGCCGTTACACTTCCCTGCATGGCTTTTGAATTAGTGAAGCTTGGACGGGCCAGCTGACCACCACTCTTCCCGCCGCTGGACTACATGGGTCAGTCACTACCGGCGGCTGGAGTTTACGGGTCTGTTTCCAGAATCATACCGAGAAGTGAAAGGTGACCTGGCACACACCCAGAGAATACTCCGGGGCAAAATTAGCGCCGAGTTGCGGGTGGAGTTCCCCTGCGTGGTCATTCGGGCGCAAGAGGCACTCGACGATGCCCATCAAACCGCTACTGACTGAGAAGCCCTTGATTTATCGTCTTCTCAGGGGGGGGGGTAACCAAAATGTGGGATACATTGCCAGCTGACTTGGTGGAAGTGAAAGCTACAACATTTTCAGAAGGGGATTCGACGCACGTTTGACAGAGCCTTAGCGTAAACACCTATCGTGGGGCCGCAGCCGCGAGTAAACGGTGATGAGGCTCGGGCAGAAGGTGTCTCGTTGCCCCTTATTTTGCTAACTTTGATCTTCAAACTTGGAGTGGTACAAGCGCCCGGCGAAATCGAGACTCAAGTTAGATGGTAGAGTCAAGCTGGGTAAACCCGATGTGGTTGGATCATCGGAACGTGAAGCATGAAACAGATAGAATTAGCTAGAACCAGTGTGGAGTCACGGGAGCAATCGATAATTTCGGAGAAACGGTTTTGTTACGGTAAGTAAGAAAGAATCGTAGGACGCTGCAGTAGACGTGGCGTATATGGCTGGGAAGCGGCCAAAGAAGTGGGACAACAAATCAGCAGTGAAATGAAAAAAGTCGAGCAATTACTTATTCATCAATCTATCACGCGCCTATCGTGCTTCTATCTAATGGCTGACTTTTCCCTTTCCACATTACCACTGAATGTTGGAACGTTACCATCTGCTCCGTATGACCATGTACCTGGCATTCGTAGGGCTTAGCCAAAATACATCAGGTTTATTACCGCTAATAAGAATGGTCCACTTCGCCATACCCCTAGTCTACCGCAGGGACTTTTCGCAGGTGGGTCCATCTAGATAAAATTGCACCTACCAGCTTCGATCCCCACATCGGGTGATCAGCCATTGTAGAGTTCCCTTTATTCGACTGGTTTATTTGTTTCAGGGGTGTGGAGTTGCCATCCAAACCAACCCGCATTGGTTATCCCTTCCTCGCTCACTTTGTCCACGGCTAACAAAGCCGGAGATTTCTTTGGTTGGGGTTCACATTCCAATAACTCTTTTGTCAAGGTATTGTCAGATTCACTATCAGCAAAGGCCAAAGCTTTGGTGACTCCATAAGGGATTAACTCTTCCACAGCTACTACGCCCAGACACATAGGCTTGCTAGTAGACCGTGGTGTTGAACAAATCACGCTGGACTTTGTGTTTTCTTCGAAAGTAACTTTGTTTATCTGGTGTAGTAATCCATGGTGCTTGTTTGGGAAACCCCCGTGATCGCACCTAACCCTCACTTGGCGACTAGCTGCTAGATGTAAATAGTCGAGGCACTCAAAACACGCTTCCGCAGCTCCGACCATTTTTCAACATCCGCTTACGGCAGCGGTGGACTTCTTCAGGCAGTCTTCAAGTAGCCATTGTTGTCACAAGATTTGCCTTCCAAAGAAGCTGCTCCCTCGCGCGAGGTATCATGTATACCTGTCCGGGACTGATGTTTTAGCTGTGTTGATGCCATATTTTTAATTAGACTGATACTTTGCCCGCCCTGGAAGATGCTATCGCGAATGAGTAGACAGAATCTACTGTCGGTATTTTTGTCCGCCTGTTTTATTCGTTGTCCAGGTCCTAAAAACTGGATACTAGGTTGCCGCGGCTTTTGCCTTCTGTGTCTTCGGCCCCGCAACCCTGTATTTTGAGAGGGGGACTACAAACTATTGCCTTCAACGTATGCAAAGGGTTAAGGTTATACCCGTGGCCTGAACATTCGAGGGCTGCCCCACAATTTTGCACCAAAAAGAAGGGATCAGACATGGAGTAGAGTCACCTTCGGTGCACTTAGCTTCTGATATCATGCTATCGACTGATCTCAGCAATTTGAAAAGGTTGATCAAGAAATTCGTATAATCTCACCTTCTTCTGTGAAGCCTTGAACTGGGTGGGGCACGGAACAAATATCAACAAGTTACTTAACTCGCCCTCGGCAACAACCTATTAGGTACGGCAACGTCTGCTCATGGTCATTTACCTTGGCCAAGATGAACTTTCGAAACTGTTAAAAAAACCTGAGGCATTGTTTTGGTTGTCCGTCAGCTGTTGTCAGCTTCACCCTAGGAGTGTCGAATGGCGATTGCTTTGGGACAAGCTCCTTATTAGCCGGCCCAGAGTTTTCCCTTCCTGGAGGACCTGGTTTATTGCGGAGTTCTTTTTCAATAGCTCGTTGCCCCAGATCCCTCTCTAGCCTTTCCTTCTGCATTCTGAGCCGCCTGCCAGGTAAACACTAGCTGGCATTCTAGCTCTGATATCCTTAGCTTTGAAAAATCAATATTTGTATAGTTAGACAACATTCTCACTTATACTTGAACGAGCTGATTATAATAATGGTATATTCGTCAACTGGGATCAAGACACATGCACCGGGCGAGGTCACAGAGCACAATCTCACACAGAAAATTAAAAAGTTCACACATGCCGACGGCAGGATCAGTATATTTCAGTACATGTACGATGGGGCTAGTTGGTGTTTAAATTACCTGAACTGTGAACTGTTAGCGCGGAAAATGCGAAGCGGTTTCTGTTTCAGGAGCATGGCGTCGCGAAAAGTTCCCCGAAGGCGAAGAAGATTAGTAAAGCAGTAATAGTGTAGGGAAGATGAAATATGCACAAAAATGTTTCACACATGGGTTTGCTGAGAGCTCAAAGGAAAATCGGAAGGTGTAGAAGGAAACACATGGACTCACCGGATGGGTGTCTGAAGGATCGATATCGAGAGACCGGAGAGAGGTTTCCAACAACAAACCTCCAGATGCAGTGAAGAGTAAACCAACATCCAAGTGAGTATCGGTAATGTCAGCGGCTTACTAAGTAGCTCGTTTACTCTGATGTCGTTTGGACAACTCACTATGCCGGAGGACAGCGGTTTGGAAAGCCTAAAGACGGTGGGAGCATGTGAGATAAGATAGAACTATTTTTGTTGTCTTCCACTCAGGTAGTTCCGTTGCGATATGGGGGAACAACTTTTCACTTGAGAGTGGGCATGAAAGGAGATACTTCTCGAAGGGTAAAATTTACTGTACAGGCAGCATGTGCGATGATGGGACTCTTCGCTGGAGATTCAAAAATGGAGTCACTGAGGGTCCAGCCAGCTGGGAATGGAAGATGTAGCACAAGCATCAAAGCAAAGACTGCAAGATGACGTGGAGTGTTAAAATGTGGGTAGGCAAGTCCCATTGCAGTGGTTTGCAGAGGACCAGACCCGAAGCGACAACGGATATTACATTGGATGTAAGGATAATCGTTTCCGTGCATAAAAAAATACGGAAATGATTTTAAACCAAGAGTGAGAGACTGGCTCTTATTTCGTAAATTTCGTATATGCCACTGACGGCAGGTCACGAATTAAAGCCCTAGCAACGGTGGGCTCACCAGCGGCGGCTGGCTGTTCACTAGGACAATGATCTGGGTGGCAGGTGGAAATTGACTGAGATAGCTTCGGTTAAAGAAGTGGGGGGGGGGGTAGACGTTTGAAAATGCTACGGCTGTTGTAAGATTTCGGTCGTGATATAAGTACGACAATGCAGCATACACGACTGATTGGAGGCATACGGAGATAGCGTTTTGGGCCGTGCGTGATGTCAGTTGGTGTCGGGGATCCACCTGGCGGTCCGGTGAACCTATTATGGTAGCTTATGACCCGGGTAACCATTTTTTAATGGCAGTGGACCGCAATACAGAAGGCTCCACGTGGGGTCGGCCAGCTTTAGCATACGCGTGAACCATGGTCGCCCAGATTGGAGATTGGTTCCGTCCAGTCGGTCGGATTCATCTAGTCCCGACGATAATCCGATAAGAACACCTAGTGGGCCGATGGCCACCCGAATAATCGGCATGGGTATGCACTAATATACAGGGTAGAGAACCGTTAATTTCTAACAGCATCTAAAGAACCAGATGTATTTAAAACTTTTGCGGGGCATTATCGCGTTACTTAATGCCCAGTTTCTGGTTGATTTCATCTTCTTTTCGCCTGGCCAAATAATCAGCTGCAGTATTAATACTTCTGTTTTAGCAATGCCTGGCTAAGCCTGACTAATCTCAAAACCAAAACAAGGTTTGCTCGTGGTTTCTACTCCGATGAACTATGAAGCATGCACCCGCAAATGTATTCGAACCACAAATACGCAATCACAAATACCGGGAACGAGAGCCAAGTTCGCAGTGTAAGAAGATGAACACGTGAATCACACAATTTCGAACGAGCTGTGGTAAATTCGCTCGTTGTACGCTGATAAACAATGGCTGGAGCACAAGTATACGGGTAGTAAAAAGCGCACAACGAATACATAAATATGGTCGGTCACTTTTTCACGAACCCAAAACGTAGTGGTAATCTGGGAGGCTTTTCCACATTTGATATTGTGTCGGGAAAGCAAACAACTGGATATACGATTGGCTCTAGTCACATGAATTCTTGTGCAGACTGGACTGAAGTTCATTACAGTGGAATTTGCAGATAAACTGAATTTAAAAGCTGAAAATGGACGTTCGCCGTTTTTTGTGCTTCTGTTGGACAGGATGTGCTGGAAACCGACCGAATAGCTCCGGCTGTAGTCGCTATCTACAAGGATGGATTGCGCTCAGAGCGGTTGTTCTAACGACCCCTGAGACTGGAGCTTACCCTCTTGCATACGCTTATAAATCCCGCTAAGGAGACACGTCCGCAACATTTGGCAGAACGCAAGCTAAAAAGGGAGGCACGGAGTGGGCTTTCAAGCGATAGACTACGGCTCGCGAATTTTTCCGGGCTCTCAAGATTTGAGACCACTTCCTCTCTCCCTTCGTATGGTTGACCTAACCCAGGCATCACAGCCATCGAGGTTCGTGTAGCAAAACTATTCAGGGTAATTAGATTTGATCAGCTTCACGCCGTAGACTTGTTCTTTGCCCCTCATCTACTTGGAAAGAGGGTATGTAGTACTGATATTTGACATTTTTATTAGAGAGCCGAGGTGTGGTTTCCTGAAATTGAGAAGTATATCCTCAGGGGAGCTAATTTTCATTGGATTACGCAATACTCATCACTCCCGGTGGGCTCTGTCACCTGGAAACCAGCAGTTTATCATGTGATCAGTCAAATCCATCAGAGTCTTGGTGCTGCTGACAACTGGCTTGTAGCAAGAACTCAATAAACCGCGTACAGAAAAACCCAACTCCCAGACTAGTAGGTCGATATTTTCGAACAGCGTTCAAGATTTAGGTAGCTAACGACTAAAGCTGACAAACTCAAACAACCAAGGATCTTTCAGAGTCCAGGATCAGACGGTGATTTCAAAACGAAAGGTAATCTTCTTCGCTCGAGCAAAAAGCGGTAGATCCACGTCTTACCATACCTCAAGCGTGACAGTAAGTTCTCGCCGCTTCCTCTTGTCTCACACCTTCCTCCTCTCCACTACAATGGCAGAATGCCTTAGTTCCTGCGCACGTTCCATTCTCAGGGCTTCTTCCATGACAGCGCACCTACTAAACCAAAATATTCCTGATCTATGCCCAGTGAAACAAGTAAATGCCTCTTTCCTCAACTTTTAAAGATGTTTTCCTAATCCGTTATACCTCCAAGGCTCCGTAGATGAAAAGCGGCCGAGGTTATGGCCTCTCCTTATGCTTCATTTTTCCTTATGTTTCCGGCGGTTTGGTTAAAATACTGATAGTTTCTACTTTTTTGTAGAAAAACAGTTATTTTCCGAAATGTTATAGACAGATTTGCCCCAATAATATGCCCTGCAATATCTTGGAATGCATTCTCGAAGTTGCCCTTCTCGATGACCAGGGACTACTGGCTTCTTCGTAGCACATCTTTACCTCACAGTATATAACCTCTGGCAGAAATTCTAAAGCAAGCTTCTGATAATGGGCGGATGTCCATGCTCCCTTCACTGGTTTCACCAAAATTTCTGGCAGACTGTCCGATTGTCTACCCTTGTGAAACGAATGGCATTTCTGGTCAGCTACATTAATCGTCCAAATCTTTCTCGCAGGTCGACTGTTCCCGTTGAGAAGCTGGTCACACTGCTGTTTTTCCATCACCAGTCGCTATTGAAGTGTGTTAGGGACGTGCGGTTGGCCCTTTTGCTTCCTTATTTGCAACAACGGCATATCTGATGTGACCCATATCAAAATAAAATGAGACTAATGTAACCACATGGAAATCGGGTACCATATGAGTGTTATTGGCCGTGTTTGCAGCAAGGCACTGACCTTTTAAACGGAGCCTGCTGATAGACGCTGAAATATTTATCTTGGTAGCACCCAGCAGAACTTTCGATCATCCTTTCTGAATCAGTAGTACCACTCAAATCGGAAGCGCGGACCAGCGAAACTTTTTCAGATTCTGTCTTTATATAAACCAATTTCTTTCTCTTCTCGATAAAGATTCAGAAAATCTGGCTTCCAAGTCTCTTACACGGTTGTCTTCTTTCAGTTTTTCAAAAGACTTGTTTCATCTCCTACTTCAAAATTGCGTATTTCCTACACCACAGTGAGAAGGTCAGTTGATAGGCTGCTGCTTATTTATAGGGCCAGACGTACTTGAAGGATTACAGGAAAGACAGTGGGTATGTGGCGTGACTTACAACAATTTCTGCTCAGCCTGTGTTCTGAATTGAACCTTTGTTCTACAGAAGTGGGATGCACAATAGCTATTCCTTCCCTATATGCAACCTGTTTTTTTAAGTTCAGTGCACCAGTGTTTTGCAGGTGTGAACCTGGTTACTCTACGCGGGATTAGCGGGAACACTTTTAAGCTTCGTCCTCGCCCACCCTTGCGAAAGACTTCTCCATCTTCTGTGGTTAATCTCTGCAGAGTAGAAATGTGCAATAAGTAGTAGATACAAAATCCAAAGCGGTCTTTAAGAGTCGTGTGAATCTTTATCCAGGGTTATACCCTGGCCCACTTTCTATACAGTCCTTATCCTTGCCTCATCCAGCTTCCTTGGCAATCACTATTCCGATTTAAATCATCCCTTTTTTCCGCCATACCACGAACAATATACAGAAGATAAACGGGAGGAAAAAAGTGGATAAAATACAAACTAGATTTTATCCATTTTGGTTTGTCATGCCCCATCTATTCACCATTTGTATTTCCCTCAATGTATTGGAAAATGAACGATTATATGTATACCAATAAAGAGGAACAAACATGAGCAGATGCAAAGTTATGTCTCTTTATTTACCGATCAGTAGCCTCCTTCTTTGCGCCTGGTTGCGATCCCAAGTTGTCCAGTTACTTTCAGTACCAAGCTCCAACCAGAAGGAGATGGATAGAGGATCCGGGAATATTGGTCCTCAAGCCTCATACCCCAGTTGTACCTTAGTACACCAAGACTAGCCGGGGATATTGAGTATGTTTTCAAATTGTGAGGGTGTGAGATATGTCGCTAAAGCAAGGCTAAAGTCTTCAGCTGGTCAGAGTTTTAGCGAATTTCATGGAGACAGTAATAAAAATCGGTTCAGGATCGACGCGGTGCAATGGATAAGCTAGTTCAGCACCTTTGAAGCCAAAGACTTCAAGTGGGCAGGAGCAGAGTAACCTGGCTGCTCGTCAAGTCCAAAGCTTTCCCACCGAAGCCGACAATGTCCTGAAAGTGGAATGCTTACTTATCCTTGTTTAAATACGTAGTGAGGCTTCACTTTCAACATTGTTCCAGGCTCCGATTTCCCTCCCCAAAATGACAAGGAATGTCTCAAAATTTCAGCAGCTGGCCACTAGAGTGGAAGATGGCCAGCGCGTAAGGACCTAGAGATAAGGGACTTGACAGCATTCTCTGTTGAAGGGAAAAGACTCAAGGGTAACCTAAAGAGGCTCTTGGGGTGCTGCAGTTTTTACTACAAAAAATCTACGTGTACCTGAGTTGCACCCCGGTGAAAGGACAAGGGGAGCGGGCTCAAGGCTAAATGCGCGGGGCAAATTCACTGCAATATTGGGTTGGGTTGAGAAAGTGACTGAAAGATCGTGGATCCTTCAGAAAACTTTGGACAGTAAATGAGAGGAATCGTTTCCAGAAGGAAGCTCCCATAACCCTAGGTGAATACGGGGAACAGGATCATTCCGAGTGACCTACAGAGAAAAATCAAGATCTGGCGGTAAGTGCACCATGCTGTTTAACAAGAAAAGCTCCAAAACATTTGTCTCCCCCCTGGGAGGTGGGGTTTTTCCCACCCCTCTTTATTAGTGAAACTGGATCAGAGAAAGATCATAACAGAGGAAATGGGGGGGGGGGAATTGTGCAACACTCACAGAAGCGAACGCAGACTACAAAAAGTACCCCCGGAGGAAGCCTGAATGTTCCCTTGAATTCGGCCACCACCGGTCCTGTGAAGACCAAGCTGGAACGACCTCTTAAACCCAGCCCCAGTTAAACTTTCTCAGAGATCTACGTTGTAGAAAGTTTTGAAATGCGCAGCATAACAACGGAAAATATTTCGCAACGCTGCACATATTAGCGTGGCCTCAAGGAACGCCTTTTAATTGGGGGATAATTTACGTTCTGCCTTTCATATATTTGTAGCTTTGTCCGGTTCCTTTGCACGGCTACGGTTTCTCATGTTTGGTATAGACGAGTGTATTTTCGGTTTTATCTGGCCTCAGCCATTCAGTACCATTTCAAGTAAAACACTCACCGAGGTATTTAGCTTTCCGTGCTGCTTGAGATATATCTTTGTCTTACCATCCTGTGCAGGAGGTGAGAACGTTTGAGCAATGCGTAGCCAAATTCGCAACGGATCCCGAAATCAAAAGACGATTATCCGTAATATTTTAAGATACTAGATTATTACATGAACAATGACACAAAAAATATACAAACCTCAATAATACGATCACAAGGACTCAGCAACGAGAAACCGAATAGCAGCGTGTGAGCAAACAGCACGTGCGTCACGCAGGTCCTGAGCAAGGATGTGCCAAAGTAGCGCTCTGGGCGCGAACAAACAACAATTGGTCCAGAAAAACAACCAGTTCGTAAAGACAAGTCAGAAGTGTATGCAAACGAGTGATGTTGGGAAAAACACTGAATCGCGAGGGAAAAAGGGGGATTTCCCACGACCAGCTTTAACAGCGCCCACCAAAATTCTCCTGGATCCTTAGCAGAGTAAAAGGTTCGGTATAAAGGTACTGGTTCTTCCTACCTGCCTAGGCCCTGCTGTCAGTGCGCTCGTCTCATGCTCGTCGTCGAGGTTCTACTACTGGTCGTGCCTAACCCATTGGCTACATAGATGTGAGGCTAGTCTACATCTTCTGCGAGACCAAATGATCGATGGCGGGCGTGAAGGGTCACATAGGTGTTGTCCTCGTAAAGGGCCTTCCGGTCCTGGATGTATGTGGTTGAGTGTGTGTGTGCCGGGGTGTACAATGAAATCACAGGTATGACTACACATCAAAGGAGGACTTTCTGCAATGTCAACAAAAGACCGTGTGGCAAGAAAACGAGTAAAATGTAGCATGTGTGTGCGTGACCTTAGCTCCGCTACTTCCACATATGCAAGGGGCATTCGGTAACGTCAACAAAAAGCAAAACAACGAACATTGTCACATGTTTGATGGGTTTACGGGATGTAGAGTGCGTCGTGCATGCGTGTATGTATCGGGATGTACAATGGAATCGCATTCGTCACTACATATCGGAAAGAACCTTCTGTAATGTCAACGAAAGACCGCGAGCACTGTAACGTGTTTGACGGAGACCGTGTGGTTTATATGGTGTTTCTTTATCCACCTCGATGACTAGTGTGAAAAGGTCTACTGGGCCTCAGGGTTATCAGCTCTTCCGTCTCCGCTCTCGAGTAGGTTAATACTGCGTATGTCACGAATGAGCACTCCGTTAGCTGTCTTCACCTTCACCGTTCTTATCATTCCGTCAGTGCTTTTGATGGTTTCCGTAACTACTCCCAAAGACCAAGCGCTGAAATGTGCGCGTTCGTCGGCGATCATAACCACGTCCCCAACTTTGAATGGTCTTGTTTTCACCAGCCACTTCTGTCCAGTCTGCAAAGCCGGTAGGTACTCCCGCAGCCATCGCCTCCAGAAGACCTTGGCCAGATAGTTCGCTTGCTTCCATCCGTGAAGGTAGCTCCCAAGAAGGTTTGCCGGCCCTTGGAAGCCCTCGTTCGACCTTAACGTCAATAAGTCGTTCGAGGTGAGCGCCAGGTGGGTGGGGTCGCCGTTCAATACTGGAACCAGGGACGGTTGTTCAGGATTCGCTCCACCTCAGTCATGACGGTGTTCAGCGTCTCGTCGTCGGGTGGCTGCTGCTTTATGATTGACGGCAATATCCGTCGAGCGGACCGGATCATGCGTCCCCATACGCCGCCTCGGTGGCTGGCCTGTGGGGGGTTGAAATGACATCGTATGCCGTAAGCCACGGTTCGATCCTGCAGTTCGTCCCTGTTTATGTTCTTGTGCCAACGCTGCAATTCCCGGTGAGCGCCCACAAAGTTCGACCCATTATCTGAGTATATATCGGCCGGTACGCCTCTTCGGTTGATAAATATTTGCAAGGTCCGTAGAAACGAATCGGTCGTCATCGAACGTGCGACTTCTAGGTGTACCACACGTGACTTCACGCACGTCATGATATATCCACATCGCTTTTCTAATCTTTTCCCGCATTTGATCCACAAGGGCCCGAAATAGTCCAATCCGGTGTCACTGAACGGACACCAGCCCGTAGTCAACCTGCATTCTGGTAGTGGGGCCATGAGTTGTTTGCCTGCTGTGGCATTGCGTCTCCTGCATTGCACACACCGTCGGATTACTCGTTTTACAGTCTCTCGTCCTCTCAACAACCAAAGACGCTTTCGGATGACGCTCGTTACGTGACTTTCCCCGGCATGTCCCTCCACGGCGTGGACGTGTTGAATCATTAGCTCTACTACAGGTTGTCTGGCAGGTAGCAGTATAGGATACTTTGTGTCGAAGTTCAGGTGGGCGTTGGTCAGCCTACTATCCACTCGCAGCAGTCCGTCGATGAGTTTAGGGTTTAAACGCTTCAGCTCGCCTCTTGGAGATGGCATGTCTTTATTGGTCGGCCCCACTTCTTCCGCCCTCTTGAGTTCTCGGGCGAAAGCTTCGCGTTGTATCATTCTGAAAATATCGTACTCTGCCGCCTGTAGCTCATCGGGACCTATCGGGCTGACTCGTATCCGACCTGAGGGCCGTAGCCCTTTCATGACTAGTAAATTTCTCTTGAACCTGATTAACCAGACTGGCGAACGAAGCGTCTTCATCCAGGAAGAAAACCTGACCAGTCTCGATAGAATGGATGTCTCTTCGACGACTTCGGCCGCTATCACTACGCCTTTGATCTCCAGTTCCACTTCCGTAGGGGGTTTTAATTCGAACACGGGCCAGTCCTGTTTGGGCAAGTGTAGGAAGTTTCGCCCTCTCGTCTATGTGTCTAGTTGGCTGAAGTTGGTCGCACCTTGGGAGCACAGATCGGCTGGATTATCGCCAGACCTGACATGACTCCACTGGTGCGTGGCTGATTCATCGTGGATAATTGTGAGTCGGTTAGCGACGAAAGTACTAAACCGGCTCCGGACGTTGTTAATGTAGTGAAGAACTATCGTTGGATCCGTCCAGAAGCTAACCGACCAAATGTAGAGATCGAAACATCTCTTCACAGCTTGCACCACCCTGACTGCCAACACGGCTGCGCTGAGTTCAAGGCGTGGGATCAAGACCAACTTCAGTGGAGCAACGCGGGCCTTGGCGAACAGGATCCTCGTAGTATATTGTCCACCTCCTGTGCACCATCGTCCGTGCACCACAATTCCATAACCGACTTCGGATGCATCGGAAAAGGCATGTAGTTCTTCAGTCCGCATCGTATGGCCAGGAGTCAAACATCGTGGGGTTCTTATGTCCCCTAATTTCTTCAAGGTGTTCAAAAATTCTTCCCAGTCCACCCGGTCCCCTCGCTCCAGTGACTGGTCCCAATCAACTTTCTTACGGCACAGCCGCTGCAGCAAGATCTTTCCGGGTAGCAGCCATGGTGAGACGAACCCGAGCGGGTCGAACAAACTTGAGACGGCAGATAGTATGCCACGACGAGTTATTGGCAGCTCGGAAACGTTTAGCTCGAAAACAAAATCGTCCGTTTCCGTGTCCCATTGTATCCCTAAAGTGCGCTCGATAGAAAGTGGAGAGCCGTCCAAATCTCTTACCGTTTCGGCCTTTTCATGATACGGGATGACCTTCAGCACTTCTGAAGCTTTCGACATCTATTTAGTTAGATGGAAGCCACCCTCTTCCAGCAATCTCGTCAGACCCCTGAACTGCTCTAGAGCTGATTCCACATCATCGAATGACTCAAGGTAGTCGTCGACGTAGAAGTTCCTGCTGACGCCATCTACTACCGTCCGATGTACTAGATCGCCATGTTTGTTCGCTGATTCTTGGAGGGCGTAGTTTGCACAAAATGGTGACGATATTGCTCCGAATGGGTGGACGGTCATCCTATAGTTCACCACTGCGTTGTCCCGGTCGCTCCCTTCCCACCACAGAAAACGCAAAGCATCTCGTTCTCCTACCGGAATCTTCACCTGATGGAACATTTCCCTAATGTCAGCAGACAAAGCCACTTTACTTACTCTGAAACGGCACAAAACATCGATCAGTGGAGTGGTCCAGTCAGGCTCCTGTAGTAGGCGATCGTTTAACGACTTGCCCTGGAACTTGGCCGCACAGTCGAAAACCACCCGCAGTTTATTGGGTTTCTTGGGGTTGATAATCGGATGGTGAGGCAGAGACCAAGTACCCGTTTTGTTGTTGGTGTTAACAGGCACCTTTTCAACGTAACCGAGGGCCGCGTATCGTTCCCACATATTCTGGTCTCGAATGGAGCGTTCTTTTAGTCGTAGTAATCGTTGGAGAACATAATTTCTGTTTTCAGTCCACGGGTCGACCGATGTGCGCCATGGGAGGGGAACCTCGAACTGTTTTTGGAGGCCCCTAGTGCCTTGCCGTACCGTTTGTAGACCGGAGTGATCCTCTTGAGACAACGATGGTCTTTCGTCTCCAATGTCATGAAACTCCTTTTCATACAGCCTCTGCAGATGGTACTCTTTGCGGTCCGTTTTGGTGGATAAGTAATTCACGGAACAACGTACCCCTACTGGACCGTATACCATCCATCCCAGAGCTGTGCTCACGGCATAAGGTGCCTGACGGTCGCCCACCCTTTGATCATGCACCCAATGCGCCTCTGGCACGTCGCAGCCGATGAGGAGATCCACTTCATCATCTTCCCAGTCTACAACGGTTACATCCTGCAGGTGGGGCCATCGAGTCAAGATGGCGTTGACCGACCTTGGTGCTCGCATGGGGAGATCAGCTAATGTGAATGCCTCCGTTGGTTCAATTTCCTCCTTAGTGTCTAGAGAGATGAGTTGCAGCCTTAATCTACCGGCAGTCATTACCTGTGTTCCGCCCACCGTGCTCACTTCCAACGACGTCGCACCTTTAGCCAGTTGGTGTTTGTCCGCAAACCGCTCTTTCACTAAAGTGGTGTCGGATTCACTGTCAGCGAAGGCGAAAGCCTTGACTACCCCAGTCGGAGTCACTACTCCCACGGCCACTGCGCCTAAACGTACCGGTTCACTGGCAGATCGTGACGTTGAACAAATAACGCTGGGTTTGGTTCTCGCCTCGGATATAGTTACTCTCGCCTGATGCAGCAGCCGATGGTGTCTGCCCGTGCAGCCCTCTTAACCACATCGGTTTCTTGTCCTACAGGATGCTGCCCGGTGTGTGGTGTTGAGACAGATAAAACATGCTCCTGTGATCCTCGCCATTCCCCACATTTCGTCTTTTGTGGCGTTGCCGAACTTGGGGCATTCTGGTAGGCCATGGCTAGTACCACAGGATCTGCAGTTTGGTTGCGCCGTAGCATCTCGTGAAATGACATGTGTATTGGTCCAAGGCTAGTACTTTGGATGTTCCCGTACAGTGGTTGGGACTTAGCTAGTACTGGGCTTGTTTGCTCGGTTGCTGTCCCGGATGAGTCGGCCGAACCTGCTGTCAGCTATCTTCGTTTGCCTGTCCAAGTATTCGTTCAGGTCTTCGAAGTTAGCTTCCCTGTCGCTTCGGCTTATCCGTTCTGCTTCTTCCAACCACCGACCCTGTAGTTCGGGAGAAAGGTGACGGACTATGTTTTCCAAAGTGTGCATGGCATCTAGGTCAGCCCTGTAACCTAAATGGTCGAGGGCTATTGAGCAGTTTTGCATCTTAATCACCAGGTCGGCCATGGTGCAGACGTCGCCCTTGATTCTCTTTGCCTATACCATCACGCCGTCTATTAGGTTACGGGCGTCCTTGAAAGGTTGGCCAAACAATTCCCTTAGAATCTTTCTTGCCCTTGTGTAGCCTTGTCCTGGGTCGAGCATGGTGCACCCGTCGATGGCTTCTCTTGCTCGGCCTCAGCAGTAGCGAGTAAGGTAGGGAAGCCTTTGCCCAGGGCCGATTACCATATTTTCAACGAAAGTCTCGAACTGGTTGACAAACTTGCAGTATTGCTCAGCTCGCCCGTCGAAAACCGTTAGTTCCACTCTAGGCAGAACGATCGATGGTGGTTTGTAGTCGGCGACCGGCACGGGGTTCCCTATCTTATTGCACCCTAATCTATCGGAAGTGTTAAAGTCGCTGGTCTCATGCTCTCGCTCTTTCTGTGTGCACTTATTCTCTGCTTCCTGGGCCTGTAGTCTAGCCGATAGTTACTGTTGTTCTAGGTCTAGTATTCTCAGCCTATATAAATCAACATCCTTACGATCAATATTGCTCTCATAAACGCATGAACTAGCACTGACAGGACTAGGCGATCTGGCATGAACTGAAGGAGCAAATGTACCCAAAACCTCCAGAGACTTGCCGTGTTATTTCCTGTCCGAATTCCACTGTTTCTGATCATTTTCTTGGCATTTTGCGTGCTTTTCCTCGTTCCAAATTGATCTATTGAGTATTGTTACGAACGTTTGAGCAATGCGTAGCCAAATTCGCAACGGATCCCGAAATCAAAAGACGATTATCCGTAATATTTTAAGATACTAGATTATTACATGAACAATGACACAAAAAATATACAAACCTCAATAATACGATCACAAGGACTCAGCAACGAGAAACCGAATAGCAGCGTGTGAGCAAACAGCACGTGCGTCACGCAGGTCCTGAGCAAGGATGTGCCAAAGTAGCGCTCTGGGCGCGAACAAACAACAATTGGTCCAGATAAACAACCAGTTCGTAAAGACAAGTCAGTAGTGTATGCAAACGAGTGATGTTGGGAAAAACACTGAATCGCGAGGGAAAAAGGGGGATTTCTCACGACCGGCTGTTATTGTGAGTATTCTGATGTGTTGATTAGGATACATGCACGAGAGGGGCAACTGAAGACTGCCGGAGAATTCCTATTCCTAATGTCGCCTGAACGGCTTTGTATTATGACCGTGTGGGCTATGCTTAAGGGCTGTAATTCCATGCCCAATAAAGTAATCCAAGAAGGGCTAGGTCCGGCGTTCTCCTAGGGAATGCAGAGACGCCAAACTCGGGGCGCCCTGCGTGGGACACCACCAAGATCACGTGCAGGAACCATAGGAATGCCTCGAAGAATTACTGTCAAGGTAACAGGCGAACAGGCGGGCGGTTGCAGAATAACAGCCGCCACCGCTTCGGCGAAGTGATTCGTCACTGGTAAGTTAACGGGGGCGAACCCCATAAAAACTAAGGTAAGATAAAGGTCGAAACAAATAAGACAAATTAAAACACCTTAGGGAAGGGAAACTAGTTACCGGGATATAGAAACCTAACCGACAGGCCTAGAAGGTTGCATCGAGTCACCAGGACGGACATCGATTCGACCGCCACCGATGCTAAATCGGGAGGAACCTTTTGTTGGGGAATCTACGGCATCCATCCCTGTCGGCTGTAGGCCACATGCTTCCACCCTTCTTAGTCTACTACTGTTCGTTCGCGCGTCGTTCTTGTCACCACTCTTATCACTTTGTCTCCGTGTCCTTCTGCATCTTCTTCCATACTTATCCTTTTGCTCTTGCTTCCGTCGTTTCTCACCCTGGCGGCTCCCACTACACGAAGTCAATGTCACCCCGTCCACTTACTCTGCCAAAACCCGCAATATTCCCTGTTACCCACGTCTACCTTGTCGGCTCCTAACCCGTATACGCTGTGCACCGTCCTTTGCTCATACAGTTCGTTTGTCGCATTCTTTTACCCCACTAGCCACCAGTTTGTCATATCCTTTTTTCCCACATCTCTTGTCTACTGCCCATACGCACCGGATGCGCCCACTCCGATGACCAACCCCCATAATGAAACCCGCCGATCCAACCCCTGCATCATTACAGCCACATTTTTTATTTATTCACCACCACCATATTTTATTAGCCGGGCCCCGCCACCCTTCTGTAGATCTTTCTATTAGGCAAAACCCGGATCAGCGACTCAGGATCAATCCATTTGTGCAGTCGCCTGCAGGCACGCAGCTCTCCATTTCCGCCCTCCCAAGTCCTCCGCTTTCATATTTCTGGAGTCCTGTGTTCCATCATAGGTTTACCTGCGTGTGCATATCGCTTTCTCTTTTTTCTTTCTTTTGGTCTTTATCGTGTTTTAGCTTTACCAAAGCTATCTGACTGATCTTCTCCCACCCGTTTCTCTTCGGTCAGTGCTTCCATATCCTGTTCAATTTATTGCTCGCCAAAGGCAACTTCAGCGCTCCTTCGAGACTGCTCTGTTTTTTCACTTTCCGTCGAAAGTGAGTTCATCTTCACGCCACGATTTTTACTAACGGTTTAAAACCGTATGACCTGCCATCACCAGCTCTTCCTGGTCCTTTAGTCACTTATTCATCCCCCACTATATTCGCCGCCACAACAGCCGCATATTTGCACCACAGTACTCCTCAAATCCAAGTTACCGCTCTCCACTGACACTATATACTACTCTGACCACTCTGTATTTGTATTTGCTCCACTTTCTCCAGCCATTTTTACAGCCATCATCTAGATGCATAATGTACTTCCGTTGATTACGGCTTCATTCGTTTTCGACCTTCACCACATGCTACTCCAGCAATAATCTGATAATTAGGTCCTTCTTCCCTGTTTTCTTTCTTCATGTTACCCTGTTTATGAATTTCTGTTCCCAGCCGTCAGTATTTCTGTGACTCTAAAGTCGATTCTTTCTTTCTGTTGACCCACCGTATTCATCTGTCATAAACAAATTCACCACTATTCTCCCAAGTTATGTCCTTACAGCTTTCTCCAACCCTATTTGTCTCCTCCTAGCACTGCTGCTTCCGTGTTCTAACACTTCGTTGCTCTTCGCTCCCGCTCCTCTCATATTTGCGTAAATATGTGCATATGTTATATGTTCCCTCTGCGTCCTCCAGCTCTTTGCAGGTCATTTCCCTTGCAGCTGAAGGTCAAGGTCACCCCGACGTGAAATTCAGGTTGTCTCGTTTTCTTTTTTGCTTATATCACTGTTTAGACTTGTACCTGGGTCCACCCTAGTAAATACCGCCTAATTACCTGAACCCGCGACCCAGCTGTGCAAACTACTGCAGCACCACTGTGCAGAGGATAGTACTTATCGCGAGTTAGAGCTATGGACTATATTGGTTACTCAGTACTCAAATTCCATTTAATAACGTTCTACTTGGCTTACCTAGCAAATCTCCCCCGATTCTCGCCAGAGTAAGATCCATCTATCGTTTTTACATCCTCTCGCTATAACACAACTCCTACCTCATTCGTGGCACACATCCGCCGGTGCACCTTCGGAAGTTTCTGTCCCATTGTGCCTCCATTTATTCGTTTTTTCTGCCATAAGAGCCCACTGTCGTTCCACCCGGTCCATCGACCCCATATCTACAATATGCCTACCCGCAAAACCTGCTGCTGTGATCTAAGCAACAGTTAATTACCTGCCGTATCCTGTGGGGCTGCACCTGTGCACACCACACAGCAAAGTTTCTTCCATCTCACTATTCCTTATCGTCCCATGTCTTCTTATCCCAATTGTAAACATATCGGGTCATATAGATTACTTCCCGTACCACATTGTTGCGTAGGTCTCATCTAGACCTTTGCTTACATAGCGCCCAGGTACACCCCTGGTCTGCTCAGACCTTTGGCTTGTCTCTGTCTAATTGACCGAATTCCTGCTACCTTTTTACCTCCATCAAATATTCCTACTTATCATGCCATCCCGGTCCCCATCCAGTGCTCGGAAAATCCGTATCGCTAAAGCTGACAAATCCAAATTCACCCAAACCCTCCCAAAAGCCAGGCTATGCTCTGTCACCCTCGTTAACGTCGACGGTGGGGCTTCTTATTGTCCTAATGGCCTTAAGCAGAGTTTCGTCGAACTTGGAAACAAGGTCAGGCTGATTGATGAAATCCTTTCAAAGGTTTCACCCCTGGCTACTCTCCTCGATCCTGTAGCCTCTACATCGCCCAAGAACTTGGTTTCGTTGGGACACCTCCTCGACTCTGTTTCTACTGAAATATACCAACGCATTACCAACTCCAGGAAGGCAGTGGTTTTTAATGTTCCAGATCCCTTAACACTTTCCTTAGAGAAACACAACGTACTTAGTTCGCACAATATGACTCACAATAGATGTCATTGCAGGAGGCTACGTGAAAAGTCCCAGCGGCATAGTTGCCCTCTGCTATTCCAATTCATGGAAGACCTAACAGCTAGAGAGTTCATTGGCAACAAGTTGACAATTGCTGCCATTTCGCCGTATAAGGACACCAAGATATTTTCTGATAAAAACCCCCTCCAACGGGAAATACTTCGCTCGCTGAGAAGCAACCCTGCCGTGCCCATGCAGGCTGACCCCACTGTAACCGACATGAAGGTTACCCAATGCCCCTCTGTCAAAAAGTCAAAGGCGAGCCCAGCGCCTCACTCTGCGCACCTGCAAACTGTGGACCTAGATATGTCTAACCCCCCACCCCCGGTTCCGCTCCCATACAAACGCCCCTTTCTACCGTCTCCCCCTGTAGCCTCTAGTAGCAGTAGCTCTCGCTCCCCGATCACTGGCCCCAAGCGGCACTCCACTTCAGTAATAAAGACGCGCTCCCCCATCGTAGCCTCAGAGCCACGACAAGACCCTGGCACAAATATCAGCCCTCACCGTACTACTTCCCATCCGTCATCCCAGCCGTTGACAAACGTTGTCAACCACTGCTCTCGCTCTAACGTTTCTACCAACTACCCACTAGCTGATATCTCAGCCGCGACACCTCTTCGTTATCCTCATAAGCGCCGCTCCAATCTTCCCATGAGCCTACCTGGTGCTCCTGCCAGGTCCGCACTTGTTCAACTAATCACCCCACACATTACCCCCCACTCTCAGTCGGCATCGGCTTATAGCTTACCCTCGGATCCTCCAGGTGAAAACCAGTTGGGTCACCATCCAGATTTGTCTGACGCCATCGTCCCTTTATGTAGGAGTGACCTTCAGAGCCTTGCCAGTGCAACTCACCCTTCCACTGCTTCGCACCCCCTTCCACCGTCTTTCCCTCTCCCTGATAGAATGGGTCACACCAATCCTCCATCTCCGTTGCTAACCTACATCCCTCCCTGCCCGCCAGACATCAACCCTCTATACCATAGCCCCAGCATGCCTCCGCTGTTCCCCTCTGCTCCCCTTCACCAACCGTCATCTAACCCTGAAGTACCACGAACGTACCCTAGCAGATATTCCAGGTTCGCACCTGTATCCCTCCTCCTCGCCCTACCCGCCAACTTACCGGCCCCCATGCCCCTCGTGGACCTCCAATCCTTTCCAAATTTCGCCACTTCCTTCGCGCCCCCACCCCACACTACTTCCCAGTTACTCTCCCACACACCTTCACCCCCACGCCGACCTACCGGCCTTATACTGACTCCGCCCAACAGGTAGGTTACCTGCAGTCAAGATCTCGTTTTTTCCCGACCGGTGCCCTCCACACCCGTGGCCATATGGCTAGCCGCACTATGGACCACATCGATAAACTTTCACAGACCCATATCACTGATCGCTCCCCACTCGATGTCACATCACTTAGCACCTTACACCATGCACTCCTTCCTGTCCACCCGGCTTCGACAAATATTTTTAACCTCTCACTTTGCCATATGGTGCCCCCTCCCTCTCTACCGCGTGACACCCCTCCGGCCCATATCAGCGGTGTGCTGCACACCCACCGTGTTGGTCACCCACAGCGACCGGCTGCGCCTAATGCTAACCCTTTGCCTACATTTTGTCCGCTATCCGATATTGCCCACCCTCCCTCCTGTACAGACGCTCTATCCCCACTGAGGCCCAACTCCTATCGCCAAAGCGATATCAATATTCTCGCACCTGGCATCCATGCTTTGCGCACACCGACACTGAACTCATTCCTACCAGTTCTTATTAACGCTCGATCAATAATTAGAAATATATCGCACCTGCGATCTCTGGCATTTACCTCAAACGCTGACATTATAGTAACAACTGAATCCTGGCTGTCAGCTGATGCTTCACTTGACCTTGTTCGCATAGCTGGGTATCAATGCTTCTCGAACACCCAACAGTCCGGGCCTGGAGGGGGCTGCTTAGCCATTGTCAAATGCACTATCCACGCTGGTGTGATCGACCACCCCTCTCTTCCCTTTATTGAGGATTCGTTATGGCTATCTATTCACACCTCCGGCCAGAACCTCCTCCTTGGCTGCGCCTACGTCCCCCCGGGTCTGGGGCCTTCAAGGTTGGCTCTGTCGTGGATGTCTTTAATGCTGCGCTTGACTATCCTGCCAGTACGAAAATTATTGCGAGTGACTTGAACCTTTCTTCAATTTGCTGGTCCTCCTATACTAGCCCTCCCGCCCTCTCCACCTTCTTTTCCTGTGTCCGTCTTGGTGGATGGATCCAATATGTCTCCTGCTCTACTAGGGGGAACAACATCCTGGACCTAGTATTCTCCATTGATATTCCTGCTATGACCACCCAGATTACTGCCCACTTCCCGGGTAGCGACCACCGTATTGTCAGGCGCAAGTTCAGATGCTTCATCTGTTCCCGCCCGATGCAATCCTCTCTCCCTGTTCCGACTTCCTACCGTTCCTGTAACTGGCTCCTAGTGCCAATGGTGATCCGCTCCCTTAACTGGGACACATTTTTTCTTTCCTCCGATCCCCTCACAGTTATGAACTCTTACTACCCCAGCCTCCTACACTGCCTAAATATCGCCAACCTATGTGCGGATCCACGCCCCAAGTCCAGCAGCTCAAGCCTGTTACTTTTAGAGAGTAAGCTGTCCAAGCTTCAAATTACACTAGCCAGATCACACGACTTTACAGTTCTCCTGCGCATAGACCAGCTACAACTGAAGCTGCTTTGCATGGTCGATTTGCATCTGAGAGGGCAAGAGGCCATCGCCCTAGCACACCCAGACAAAACTGGCTACCTGTCCAACCTGCTTAGTAAAAGGTCCAGTCACTCCAATCATACCTCGCCCAAATACCCCATCTGTTGCTCATATACCGCTAACACTCCAGCATCTATTTCTGAGGCCTTCAATGAGCATTCCTCCTCCTCCCCTATAAACTATCTTGGTATTCCCCCTCCTACAATCCATCCCTGCACCTCTGCTTCTCTTTCATCGATTCCCTCCACCCATCTAGAAATTGAAAAATCAGTTTCCTCTATTAAACCTTCCCCGAAACCGAGACCAGATGATATCCCACTGGCCCTCCTCAGTTTCGGTGGTCCTGAACTCCCTTTGTTGTTACCTAATGTATACACCACTTCCATGCTTCACAGTTTCGTCCCACCTAAATGGAAATCCTCTGTTATAAGTAAGCGCTTCAGGAAGAGTGCACTACACGAACCAGACAACTATCTGCTTATTAGTCACACATCATTAGTCTGCGAAATCATGGAGAGAATTATCAAAAAACACATTGTTCAGTACCTCATATCCAACAACCTGCTGAACCCTGGTCAGCATGGTTTCTTGAACTCCCGTTCCTGCTCTTCCTGCCAGCTTGACTTTCTCACTGTCGTATCATCTGCTACCGAAGCCGGCAACTCTGTAATGGTCCTGTGCCTGGACATGCCTAAGGCTTTTGACCGTGTTCCCCATATGCATCTGTTAGCCAAAATTCGGTTTCTTGGTAATACTGACCCCCTCCTCTCCTGGCTATCCTCCTATCTCTCTCACAGATCACAAGCTGTGCTCGTTGACGGCCATTTATCTTCCGTCAGACCAATTACTAGCGGCGTCATCCAAGGCAGTGTCCTAGGCCCATTGCTATTCCGTATTTATATCAATGACATTTTCTCTTCTATTCGACACGGCACTCCTTTCCTCTTTGCCGACGATATAAAGATAGTGTACTCTTTCCTCCCTGGTGACCTATCCGTGACTCTGTGCAACATATCGCACGACTTACTCGTTCTCCAAACTTGGTGCATCTCGTGGTTCATGGAATTCTCCGCGGAGAAAAGCTTCCTCCTACCATAATGTGCACCGTACCACCCGGCCAAATTTGTCTGGACGGCCTGCCCATCCCCATACAGCCCATGGTTACCGATCTTGGCGTACGCTACTCTTGTTCCTTTAACTTCTCACAACAGACATCGTTCCAAATCGCTAAGGCTAAGCGAACCCTAGGCCCGATCCATCGGTGTTTCTTCATGCCAGCCAGTCGACTCTCCATGTATCTCTCACATGCGAGACCGCTCCTAGAATACTGTCCCATTACCTCCAGCCTCTGGCCACAGTCCTCTACTGTACCTCTTGAGAACGTTCAGCGTACTTTCACCAAAAGGCTGTTGGGCGTATCCATAGCCCTAACACACGGCCAGAGCTGTGAGCTCCTACAAATTGAGCCTCTATGGATTCGTCGCATGAGGCTTAACCCGATTTCCCTCTTTAAGCTAATCCATAACCTGGCCTACACCTCTTATCCCATCTCATTCGCTGCGCCCTGCTCCTACCCGGTCTGACATCGTGCCTTTTCTCTCACTGTCCCTCATTCTAATATCGGTCTAAAGTCCCGATTTTTTCTGTCAGCCTATTCCAAAATCTGGAATAAGCTCCCCCTTAGCTTACGTAGTGCCTACTCAGTGTTCGCTTCTAGGCGCGCTGTTGTTATACTTACCAGTTCCTAATGCTATATTGCTCACCAGTGAGCTCGACTTTGCCGACCTGGCTTTTGAAAGAGGCCTCACACTGTGACTCTACTACTTCTGCGCCACAGGCCTCTAGGTACACCCCATGCCCCACACTCCCTCTCTCTTTAGTGCAGCAAACTAAGGCCATTGCCTTCATTGATCCATAGCGAACTTACCTCCTGTCTTCATAAGATAACCCTATTACTCACCTACGTTCATCTCTTGTCCACCATATTCACTTGTTTCTCTCCTCAGCAACAGCTGCTTCTCACCTGGGGCGCACCCAGACTGCGCTTCTCTATCCCTTTTCCCTTTCCAGTGATCTTCAATGACGGCCAACCACTTCGGGCACTATACTTACCATCTCCCTGCCAGGTGCACCTGGATGATATTGCTACACGGTCGTCTACCACTCGCTGTTTTCGTTGTCTCTGCTGTCCATGGTCTCACGTCTTGGTCAACTGTTCCTGGATCACGCACACCTATCGCGGCCGTTTTGTCCCCTGTACAATTATCAATGATCACTCGTGCCACTTCCAAAACTGCGGGGCGCGGCCAGATCCACCGCTATGGCCGGCGCACATCGGGCGTGCAGGCCGTCTGCAACGATGTGCGAGCGCAATTAGACTTGTGAATCACACCTCCTGTGTTCACTTCACGAAGTGTTTTCCCGGTTGGGTGCCGAGCGCACGGCCAGTCTCACCCACTGGCACCGGTTGCGGATGGCACGCTCTAACCTTTCTAGGACTACCGAATCTAAAGCTGTCGGTTAAAAATTGCACGCTGCTCACCCTTTTTCCGCCCTAGCTTGTTAACCTATAGCTCTCATCATTTGTTTCCACCTCCCATTTTTGTCGCCCCAATACGGTATGCACACCTACCTGTTCTGTCCCTCCTCCTATCGCCTCTCTCTACACCAACTTTCATTGCATTGAGTCACTATCGTCCCAACCACTCTTCTCTGCCGACACTCGCCAATATCTTTTTCCACCTGCCGTCATTGCTGGCTTCTATTCTCTATGCTCTTGGTATTACCCTCTGCTAAGAACGCCCATTGATAGCATTCTTATACCTGTATTTCTGTTAAATCCCTCCTCGTTCTCCCTCCTCATGCCAAATGCCATTACGTACCAGTCACACCCGTACCCATGGCCAATCGACATATTGGAGCTTGCCGCTCCAAACTTCGTTTATTTTACAGTCACATTTATTATTTAATCGCCACCACCATATTTTTCTCTCTTGGCTCCGCGATTCTTCTGTGGTTCTTTCCATCAGGCAGTGTCCCGTTTAGCATCCACCTGTTCAGTTGTCTGCCAGCACACAGCTCTCCAGGTCCGTTGCCCCAACTCCGCTGCGTCTTCATTTTTTGGCCCCGTTGTTCTATTACTGGTTCTCTTATCTCGGGCTTCTGCTACCCTCTCCGCCTCCTTCGTGTTTCATCAGCAGTGAAACGATCTGATTGGTCATTTTTTACCTGTGTCTCCTCGGTCATTTTTTTTCTTCCCTTGATCCGTTTATTGCTCGCTACAGCCATTTTCTGTGTGCCTTCCAGAGTGGTCGGCTTTTCCATGTTCTACCCATTGTAAAGACAACTTTACGTCATGATGTTCTTTTACAGTTCCAAACAGTTTGATTTGTCACTACCCTATTCCTCTGGTCCGTCACCACACGTTACACCTGCATTGATCAAATAATTAAACCCATTCTCCCTTGATCTCTTCG
Source organism: Fasciola hepatica (assembly GCA_948099385.1). Lineage (NCBI taxonomy): Eukaryota > Metazoa > Platyhelminthes > Trematoda > Plagiorchiida > Fasciolidae > Fasciola > Fasciola hepatica. The sequence continues at coordinate 2,044,551 of CANUEZ040000133.1, forward strand.
ATCCTACCCTTCATCTTCCCCCGCTTATAATCTGCTCTTCACGGCCGGCATCACTTTTATGCTTCTTCGGCCTTCTCTATCTGTTGATCCACTATGTTATCCCGTCATAAAAAACTTCGTATGAATTCTCCCAAGTCAATACTACACACTTTGATCTCATTCTATCTACCTCTTCCAATCACTGATAATTTTTTCACCTAGTGCTCCACTGCTTTTTTCTCCTTCTCCTTGCATATCTTTTTATGTACTTATATATATACATATATGTATGTATATATACATCTACATGTACACATATATATATATATCTACTTATGTATATATAAATCTGCATTGCATCTCGCACTTTTTTGCCGGATATTTCCCACGCTACCATCCCGCTGACCATCATGGTATGCTTCCACTCTTTTTACCTCTGCACGTCATATTAACCGTATCAAATCCCTACAGATCATTCTTGTCATCCGCGCCACTCTTTGCTTATTTAATTGTCCGCTACCTGTTCTACGATGAGTTTTGTGCCCTGTTCGCTGACCATGTACTGCAGTGTAGCACAGGATTATTACTATATGAACCCTGGCAATGGATCCCTCTTTTTCCTCCACCGTCTCCCGCTACCACCCCTTCCCATATCAATTTCCAGCCCCCTCCATGCATGCCTGACGGTTTCAGATATCCCCAGTTGGCCACAGGCATTCTTTGTGTGCCCTTCAGTTTGGTCTGCCTTTCCAAGTTCCACCATTGTAATGACAACTTTACTTCAAGATGTTCTTTACAGTTCCAAATCATTTGATTTGTAACTACCCGATTCCTCTGGTTCGTCACCACATGTCGCAACTGCATTGATCGAATAATTTGGAACACTCTTACCTGTTTTCTCCGATCCTATCGTTCATCTTCATTCTTCCATGAACTGCTCCTCACAGTCTTCATCACGTCTGTGCTTCCGCGTCCCTTTATTCTCTCTGTTCGGCTTCCATGTGCACCTGTCATGAAGATAGTCCAACGCGATATTCCAAAGTTCATTCTTCAAACATTTGATCTAACTTTACCTACCCCCCCCCAAATTACTGATAATTTCCTTCTAGGACCCCATTGTTATTGCTCCTGCTCCTCATATATATATATATATATATATATATAAACTCGCGCATATATGTATGTGTGCACGCGCTGTGCATCTTGCCGTTCCTCACCGGCCATTTCTCTTGCTATCATCCCAACGACCATCATCATACGTATCCATCAATTCTGCATCTGCGTCTCACACCTACCGTATCCAATCCTTCTAAATCGTTTTTTCATCTGACCAACCCTCTACGTCTTGTATTGCTCGCTGCTTTTTTTACGATGAGTTTCGTGTCCTGTCCGCCGACAGTCCACTGCAGAGTACCAAGGCCTCATTGATATCTAATCCACTGCAGTGAACCTCACTTTTTCACCATCGTCCGTCGCTACTGCAGTTTCTTATACAGATTTCTAGCCTTTCTCATGTTTATCAGTCGGCCTTCCGATGTGCTTACCCGGATTAGTCATTCATTTCATCTGGTCTTGACTTTCAAACTTACCGGAAGTCCATTCAAATCCGCTTTTGAGTTCGTTTAAACTCCACACAATCTCTGTGGTGTGCATACGTTTATCTTATTTTCATCCCACTTTATTCCCCATTCTGAGTCTTTTTATCCTATATTTTCATGAGAGTTTCCACATTTTCATGAATCATATATGCCCATTCCATCACCTGTATCAACAAGATAATGCACATGGCATGCTTTGGGCGTCTCCGAAATAAACCAGCATTATTATTATCCCGCTGACATCGTGATATGCGTCTGCGCTGTTTATATCTGTGCCCTGTTCCCAAGGTTCTCCTGTCCTTGTGAGCCGTTGAAGCCGTCCTACTCGCTGTTTACATATTGTATCGCCCGGGCCTTGTTTTCATATTTAGTTCCTTATCCGGACACGGTCCGTTTACTGCAGTGTAGCATAATTCATGGCTGCCTAATTCTTGCCAAGCAACTAAAATCTCTCTTTATTCATTCTCACTTAGCCGCGGTTTCTTGTATCGATTTTGTCCTTCTTATGCAAAACTGTCAGCTTCCCGTCAGTTCCACTCGGTTCGGTTAGATCCCTCATTTGACTCTGACTCTCAAGTTCACCGGGCATCTATATTAATCCGTTCTTGTATCCCCTCAAACTCCCTCCACCATTCTTTAGGGTGCATGTTCTCATATCCTTCTCATCTCTCGTCTGAGCCTACTCACCTAAGTTAATCAAGTACATACCTAAGTTTGTACAGAGTCTGTCCTTACTTTTATCGCTTGCATGAGTTTGATCATGCACCTGGAGTGTTTCGGGTGTCCGCAAAATAAACCGTTGGTAGCAATATTGAACAGTTGTTTGATATGACGAGCTTCGCAGGTGTTTCCAGTCTCTTGCTCTAAAAAAACAACATGTTTCAGGGGCCTAGAAGTCTGCGTTGGCAAGGGTGGACACTACTACTGCATGACCTACACCAGCTGAGTTGGACGATGGGCTTATCGGGGATATGCTGTTGGCTGTGGCAAAAAGAGTAGTTAACAACAACAAAGGTACAAACCACTTTTTCCCGAAACAGCACAGAATGAAGCTTTGCCGCTTGTCAGCAGGCAGAAGCATATAACCCCAAAACGGCAGTGGAAAAACTTTCAAGAGGACAACGGAAGGCCGCACCCCGTGTATTTCAAAGAAACTGCAATTCGAGCGACGCGTAGCCAATCCGCACCAATCCCCAAACATGAGGGCTGATTCCCATTTACTACGGTTCCCTAACTGAAAAGTTTTACAACCTTTTGCAAATATCAACTGCTTAGTAGCAGTGAGGCCCAGAGGTTTACCGTCTATTGGTCTGAGTACGACCGGTCATAAGCAATTCAAGGACAACTTAAATCGTCTCGCAAAACAATAGCATTCAGTTGTTGTATACAGGAGACACGCAAAGCAATGTCGAATGTAGGTAATTTTCCAAAGCATACTGAAAACCTGGAAGGACTTTCGATAGGTAGTTACTGTGAAAATGGTGCGCACGAGTGTTCGATAAGCAAACTGAATGGAATTACATTTGCAGCCAATGACCTGATATTATTCCCTGAAATTCAAAATATCAGCTCACTTTGTTTGAACGAGCATCACGGTCATCGCTTTATTCTTGTCGCTCACGTCTGGCTTTTGAGGTTACTCCCGCACGACGATATTCAAGCCTTTGAATTGTCCAGAATAGTGGTTATTGTGATAGTGTTGGTAGACACAATTTGAAACTGCTGTGTGTGGGCAGAGTACAAAGTGACCTTTGCAAATCGAAAGACCATCTTCTCTCCAGTAGGAAGTAGTTGAGAGATAGCGTAGGTCCTAAATAACCAACAGTTCCTGCACTCTTATGATGGACACCAATGAGGAACCCTGATACCATCCCCAGCATTACTCCCGACACCGAGGAAGGTTTGAGCAAAGCAGGTATCCACAAGTTGCACTGAATAAGGTGGTGCCATTTGCTGACCCAGGTAGCTTTACAAGCGAATATATGGAACCTCCCAAAGCTTTTTGGGAGCACGAAGCATCAATAACAGCTGTTACTACAACATGTATTCCCAGGGACGACCTCGTGTCAGGATAAATAAAGGGCGACTTCGCAGCTCACGGGCAGGACAGGGAACACAACTGCCTTGCAGGAGGGTCGGTAACTTTTGTTTGGTCGGGCTCTGACCACCCTGAGCTCTAGACTAAGATCTGCACTCTGAATGCCCATTCGAGGATGGCTAAGGTCATCCTCCAAGGCAGGAAATCTGACTTTAACTGAGTCTCAAGAGTACCCAGTATAAACCGGGGCGAGAAAACTCACCTCCTGCGGACATGGGGTGAACCCATTGGGGACACACAGAATACCGCTTGTGGGTGACCCAGAGTTAGCGCTCCAATCGTTATCTTGGTAGCGCATACAAATTAGATGAAAGAGTGCAGGCTTTAAAGGATCACAAATGAATACTCTTCTAAATGTCCCGCGTGCTTCTTGGAGGTGACTTTTTCGACACCACCTTGCTGGGACCATCCAAGCCAGCATTTCGGAAGTTTTTGTTAATGTGGTATATCATAGCTCTGTCTTGAGCCTTCTATGATTGTCATGTTTGTACAAAGGAAGTTGGACTTCTGGGTTTTACTGCTGAGTCAATTTGGAGACACACTTTTTCCACTTTATTCAGACAACCGATAACCATGAACTGGGTGCGATGGCCTTGGTCGCTATCTCCTAGAGGCAACCTTAAAAGGAAATAATGAAGAAAAAATAGGGAAGGGGTTAGAAGAGAACTACATCACTGAAATTCAGACGATGAAGAAAGTTGGTGAATGCAAGAACTCCAGCGATCTCAGCATCCAGCCATATCCCCCAAGGCATATAACCATTGATTGGGAGGGTTTCTTGGACCCCACCCAGGAAGTTTAACACGTCCTACACGCCTACGTCCACCAGTTAGGCTTTTCATACTGTTCTTCTAAGTCATGGACTGACAAACCTCACTCATCTTCCAACCGGTGCCACCCTCAGCAAAATAGCACGCTGTCTGGGAACATGCGCAACTCATGTCTCAAGCATCTCAGCCTGGTCAGTATAAGTGTTTCATATGATGATTTTATCCTTGAACCTGAGGCTTCCACCAAAGCTCAGTATTGCTCACAGGGCGACCCCGTCAGATCCGAGCAATACTATGAAGACAGTGGTATTCAAATACGCGTTTCCACAGGTGAAACTGTCGCCTTTCTTTTAAACCGGTACGTTCACAGACTCAAACAACTTGGAACTTGTTCCCTCTCCCATATCAAACCAAGGAGTTTAGGTAACCCCAGTGAAAGAACTGAGTCACCGTCTTGGAAAAAACACGGAGGCATCTTACCTGGTCCGACAGCCTTACGTCTCTTAAGAGAGCTCATTTCGCTAAAAGCCTCCTTTTCTGACAAAGGACTGGTATCTACAATAAGAGCTCTACTCATCGCGCTAGTAAGCACACCGGAGGATGATAAGGGCCAATCAAACTGTTTCTCAAAATGCCCCGCCTACTGTATTAGGCGAAGCTCTAGAGTTTAAATCAGTGAGCCGTCAGCTTCTTCGACCAATTCACTAACGCCTAATTTACCCGGACCGGTCTGTTTATTCAAACGGAAAAAGTTGCGACTGTTGCTAATTTCCGCAGCTTCTTCCACCCCCCCCCCCACACTTCGCGGTGCACCACTTCCCACGGTAATTCCTTAAGCCCCGGAAGAGTTGGCGTTTGAAGCATCTTCGTGCCTCATCGTATCTGGAATCTGGAGGAATCGATCTGAGCACATCCAACAGTGCAAATGAGGATGCAGATACCCATTGTTTCTGTGTGTTCCGTTGTTGGAATTTGGGTGGGAACCGTAGCTGCACGCAAAAACAATTTGAACTCGGCCCGTTGCTGTTCTGGATCCGAGGCATTTGATCGCATCGATGAGCTGGTGGAAAATCCTGTTGGGGGCAGATGTGTGGTTGTTATTCATTAGCAGCTGCAGGAAAATGACCACTTTGGTGTTGCTTCGGTTAATGACGAAGCTCGCGAACAAGAGCGTGGTCAATGACTACAAGCGAACTAGGCTGCAGGGGAAATGAAATCCTTCGAATACCAGCTCCTAATTGTGAAACTTACGACTTTGCTGATATCTGTTCAACAATTATGCCATTGGCTATCCCACTTGGAGTGATAGAGTGTCAAACTCTCCATTCTTCGTTGTCGACCTGGCCCTTTATCATTCAACCTTTTCCCACATATTCTCATCTTACTACCGGCAACTTGATCCCACCCACAACTGCTCACACATTTCTGCGGACATTGATAACCCGATCACTTTTACAGAAATTGGTCTGCGCATGTGTACCTAGATACATAATAAAAAAGCAGGTACCATCCAAGAAACTCTCCCCGGCCTTTACTCATCTGGATATTTTAACCAATGAGACTCTTTCACGCCGACTATCTTGATCACTCCGCAGCGCCAACTTCTAACCGGGGTGTTATTTACTAATTGCGCCACTTATTCCTAACAAATTCTGGTGAAAACAGTGTTCAAAAACCGTGAAGGAAGCACTTTCGTGATGAATTTCTGAACTTCCCGTAGGAAATTCATTCTTAGAAATAGGAATAACACCTCTAGACAGTGACGGTATCACCCACCTAACTTGTCGCCACTAACACCCCATAGGGACTATCCTGGAGTCGAATATTAAGAAATGGTCTTAGCATGTCCGACACTGGCTACACGGGGCGTACCTATCGTACTTTCTCATCGCCAGCCTCAGTGATGAATACTTACCCTTTTCTACCTAATATTTTGCTCTCCCATCTTATCTCTTCCCATTTTATTAACCGAGATCGCCTAATTACCTGCTATCACCCAGCAACTGGACCGATCTTCATTATGACCAGAATGGACCCGCTCTATAGCGAGGGTTACACATGTCCAGTCTATGCCTGTGAATAAATCCCCCAAACTCCATCAACAATCAGCTACGTTAAAAATCCACTGCTCTTTCTCACCCGCCGGTTCTTCCATAGCTCTCTCCACTGGCTGCTGGATATAATTTCCGATTTCGAATAAAACTTCAATTGTAACTTCAAGCTGAAACATTCTTCAGACTGCCAAGCCTCTGATGTCTGCCATATACAGCTGGCCGCTTTTTAGACTTCAGCCTTCTTAGCTTTATTCAATGACTGCAGTTTGGATATAACAAGTTGGTCAATCGGGCTGAACCACATTCAAAGCAGGGCGGTCATGGCTTAAAACGATAATCTTACTGACCGGAGCCAAATACGAGCCTCTCACATCGGTCACCACTGTGATCTCAACCCTGCTGCCTGGCAAATAGATCCTCACATAAGTTTGACCGGAGGGCTTAGTGAAGTACCGACATAAAACCCCACCATGCTCCTTCTAAATTGCTGCTTCTTGAATGCACACCCAATACTTCTGCAGCTGCTGCTTTTTTGTGCTGGGACATTGGGCTGGAAGACAGGTATCGCCTGTGCATCCTCGAATAAATATCACAAATTCGGTAAACTAAGGCCATACCTGTCCGCCTCTGTCTGCTACCCCAGATAATCCCCATTCTGCCTAGGTGAGCGGAAGGCCGATCGCGACCGGGTAGTCCCCCCCTCTCTCAATGCCTTTTCTCGCCCGTGTTTCAGGTACCGTGACCTGAGGCAGGTGGCAAATAGGCGTACTAAAGAAGGAAATACCTTTTGCTCACTGTTGGTTCAAAATCGGCTGTAAAATCGGCAAATGTATGTATGGAGGTATTCACTTTCACATTCATACAGCACCCGTCGTCGCCTTGAGTCTGGTTTTCTCCAGAACATTGCAAATAGACTTTGCATACCTGGATTTTATCTCTTCGTATCACCTGTACATACTTTCTTGGACAAATTGAATCAATTTTCATTGTCTGAAATATCTCACTGAGCATCCAGAGGCAATCCATGAAGCTTTAGCTTTGTTCCACCTTGCTAGTAAAGTATTTACCTTCCTGTTCACTTTCACCTGAATAGTCAACCCCTTCACACTGCCTTGGGAATCGCATACCCAGAAAGAATAATCACAATAAAACTGTATGAATTTCTTCCGAACTTTCCTTGGGTGCCTTGATAATTCACTATGAGATGTCTCATCCACCTCCCTCTGGATTGTTTATCTGTTTGCAAGGCATCTGTAGAAAAAAACTGTATTGAAAATCGTGGCATCACTGTTTTCACCCTGATAACACCGTTCTGGTTTGATTCTCCCAAGTGACCCACTGTTCTTCACGGAAATGTTCCACTTGCTTCTTTTGATACCCGGAAGGGGCACATGGGGTTTCTCCCTATGGAACCTGGCTTTTTTTGATCTGACCTCTACTCCTACGTCGGCATTTTCTTCGCCTCCTTTTAAGCAACTCCCTTTTATGTTCTCTAGACTGGCATGGGATCTTTTTCCATCATTAGTACTGGTACAGCCAGTTTTGTACGTACTGCTGAGGCACGCTGCCCCTTGATCTACCTCGCCCCCTCTTTTCATGTACTTATGTTCGCCGCCAATTAGGTCACTGATATTCGTAAGTCCCGTAAAACGCTCTTCTCGACAAATGCAAAATGGTCCTGTTTCTCCGAATTGCAATAATTTGCCCTGTTCGTTGAAGCCGAGTAAAAGTCAGTGGGTCATTCTTTTCACCATCCTTGTAAATGTTGCATCATCTGCATTCCAAAGCAAAGCTTCTAACGGCTGTTTCTTATTCGGTCAGCAATTCAAAGTCTCTTAAACCTGAAATTAAAACTGATCCGTATTTGCCACCTAACGCGCTATCACTTCGTCAAATGAACTCTTCCCATTTTTTGTAATTTGACTGAAATACTCTACTCCTTTTGAAGTCAGCAGAAGTTTCATTTTGTCTAGCAATGCTTACATTGAGATCACGCTTTTATGCGTGCGTCTTGACGATGGCCGAGAGATGTATAACTTAAGCGATTGACAATCATTTAAGAAGGAACTGCTGTTGTGTGGCTACGGAAAACTGAATTGCCGTAGGTCAGCGGGCCTAAAAGGCATCCATCCAGCTGCCATGGAGCATTTGAGGTATATCGGAGTTCTACCAACAGCTGAGCTGAACAGGTTGACGTTAGACCAGGACTGGAAAAATGCGACTGTGGTGGAGAAGTATAAAAGAGGACCCAATTTGGCCGTGAGTAAGTACTTGGGTACACTTGACTAGGATCTGTGCTCAAGTGTATAAGCACTTGCTGGAGTACTCAGTGATTATTTCAGCCGAGCAATAGTTTTCAGAAAATACATGAAATCCGACCAGTCTCTTATGCTTGTTTAAAGGTGGCTGGATGGCATTTTGAAGCCAAACAAGTCGAGAACATTGAGTATGGCATTTTAAGGGCATTTTGCTGGGTTAGCCACCATCGTTCGATGAGCTGGATGGGGCACTTTGGCATGAGGGGTCATTACAAAGGTGCATGGACAGCGTATTTTCCCGAAGGTCGTTTCACTTCAAAATAGGAGACAGGTGTGTTAGCTCGGCTAATGTAACCGGTGGTGTACCTCAAGGATTTGTCACAGACCCCATAATACTATTGTTGTTCATTGATGAAATGGAAAGCTCCCTTCAGATGCTGAGTTCCTTGTGTGTGGATGAGCCGGAAACGATCAGACACAAGGGCGGGGACCATCTAAGCAGGTATGTAGGAACCGTCCTGAACTGGTCTCACAAGTATGACCCTCAAAGCATTGAAAGAGAAAGCCTTTTGTCGTCAACGGTAATGGTGAGCTTAAGCGTTTTTCATTACAAGAGTTCCTCTACCACAGAAATAGTAATAAGGCCTAAGGACATTGGGACCATCGTGAAGGGAGGCTCGAAATGGCCAAACCAGTGCAATACTGCTGCATAAAATACCAGCGGATAGCTCCTCAGACTGTGATCGGCTTTGTCGTACCGGAAACCAAAATTATCGGTGCTATTTTACACTTATCTAGGACAACCACACTAGAAATCAGCGCGCAGGCTCGGCCACCCTTCTATATTTGAAAGCCTCTAGTTTGGCAAAACAACCCAACTTCTAGCGGCGCGAATTGTAAGGAGACATATGAACAAAGGGTCTGTGATCTCGAACTATCCTCCTTGGAAAGAATAAGACTCGCGTGCCTCAAATAGACCCTTTAGATATATGACGTTTCCTGGTCCTAAGCCGGGTAGGCTACCCCGGATGGCCATGAACCTGCGGACAAAAGGATTCGAGAAGAAGCCAACTAAAGTTCCATCTGGGTTTACCACTGAATTGCAACTGTAACGGAGTAGTGAGCAATTTGGACAGTCTTCTCGGTAAAACGATAGGTCTGCTGATAATCCCGTCCCTTTAGGGGGCCATAGGGCACAAGTGGAGGGCAGTTATCTTCAGTACTGTATTTTGAGCATATCAACTAAAAAAATGGCGGACATGACAGGTCCATTTGAGATGTGTTATAATTGACATTTGCGTCTGTTGCCAAATGAGTCATTGAGCTCCCACGACAGGCTCTCTCCCAAGGTTGACGTGCTATGACTTTCTATGATTGTTTACCACTTGTGGATGGAACTCGACGAAATGCCCCGCGCTGTGCTGGATTTTCAACCTGAGTGCATACCGCCGAAGGAATTATGGACGTTTGGTCGGCAGTGACTATTACCGGAACCGTGCAAACTAAACTGAATTTAGATGTGCATCCAATCCTCACACTCACGTCAGCAACGTAATTCACTGTTGGCAGTTTCACCAGCAAGGTAAAAGAAAGGCCGCTGCTTCGCAAAAAACGGATTGTGTGGTGCGATGCGAACTAGACACCCCATCATATTTCATTTTTGAACGGATCTTACTGGTTAATTTTATGGGAAGAGTGTCCGAATTCATTGCTTTCAATGATCGGCGTCCCGAAGAAACCGCAGTGTGAGTGCTGGCGACAGACCTATTGGTGGACAGGGAAATTCAAGACGGTCAATACAAATATATCTGAACCATGTTTCCTTTCATGGATGAGGCCAAAAATGAGTGAGATTCGTAATTATAACACCTAGGTCCATGCTTACTGCGTCGGCAAGCTGGCTACTTACTGTGTTTCCAAACCAAGTTTTCTTTGGAGATTCATGCAAAAAGAACAGAAGGCACGGAAGTCTTGGCCGCATTATCTGGCGGTACCGAAGGAAAATAGTCTCATAGAACGTCGTTCACTGGACGACCAAACTGTTAGATATTCTTGCAGTGGTAACCGGTGGACTAGACTTAGGGGACGAGGCAAAAGTATGTTGCTTTGGCCACAACAAGGCACTGGACTAAATCAACTATCGAGTTATATTCGGCGAACTAGGTGGTTTCGAGAAACAGCTCTATATTACAGCTTGGATCGGAAACTATAACAGGTACGACCTTGCATTTGGCAGTGGGGCTAAAGCGCTGCGGGTGGTCTGCCATCGTGGCGACGTATCCCAGGATTCAGAGCCGTGGCCTGTACTCTTTCTGTTGTTCGCGAACGGCTTTTCCCGTGGGCCAGAGAACTCTGCCCTCTTGCTTGCGGACGATGTCGACATGGTCGCGACCATACTGTGTGGTTTCTTTCAGCAAGACCTGGGCAGGAAAAACCAATAGTCGGTGGAATGGGATCTGCACCTGAAAGTTGGTAAATGCCTGTTTTTTGGCAAATGGTAGCGAGATAAAAACAGTTGCGCAATCAGGGCATCTTTGGCAGGGAGTGACAACCCCACCTTTTGGAAACGTAGAAGACCCAAGTGTGGTTTTGGCTGATGGTTTCAAACCAAGTGAACTACTTCACCTGCCCGCGCAGAAATCCTTCAAATCCCTCTGGCAGCACAAAATAGCAGTAATAAGAGAAACCTAGGGGTTATATTGCGATTGAGTGTACTCATCGGAAATGTTGCTTCTTATCTTGATGGCCGTACACAGCAAGGTATAAAAAGATCAAGGAGCAGGTGCGAGGAAGTCTTACTGTATGGTTTGCCTACACAAAGGGCTCATTCAGCATCGGCGTCTCGAGGAACTGAACTCTCAATAACGGGGAAATGGAAGGTTTCGCGGTGATCTATGAGAACTTTCACAGAAATAAAAGGTTATGGGGGAATATGACCATTCACTCCGCCCGGCAGCGACACTGTAACTTGAAGATATGTCCTCAGGCACTAGAACGAGAAGCAGTTGTCTCCAGTGAGAGATACTGAAGTCCTTGGTAGATTGGCACCTGGATCGACAATGAACTGGCGGACCAACCGTGAGTACGCCATGTAGTACTTCGGCCGACACCTACGTCTGCAGGTTGGCAGGTGAAAATAGTCCAAAAAAATCATGCAGGAGATCCCGGAAGCGATCTGTGGCAACCGGAAGAAGGGAAATCAGCAATAGCGATGGCTTTGTTGAGGGTGGGCGACAAGCCAAGATATGGTACTTTAATCCACGAGAAGAAAGCCAAACGGATCAAACCTGAGACTGAAAGCTTGGAGAAACTCGGTGCCAATGATCGAGTGAGCGAAGTCAGCAGATGGATATCCAGAGGAGTTCCGGCAAAAGCCGGGGCTTAGTGCGAGTAGAAGCCTACCTCAAGTTTTTTACATGTAATTGGGTGGTAGGAGAGTAGCTCGTGTAAAATGATTCACCATGCAGCTTCAACGCTCATCTCACCATGGTTTTCAAAGGGGATTTGAGCAATGGTGCTGCATGATGACTCATATACATATCTACTCTCCTATCTTTCTATTGAATATAGTGACCAGGCTCTGTAGATAGCTTATAACGGAGTGCCTTCGTTGTGCTTATGCCCCTACAGAGAAGTCATCCATCATAGGAGTCGATGGCAGAGCCGGAAGCGGATTGTTACCTTTCGAAGCCAGTTACGGCAAGGAGATGCTACATCACGTAGTATAGATGTCCAGCAAACCGGTGAGAGCCAGCCCGGATGGCCTTGTGGCTAAGAGGTTCGATTCGCAATCGTTCACCCGGGGTCGAGTCCCCGTGGGAGTTCGGTTGGTGTGCACTGCTGACGGTTCCTAATAAGGATGGAACAGCCGTACGGTGCTTCCATGGTTTTCAATAGTGAGTTGAGCTTTGAAGCCGCATGATGAATCATGTTTGAGATGTCTTGTTAGTTGCAGTTGACTCACCGTTTGACTGAATGAAGTGGTCTGTGAAGTGCGTTTGGATAGCGACTACCTGCGAGCCGGTTCCTCCTGAGAACGACGTTCCTCAAATTGCTTCGATTAAAAAAATTGAGCCACTAAAAGGTAACTGGCCCGACACTTAGGCTGCCGGCTGGCTTTCTGTTTACTTTGTGTTCAGACGAATGGGCGCAAATGTTGGTGCACATTTGTTGCTTTACATCATCGGTTTTGATGGAGCCAACATACTCCGAGGTTCAAAGGGCCAAGCCGTCGTCCGCTGTTTCCATTGCTTGCTCTGTGAGACTCGAAGTTTAAGCTTCATGTCTTCAGCCCACCAACCTGATGAGTCAGTAGCCCCGCCTGCTTAGCCATACTTTCTTTGATGTCAACAAGGCCTACATTGGATTCCTTAGCTACTTGCCAGAAACGATGCAAGGTTTTCGCTTGAGCTTGATCAGTATCCTCCAATAACCCACAACTTTGATTTACTCCCCATACCAGTTGGGATTGCGCGAACTTTACTTCTAAGTGCCTGCATCCAAATCACGCGTAATACAGCACCACCCACTTTGACGGAAGTCACCTGCCTCCGCATAGTAAGGAGAATTTGCATCGGTGTAAAAGTGTCATAGTTATCGAGCTCAATGCCGGACATCAGTAGTTTTTAGCCGGTGTTCTGCCAACATGAAAATTCTCTCCATTATTGCGCCCTGCAACCTATCACACGGGTTTTTGGGCGGGTTGCACAAAATACTCATGACAACTAAAAAAGGGGCCCTACGAAAAGCGAAAACCAGATGCGTAGATCCGGTGGATTGGCCGCTATGCCAGCTGTTCAAAATATTGCTTCCACCTTAACCAAGAAGAACACCGGGGCTACTGCTAAGAACCCAGATATCACCAAGTTAATTGAGGTTGTGGCCATCGGCTCTAATTTTTCTGCATCTTTACCCATGTAATGTTGGTGTCCGGCGCAAACTGCTCGTTCTCAGTGATGAACAAAGATGAGGTCTGTGCATAATTTTCCGAAGATAGAATACCGAGGTTATTCAACGGAGTTCTGCAACACTCCTTTCAAAGAAAAAGGTTAAAGTGCGGATTATTATAGAATAATAAGACGGATTCAAGTCAACGGTGAAAAATTCTTCCCGCATTTTTGAAAGGGCGCCCACGAGTAGATATCTCACACTCTCTCCCTCACTTCGCTGCTCTCTCCAGCCGTAACCTACGATGCTCGTGTGATTTATCGTTATCGCTACCGATTGCTCTACAGCGGACCCGAATGAAAGCCATAAAGACTATACAACGTCTGTCTTACACACCAAACTCATCACAACTCTCTACCATATACCTTCACCCTTTTAATACACTTCAGGTCAGAAGAGGTCCTTTCCTGGGGTATTGTATCCCCTCTTCAGGGTTAATTAACCAACTGGTCTCACTTCCAAACTCAGGGAACTCAGTAGGGTGCAGATAATACCATTCAAGCCCCGTTCTGGAGACTCAATAAGACGGCCCTCTTTGGTTCTCACAATAACCTCCCGTAACGGTCTGCCGTAAGGATCCATGGATACCCCACCTCGGAAGGAGGCCCTCAAAGCAAAGTTGTACAAGCACCTGGGGTCCACTGGTCGAACTATGATTGTTCCTCCCTCTCATAAAGCTCGGCCTTTGGTCGCATATTCTTTTACTACCGTGTTGTAAGTTTTTCCTTCAGTCAACATACCCCTAATTTCTTTCGCCGGATAGTTTGTGGTACAAACAAAAGGACAAAATTTCTCGGTGTTCTTGTAACCATAAGTTTGTTTCCGCTCTGAATAATATTTTTATGTATATGTGTATTGTCACTCCATGGGATGATAACCCCCCCCCCCGGGTTCTCTTTTCCATGAATGGCTATGTCTGTCGTGATTCCACACAGCATCCAATAAACCTCATCTTAGGTTTCAAAGCATTTCTTCGCAGGACTTTTCCTCCTCTCCTGTTTCAATTATCCTAATATGATATGTATATAATTTTCTTGATGGCCCATTCACATTTATCCCGTTGTCTGGTAATCTTTCCAGTTGGCAGGCAGGTTACTGGAAGGGGCGGTAATTTCTTTCACTTCACCGACGGATGGTGGTGACATCACTCACCCGGGGTGTGCTACGACTGACTGTTCGGATTGTTGCATACTGATTCATAGAACCTCACAATGCACAGTCTCTCAAAGTTGACTTGTGATGAACTTCTAGGTTTTCTTACTATTTATGAAGGGGATTCGACGAATTACCTTGTTCAAAGGTAGGAGCATATGTTTTATGCCGCTCGATTGGCGGAGGCATTCACCTTCCATGCACAAAATGAACTTAACTAAGCTGAAGTTGGAAAACTCCGGGCTCCGGCCTAGAACCCGTGAGCTACCCAGGAACTTTACTTGTTCTTGTAGTTCTTGAAGTGGTAGACGGGTACGTGGACCAAGCCAAGTGGATCCCGAACCTTGCATAGTTTCTTGTTTCATAAGAAGCGTTGCCGGGCAACGTAGGCTTGCCAGAAGTGTGATTACAAGAATGTGTTACATGAGGCGGGTCGAGTTAAACAAAAATAGCAATAATAATGGGGCAAGAGTTGGTAATACCAGTCACATCGATATTTTGGTTAAGCTTTAGCGTTGCAGTAAGTGGAAGTTCCGTGCGTTTTTCCGGCCTTCGCTTGAAAGCCCTTTTTTCTGCCACGTCTACCGTCTGTTGTGGGAGTTAAGTACACAATGGAATCACCGTTGGGGTGAGGAAACGTCTTACGCAGAATGTCAAGGGTGGTGTTTGAATAGGTTCCCTGGTTTATCCCCTCAGAATATTCAAGCGTCGTCGAATGCAAAATCAATCAGTCTGCCTGAAAGAGAAGAGATGGAAAATTAGGAAAATGTACTCTCGATACTTCCCACATCCAGGGGATAGTTGTTGAGCTCAGTCAGCCGTAAAGGGTGAAAAATGTTGTCCGACTCATGCATAGCTTCTGCGAGTTCCCCTTCGGGCCTGTTCGAGATTGCCACAGTCACTTATGGGAATCAGCAGTGCCATTTTTCTGTCGAATTCTGAGTAGGTGCCGTGAAGCATCCGAATGTCTTTCTCGGATATGCGAGGAATTTCCACTTAGAGAGGCTTGAAACTCGGAAAGCAGCCTTGCAAGTCTACATATTTTTTGATGAGTAAGAGAAATTAGTGATCAGCTAGAAGCCTGGCGTTCGAAGTTGGTTTACCATCACAATTAGCTTTGTTTCTCTATTTCGGAGGGGCTAATCTTTGTAACCACCGAAGGACGTCCTGATGCAGCTACCGTCAATAATTGGTAGGCTCCAGTCCGTTGACCAGAGCTTGGCTGAATCTGCAGTCTGATTCATTTGTGCGCTTGAAGTGTCCTAGATGACCGAATAGTCCGCGTGCCCGGGGATTTTGGTCTTCATGTTTTCTGGGAGATCACTGGAGCAGCGCCTTTATTGTCACCCCTCAGTCTCAATCTCTGTATTTCTCAACTTTGATCACTTATAAAATGAGCCAAAGACCAAAGTGCCCTAAACCTGGTGCCAGCAGGGCCGTAGATGGGGACTTTCGGCGTGGCAGTCCTAAAAGCTCTCATGTAGTAGACGAAGGTATCCAATGTGATACTCACCTCAACTGGTACCACCAGCAATGCAGCCAACTTCCTCTGAAAGAATTTGATCTTTACTATGAAAGCCACTGTCCGAAATAGGCTTGTTGGAAGTGCAATACCCTACGCAAATCCAAACTTACCGCATGTCTGAGTTCAGATAAAATGGAGAGGAGCAACTGAATTGGTTCTTCAAGGATGGATACCACAGTTCAGGGAACCCCGATGGGGAGTTCATCTTACGAATACCACAACAGTGGTTCTCGCAATAGACTAGAACATGATGTGGTGCAAATGCTCCAAGTGGTCGTAAAAGACGAGGTGTGCTTGGAGGCCGGTAAAATAAGCTGGATATAGCATCCGCCAATCTGAGCACTAATGAAGCAAGCAGGGTCAGCCCCGGGCTGAAGCCGCAAAGTAGTGGTAAGCGGGATACCTAGATCCGTCTGCCAAGCCGCCAAACGGCGGAAAAAGGTCTAGGATACCACGTGGTAACCCCCTTGAGGACGACAGGGTTCTAAAAGCAAACGTTCCTCGTGAAAGTCTTCAAATTAGGGGAGTGAAAAGTTTTACAGGGTGATAAGCGACTTCCCAGGCCAGTGCCCGTGGATTTGGCTAGCCCTAGAGAGAGGGACATATTCTTGGCCCCGGAGGAGCTAGTGGAGGCTGCAACCCTGGGAGAATCCACCGTGGGACAGGATAATTCGACCAGTTGGCGTACGTAAAATGGTAGGGCTACTGTCGAATCTGTGTGGGTTTGCCAACAGCGTGTCAGCACCGAAAAGTGTCACACATCAACCGAGGGTGTAGCACTTCCATCCCTCTTAGTCGTAGCGTGGCACCAGTAGGTAACCGGATAGAAGTCACCAGCCAGTCCCAAAAATCGCCGCAAAATTCGTGGCAAACACTCAGAACTAGCTTGCGAGTGCCATATCCACAAGCTGAAAGGAAAAGGACCACGAAGTTCAGGTAGGTTGCAGTGGTCTACATCAATGCATACAGCACTGGAAACAAATGTTATGAACTGGCGGCCGTGATTGCCAAATCAGACAGTATCGCTGTCATCGAGACAAGGCTGAGGGGAAGTCACCAAGCCGGTGGTACTGCATACTTCAAACCGATAGAGTAGATGGAGAGGAGGGCGATGAGGCGGTTCTCTTACCCTCGGATGGAATCAATTTGATAGCTGGGGAGAGTCCCTCAAAACTACAAGTACACGTTTTCTGTTGTGATTTAAAACCAGGCAGATCAGAGGTCTGGGTATTATGTGTCTACCTAATTCCCCCTTCTCCCTCTCCCGCAGGACCAGGTATGGTTTGCCTACCTCCGCATTTCTGTAGTCGGAGCCAACGCACCCATGATCCTTGGGGACTTTAATTCCCCTGACGCAGACGGGGTGAATATATATTTGCTCGTGGAAGTGGATTCCATGTGCAGTTACTTGGCTTATTACTGGAAGAAAACCATGTCCATCACTTAGCCGAGCCAACTACATAGAGGGAAGAAAAGCAACCCGGGGCTACTGGACCTGGCCGTAATAAAGCATTCCAGTGACGTCTAAAGGTCACACGTCTCTGCTCCTCCGAGTCGAAGTGACCACTGGGTGATCTGTTGCAAATAATCGGCCGATAAGGATATAGTGGCCCACAAAAAAGCAAGGTAGTTTTAAAAGGCTTGACGTACACGGCTTTGTTATTGCAGCCCAAGCAATTACATGGGAGGCCCAGCAGGCAATTTAATGGGAAGAAAGGCTGTCACTCAGGGACAACCTGATGCTGTTCACTGAGCACTTCACTCCTGGAGGTCAAGTAAGTAGGAAGAAGAAAGCACCCTGTCGGGCTCGAGGGGCCGCCAGGGTAAAGAGCTGGAAGCACAGGACATGGGCTCATTACCAGCAGCCCGATGGCTACAAGCGGCAGCTCTGTTGCAAACGAGTGCGAGAGTCAGCCATTTGAGTTTAAAAGCAGGGTTTATTATCTTCCGAGGTCGTACTGGCTAGGAAGGTCAAGCAATGCTCCCAAGCCTACTGCAACTATATTCTGTCATAGACAGACCGGCGTGTACCTGTTGGCTGCGACGAGAATAAAGACGGCAGTCAAGCCTCAGATGATAGGACTAAGACTGAAAAGCTGGCGAGGCAGTTCCATATAGTGCATCAAACTAACCATACACTGGACCCTGCTTTCGAACCTCTCATTCGACCTCCGGTGAAGAAGCCAGTTTAAGTCTCACCTGATGATGTCAAAAATCCTACGCCCCCAAGTCCACATCTTAGCGGCACTCTTGGCCCACTTGTATGTTAGGTCGTTGTCAGCTGCACGACTGCCAAGAGACTGACTGGCAGCGGGAGTAGTTCCTGTACACGGATAAGGTGAGGACGAAAGGATGCAAAATTACCAGCCGGTCGGATTACTACCGGCGCTCCCAAGAATACTGGGAGGGCTGATCGGAGACCGAGTGTCAGGTAGCAAGACGAATAAAAGGCTACGTACATCAGATAACATGAATATGTCAAAAACAAACCCTTTCCATCTAACTTCCTGTCAGTCTCAGACAAATTAGGGGGCCAAAATCGATGGCGCAGAAACGTTCGAGGTCTGCTTCTTGGAATTCCAAAAGGCCTTTGGCCTCGTGAACCAACTACTGCTGCTCCTCGAAAATGCGGACCTTGGAATCGCACTTGAGGTCCCGGAGAGGACTCGGGCATGCCTCGCACATAGCAGGTATTACATAAAAATAGAGGACTGCAGATTCACTGGGATGAGAGCCATCATTGAGGTCCCTCCGGGTTCAGATCTGAGTCCGCTTCTATTCCCAATATACACCGAGACTCACGGTATTTGGTCTGTTCTTCTTAAAGCCCAGGGGGTTTGGATGTGAAAACATAGAAGTCTTCGCAAATATCAAGGTTCTATCTATCCCAAAGTAGCGGCTGTGAAGACAGCAAAGCAATCCCGTCTTAGGGGCCATGAGTATAATAAACTAAAACTAAGAACATCGAAGACTGTCAGAGAACAGGTGTTTGCTTGCCGGGTGGTCAGCGAGTGGAACGACCTAAGAGCCGGCATGATGGCAGCCGAACCAGCGGTTCAGTTTCAAGCCCGTCCGGGCCGTTGCTGGTCGGCCATATTCCATGAGGGTGGCTAATCTAGCACACACGGGGCAAGTTTGAATACAGCTTCCTTATCTTTCCATCTACAGTCTTCCCCACACTTGTCCCTCTCCATCTCACGTCCACACTGAACTCCCACATCCATGCCTCACTCCCCTTCCAGAGCCCCTGTTTTTCTCCTCACACTGGACTTACCCGTAATAGCTCTCATGTCAAACTCGGCTACATGAACGACCCTCTCGTTTGAGAGGCAGGCCTTGCATGGAGTCGGTTCGTAACCCTAAGGTTGCCGTGTTCCTGACAGCGAACCGAGTCTCCTAACTTTTCCTCAACAGATCTGAGATCAAAACGGATCACAAAAGAAGCAAAAATGAAACGCAGAACCTGATTAGGCGTAAGAATCAACTGCCGCTCGCTGCCGCAAGAATTTGGGCTGATCCACTGGCCTCAGCATCAAGTCTTATGGCATAATCTGGCCTGAGAAAAAGTGATGACCTAGCACGGCACCCTGCAGGACTCCGGCAGTGACTGAGCATAGGGGGAAAAAGGAGTGGCTGCAAGCACAGAGGAGGTGCCGTCGGAGGAAAGCTCTTAGGCAAGCATAATAGTTCACTGATGATACCGTACACTCCCGGCTTATAAATCAAAATCCATGGAGATAGCGTTGGAGGTTTCGCATTGATATTGGGCTTGCTTCAGGCTACCCATGACATTGAGCATGTTGGAGGTTCTTGGTCTGCTTGCAAAAGTCCGTGAGGGAACGATAAAACTGTGTTTTCCCTCCGCAAACGACCTAACATCGCGAGTCTGACGATGCCCTCAAGACCTTTCTAGGGATAATAATTTGACCTATCGGCCCGTAGCTAGATAGGAATGCCGGTCACCCTTTTTGAGATAGGCGCCATTATGGTTCTTTCAGTGAGCTTTAGAAAATGCAGCAGTCCGGGGAAAACATAACAGGACAGAATATGCTGCAGCGACAACCTTCGCGCATTTTTTTCAGTACCCTGGAGTTTATTTTTTTCCAGACCCACTGGGCCTTGCGAGGTCACTTGTTTGGGCTGGGGTTCAAATTACGCAACGAAAAGCAGATGCTATCCAGGCTTCTTTCCACAGTTTTTGAGGGAAATGTGGGAAGGGGTCATCTGGGTGATTAATCGGAAACGGGTCGAACATGATCCACAAAGTTCTCAGTGGCTTGCCCGGACGGAGTGGACGGGGCACCTTCAGGAATGTGGGGGTCTAGTGTGGCAGCTCTTGCCTCTGGCATATGGCGGATATGCCTAAATAGGATGGACTTGTAGCCTTGGGCCCGTGCACCTCTTTAAACTATTCACGGATTTTTGGAATGCATTTATTTCGAATCCATTCAAACTCTTCCAAATCTGTGGTCGGGTGGGGGCAACTGAATATGGCAAACAGAACAGCAAGCTGCTGTAGCGGGCAAAGGATGACGAGTGGCAGTATAAGCGTAGTGATATTTTCTGGTTATACTGTCGGTACAAAGTAGCCATCTACCATGGGAGTGCTTTGTTCTTTTATTTTGTTAGGTGTATCACTGTCAGCATTCCAGGAAGTGGGTTGCTTTTGAGGGTACGATAAAAGGTAGAATCGGCGGAGCTTGCGAGAGAACTAGTGAATGTCCCTTTACTTTCTTCGATTACAGACCGACAACTGGCAGAAGCAAACACGACGATACCAGGTCAACCTGACCAACGACTAGCCCGGATAAAGGACCATGAACATCTTTCTGCATTTTGGTCGGTTAATTGGGACCTTTTGTACTTCTTTATACATAACTGTGAATAAAATAGGGGCCCTATTAGATTCTCGTGAATATATTTTATTGTCCTCCTAGACTATGTTTTGAACCTGTGTGTGAGTACTGTCTGTGTGCGTGGACCCTAAAAGTTGAACTCACAGTTCCTCGCGTTTACAGGGCGTAGCATGTTACAGGTAATTCCTCAACCCGAGGGAACGGCTTGTCAGAGGATCAAACCTTCCCCAGCGAAAAACGGAGCAATGATCACTGGATGATAAAGTTAAAGCTTAGGGATTCGTGAGTTATTTTTCCCACTGAACAAAAGTGAAAGATGGTACCCACCTGGTGCGGCCCAGTTGTGACGACAAGGTCAAGAAGTGAGGGAGTTCGCGCGTGGTGGGATCTAGCAAGGTTACGCCTCCCTACAGATGATGCAGAATAATAGACGGGGAGATCTGGTGCTAGCCCTCAACGCCAAAGCTGCAAGCACTGGTGACAAATGGCAGTAGCCCAAGGCTAGAATAGTAGGAGTAAATGCGATAGCAGCCACGGAAGCTTGGCTAACTCCAGGGGCAACTGTAATCGAGTGGTCCCTGACTCTTACTCGGTCTTCAGGGTGGCCAGGCTGGGCCGTCGAACCTTAAGCGGTATGTTGATTCTCGTGGCTAAAATGCACGCTGATTTGAGAGCAGTCTGACTGTCACCCCCTGATGTTGAAGCATTGGAGGTCGTGGCAGCTACGGATGGACCGGAAGCGTCCGTTTTTTCGTTTATCGGAGCCAGGGAGCGGAAGCCAATGGGGATGGCAAAGTGCTTGTTTTCATCACTGCGCGTGCCATCGCGGGACAGGAGTTACTGATTAAGGGTGATATCAATGCGCCTGAAGCAGACTGGACTTAGAATTAGCTCCGGAATGTACGTTGGAGGAGAGAGATTGTTCCACCTTATTCACGGGAAGTGTCTTGTTCAAGGATGAAGTCAGGTGACCAGATAGAGACTTGGTAAGTCACCGTCCGCCATGGAACGGGTAATGTCAAAGCCCCAAGTGACGGAACACCTGAAAGTTGGATTGCTCATGGGGAACATTGATCATGGAGTGATCCAGTTTGGGCTTACCTCAAAGATAGAGGAGAATGGCTTGATAAAACTGGGCCTATGGACGTATTGGTGAGGGAAGAGTGATAACCACGATGTGGAATCTCAACAAACTAGGAGCAAAAACAGACAGTCGCAAGTAGAAGCGGCCTTCTTAGCACTTAGATGGGTTGAAGGGAACGGGTTATCACCCTGTTGCACAAGCCAAGTAAGTAAGGCCCAAAAGCAAGGGCAAGGAACATTTGAAAATTACAGGGTCACCGGGACTACCGATATTTCCCTCAGGTCAAAGAACCGAGAGTAAGACAACCTCAGATACAGAAACAGTGCAGCAACAACTACGACGAAAGTGTTAAGCGGAACTCTAGAAACAACCACGAAGCATAATCAAACTACTTTCAGTCTGCTGTGGCATAAGGAAGGCTGTGGGTTGCGTCAGCGACTTACTGGGTGGGCGGGCAATAGGCTAGCAGGAAACACCAGCGAACCTGATGGAATTCTTCCAGCAAGCACGAAGAAAGTACTGGAGCTCTCAAAAGCTACCCATAACTAACAGCAGCAGCTTCTGAAATGAATGAAAAGGAAATCTATGCTAGAGAACTAATGAACAGCCAGAAACCGGTGGACGTATTCAGAGCGGCGTGATCGGGTGACATCCACCCGGAAATAATGAAGCCTCCAGTGTTCGTCTTGGCGAGACCACTAGCTGAGGTGTTCAATGTATCATCGGAAAAGAATGGTTTATCTGGAAGTGACTCGTCTCGATCGTCACACCCTTTCAGAAAGGCAAAGAGAGAAATACCGGTAACATCTGCGGACCAAATAGCCCAAAAACCAGCTTCATAAAGCCCTCGACAGAATACTCCAATAAAGAATAGATAGCAATCCAGAGTGGAACAAGCCTTTCGCTATAAGCCAGCATTGGTTCTGGCAAGAGCTCTCCTGCCGCCTTAACCCATTTAGTTCTCTGGGTGGGGTAACCAGTCGAGTGGATAGGAAGGGTAGAAGAAAGCCCTTTATTTTTATTTCCGAAAGACTCATGAGCCAGTTGAAAGCGGATTGCTCGAAGCCAAATAGGAACGTTACTAACTGATGGCAAAATACAGTAGTGTGCCCTCCAAGTCCTAGAGACGAGGGTTTTTGGAACGAACGTAAAAGGCTGATCATTGAATCACAGGTGATTTTGTAGTGTCGTTCACCGAGGGTCAGTTCTGTGTCCCCGTTTCTCGTGATGTGCGTAGGAGGCCATAGGCGGGCTGGAAAACCTGTGCTCTTTCTCCGCGGCCGGAATCAATGAGGTAGGGGCACTAGGCAATGGGACTGTTCAGCATGATCAAAAAGAGGTATAAGAGCTGTCCCTGAAGCGGGATCTACCTATCAGTCCGAACAAATGTCAAGGAACCACGGGATATCCCATATATGGGTGCGCACGGCAGTCCGGGGACATTTACTCAGAGAGCTTGAGCCAGAGAACTAAAGATGTTGGTTAGCGTTGTACCTAAGCCTGGTTGTGAAGGAGTTCAGAAGACAGTGTTTCATTAATAAGCACCCATGCTACAAGCGACATTTTCATTTGTATGAACCGTCTTTGCCGGAATTCCGACTGTCCGTTCTGCTGCTCTAAAACGTTATCACAAACCGGACTCCCACTTTTGCCCCGGGCGTGAGTCGCTCAGTTTGAACTTCTTTGTGACCGTACACGGTAACTTGATCTTCAAAAATATAACCTTCTGCTGTAATTCAGCTGCAATTGTTGGTTTTTTGGTAAATGTGGAGCGCCAGAGCCCAGAAGGAACACTGTTGTGGTTTGACTATTGTGAAATTACTTAATTTGTTGTATATAGTACAGTAGCTACTTGGAATGAAATTTGTTTCGAATTGTGCCAAAAATGGTTGCTGCGCGTCGCTCATACGTTACAGTCGCGGGACTCAACAGTACTCAATAACCCTGGCAATCGCTTAGGCATGAAATTACGCCGCCATTCGACATGTTGTTCCAAATTAAAGGACAGTACCCTGCAGTTGAACCAAACCCTCTTGCTTGCAGGTTTTGGTCGTGTTTCTTGCTCAGGCTCTGGTATAACAAATTGTTCTACGGTAAGTTCGGTTTTCCCTAAAGCCAGAGCTAATCTGCTGTTGGCTGAGGTGAAGGAGAAGCAGGTTGCGGAGCAAATAGGGCCAGATAAGTAAAGTAAGCTGCCGCAGATGAGGAATGAGACGGAAATGACGAAACTACGTTTGGCAATCGCTGAGGAAGAAGCAAACCTAGTAACCAGAGGTGAAGTCAAGGGTGAAGTAATGGCCAATGTGCATCTGTCTCTCTATCTATGTGGTTGCCACGTAGAGAACGGTGCACAACGAGCAGCAAGCTTGGTTCCAGTGGCGAAACCCGCAGTGAATTATCGTTTGGATTTGCCCGGAGTGGAGCTGGGATCATTTGCGGACTGCTCGTCAGAGTACTGGAGGTCCGTGAAACACCTTGAATATTTTGTCGGAAGTATAGTTCGATACGATGGACAAGGCTTACTTTATTAGATGCAATACAGCAAAAGACAAGCAAGGGATGCAATTGCCAAATGTTTTATGCTGCCTACAACACTGGTATAAAATAGAGATGGAGGAATCTTGAAAGATCTGTGCGGAGAAGACTATATAGTGGCTCGCTCTCGGATTGACGGTCTACTGCATGTAACGAAGGATTAGTGGAAGATTCGGATGTTCTGAACAAAATGTTTTATTATTCGCTCGAACGTTCCCGCGGCGACACAATACACTGGAAGTTAGAATCGCAAAAATAAAGGAGATGAGCCTGCAATAGAACTCGGGAAATCCGTCATTCAGAGTCTGCATTGTCTTCATGGATCGCTATCCTCTTCGCAAGCGTCGATTTTCCCCCTTTTCTTCTTGTTTAAAATTTACTCCATCTGCAGAACCTTAGTTGGCCTCTGGTTTCCTAGGCTTGCATCATTCTTGTTCATAATGCCTCCTTAGCACTGCGTTAACGATTTTCTCGATATCTCAACCGCGCACAACTGCCTATCCCGGATTCGAAACTGATTCAAAACTGCCGCGCAAACCATTATCAGAATGATCCATTCAAACTGTTCCTGTCTTTGTTTTTCATCTTTGATACTCTCGACTTTCATACTTAGAATTTGTGAGTGTTTCATCTTATTGAGTAACGTGTAACATCATGATCATGCGTTAGCGCGTGCGTCTCGACCATGGCCGAGATATATACCTATATATATATATACATATATATATATATATATATATATATATATATATATATATATATATATATATATAATAAAAACCTTGGTTCTTATGGTCACAAGAAACCCGTAGGACCTTTGAGGCCTTCAGGTTGAGGCTCCCCTAGGTAACATCGGCCGCGGAATGCTCGGCCTAACATAGGATCTGGGTAGAATATAGCCGTCGGACAGTAGAGGAAGTGGCTTACGCCCGGTAGACCAGATGGAGTTACAACGACTGGAGGCTAGTATCAAATGAAAGGTTGAACAGGGGGAAAGATTTTTGGAATGGCTTTGAAAGTATAATATGGACAAATCTATTTTTACTAGCTGACAGAGTAGCCCCACTTATGAAAGCTCGTGGGGATTATACCCAGCCATGGTGAACTAGACGGGTCCGGGATGCTTCCCAGAGGAAGCAATCCGTCTGAGCCAGACATCGAAACGGCGGAGGTTACAGACCCTGTCCGCAGTATTGGATTGAAAGAGCTAAGTTGGGGAAAATTCAGAAACAGTGGAACAGGAAGAACAAGATGAACTCATCTGAAGCCGCCGGAGGAAATTCAAGAAATAATAAAACTAGCTGCAATCATAAGAGACTCTCAGAGTTGCGGGTAGAGACGTAAGAAAGTCCAGGGGTCGGACAGCAACAAACAGTCTCGAGAAGGCAGAGTGTTTCGATGATAACTCTGTAGGGAAAACAGCGGGTCTATATGCCATCGCGCAACAGATTATTCGGACCGAGTTCAGAAGAAGCTGTCTGGGAAATGAAGCCATATTCGGTAAGGCGTATCAAGGGTCTCGGGCAGCCACAGCGCCAGTCCACGCAGTGGTTCGCAAAGTACATACACTTCATCCAAGATTAGGTAATGAGGCATCAGTGTTATTTTATTCATAAAGGTGAAAGGGGGCTTAACCCACATGGGCCTTTAAAATGCTGAAAAGGCCCGTAGAAGCATGGGGTTACAGGCGGGCTTTATTTAATCAGCTAAGGAAAGGGTGCCTTGGATAACATGCACCGACCACCGAGAAGGAGGGGCTATGACAGAAGTCAAATTCTGATCCTTGCAATAGGCGCAGCTAATGACTGGAATAAGCTTCCAGGGGATGTAAAATGCACGAGCGCAGTAGCCGGGTTCAAACGAGGACTGGATAAGATGTGGATGGCTGTATTTCGAGATGTATGGACAACAGTCTGTAGCACCGATTTTGTCAGCCAACTGACCCACTGGTCTCACTTGGTTTCCGATGACATCCTGAACTACTACTGGAAACCAATTACCACTGTATAATTTTTATCAAGAAAAACCACGGTGGACAACTTTTATCAGCTAGGGAGATCCGAAAAACTGCCGAAAGGATGAGGGATTAGATGTTTCGAATCAGCCACAGTATGTAGACCAGGAGTACGCAGTTGGCCCACGCTATTACAATGTGTGTGTAACTGCCGCAGGAGCGCCGTAATAGGCGAGTCTTTTTGGGCAGTTGCCTGGGAGGCATCAATTTTCTGTACCATTTGCAACTTTTTCTTTATCTTCGTTCCTGTTTTATTTACCTGCTCACAGTGAAAGCTCTGGTGGGAGCCGGCCATCATAGCTTTCGGGTTTGCTCTGTTAAGTAGGAAATTGATCGCATCATTATTCTGCTTTGCTTACGATTTGATTTGAACGGTTTCCTTTGATATCTGGGAAACTTATTTGTTACGGCCAGCCTGAGACGGACCGTTTCCAAGTGGGTTATGTGAACGTATTTCTCTATTACTTAAACATTTTCGTAGATACAAGGCAACGTGGAACATGAAAGATTTATGAGCCTCTGTAAAGCTGGTGATTATTTCTCTCGGATCGACTCCAATAGGGCGTGCAGTATGAGGAAGCCTGTTTGTGCGCCTGTAGACCATAAAGTTTGGAAGGCTCCAACAGCGAGATCCTTGGCTGTGTTGCTGCCAAAAAGAAGAACAGTCGTCCTGAGTGACCTGACAAGGACAGATGGGAGAGTTGTCCTCCCACCACATTGACTCAGCCCGAATATCTCCTCAGATTACCGCCCTTTGGTGGGTTCCACTTAGAGCTTCACCCCCGTCAAGGAGGAGAATTATAAAAGTAAAACGTTGGAGGTAGTGAAAGATGTGGAATGGTATAGACAAAGGGGGAGAAGGGTGGTGCAGACTTGGGAGTGGAGGGGAAAATGACAGAGATCGTGGGCCTTGAAATAAAGAAGGAGGAGAGGTTGAAGACAAATGCTGACCATGGAAATACAACAGTGCCAGTGGTAATAAAGACACCACTCCCGACCTTCAGAAGAAGATCTGGCCATTGAAGATTACCCGGCCGGGAGTCGGTGCGGGCCCGTTTGTTCAAGATGTCTCCTCCCGTTCGCTGCTGAACCGTGCGTTGCCCACGATGAACAACCTATTGAACGTTTCTGCTACCTGATTCACCGGCACCGGCTCATGTAAGGTTAAATACTTTGCACGTCGAAAATCGACACGAAATCGGAATTTCCCACAGGGCTTCCACACGGGCAGCACAGGAGAGTTGTAGGGCTCCGCACCTCTTCCAGAACACCATCTTCTAGCCCGCCGTTCTCTGGTTGCTCCACCCCATCCTTCAAAACCACGAGAATACGACGAGTTCTATTTATTTGAAAACCCCCAGGCTTTGTAGGCCATTCATGTTCGATTCAGTCAACAAAACCGTGTGAGCCTACTTCCGTGGTAAGCAGCTTTGCAAGTTCTTCTACGGTCGGCTGTAATGCCCGCTTTACACTGCTTCGTATTTGGCTTGCAATTGATCCACATATCTGTTTGGATGGTTGACGAACAATTGGGATGGAGCACAAATTCGTGTTTAACCGGTGTCCCTTTAGATCAGTCACGGCATTCAGTGTCAGCAATGGGTTGGCGCCCAGCCTTGTTTGGTTAGTGTCGAGTGATATTATGAACTCATGCATCAAGGTTCCACTGCCTATTTGAATCATCCTTTTTGCCGTTCCGTCTATGTTCAGTGTTTGTCCTGAATTTCATGGCACATGACTGCACTTTATCCCCTGGAGAGCGCCTGGTCAACGAAGCCACCGAACCGGAATCTATAAGGAAGACTCCTCTGTGCCCAATAACCTGAATCTGTGCTCGTATGGTCCTTCGATCTACCGGCCCGATAACGACCCGATTTCGAGGACGCGGTAAGTAGGATTTCAACTTCCTATTTATCGCTTTATGCTGTTGACGCTAGCGACATTGATGCTAAAAGCGCACCAAATGTTTGCGGTAAAACGCCGAACTTACTCCTATTTGCTTGTAATCGCGGGTCCCAATTTCTTTTTAAAATCCATCCGTGATATTTTCTGAATGAATCCATTCTTCAGTCTTGAGTCTTCAACTTCGGAAACTTTTTTTACGGTCCAGTCGATTTCACATACTTTACGGAGGGCCTCCGCAAACCGTAAAATATCCATCTTACGCCGAAAGCGGGCGATACGTGTTTCGTCTTGCATGGGCTCTGGCAAGCCATCGACAAGGCAATCCGCCAGCAGCCGACCGCGATCCCCATTGTTCATCGTGGGCAACGCACGGTTCAGCAGCGAACGGGAGGAGACATCTTGAACAAACGGGCCCGCACCGACTCCCGGCCGGGTAATCTTCAATGGCCAGATCTTCTTCTGAAGGTCGGGAGTGGTGTCTTTATTACCACTGGCACTGTTGTATTTCCATGGTCAGCATTTGCCTTCAACCTCTCCTCCTTCTTTATTTCAAGGCCCACGATCTCTGTCATTTTCCCCTCCACTCCCAAGTCTGCACCACCCTTCTCCCCCTTTGTCTATACCATTCCACATCTTTCACTACCTCCAACGTTTTACTTTTATAATTCTCCTCCTTGACGGGGGTGAAGCTCTAAGTGGAACCCACCAAAGGGCGGTAATCTGAGGAGATATTCGGGCTGAGTCAATGTGGTGGGAGGACAACTCTCCCATCTGTCCTTGTCAGGTCACTCAGGACGACTGTTCTTCTTTTTGGCAGCAACACAGCCAAGGATCTCGCTGTTGGAGCCTTCCAAACTTTATGGTCTACAGGCGCACAAACAGGCTTCCTCATACTGCACGCCCTATTGGAGTCGATCCGAGAGAAATAATCACCAGCTTTACAGAGGCTCATAAATCTTTCATGTTCCACGTTGCCTTGTATCTACGAAAATGTTTAAGTAATAGAGAAATACGTTCACATAACCCACTTGGAAACGGTCCGTCTCAGGCTGGCCGTAACAAATAAGTTTCCCAGATATCAAAGGAAACCGTTCAAATCAAATCGTAAGCAAAGCAGAATAATGATGCGATCAATTTCCTACTTAACAGAGCAAACCCGAAAGCTATGATGGCCGGCTCCCACCAGAGCTTTCACTGTGAGCAGGTAAATAAAACAGGAACGAAGATAAAGAAAAAGTTGCAAATGGTACAGAAAATTGATGCCTCCCAGGCAACTGCCCAAAAAGACTCACCTATTACGGCGCTTCTGCGGCAGTTACACACACATTGTAATAGCGTGGGCCAACTGCGTACTCCTGGTCTACATACTGTGGCTGATTCGAAACATCTAATCCCTCATCCTTTCGGCAGTTTTTCGGATCTCCCTAGCTGATAAAAGTTGTCCACCGTGGTTTTTCTTGATAAAAATTATACAGTGGTAATTGGTTTCCAGTAGTAGTTCAGGATGTCATCGGAAACCAAGTGAGACCAGTGGGTCAGTTGGCTGACAAAATCGGTGCTACAGACTGTTGTCCATACATCTCGAAATACAGCCATCCACATCTTATCCAGTCCTCGTTTGAACCCGGCTACTGCGCTCGTGCATTTTACATCCCCTGGAAGCTTATTCCAGTCATTAGCTGCGCCTATTGCAAGGATCAGAATTTGACTTCTGTCATAGCCCCTCCTTCTCGGTGGTCGGTGCATGTTATCCAAGGCACCCTTTCCTTAGCTGATTAAATAAAGCCCGCCTGTAACCCCATGCTTCTACGGGCCTTTTCAGCATTTTAAAGGCCCATGTGGGTTAAGCCCCCTTTCACCTTTATGAATAAAATAACACTGATGCCTCATTACCTAATCTTGGATGAAGTGTATGTACTTTGCGAACCACTGCGTGGACTGGCGCTGTGGCTGCCCGAGACCCTTGATACGCCTTACCGAATATGGCTTCATTTCCCAGACAGCTTCTTCTGAACTCGGTCCGAATAATCTGTTGCGCGATGGCATATAGACCCGCTGTTTTCCCTACAGAGTTATCATCGAAACATTCTGCCTTCTCGAGACTGTTTGTTGCTGTCCGACCCCTGGACTTTCTTACGTCTCTACCCGCAACTCTGAGAGTCTCTTATGATTGCAGCTAGTTTTATTATTTCTTGAATTTCCTCCGGCGGCTTCAGATGAGTTCATCTTGTTCTTCCTGTTCCACTGTTTCTGAATTTTCCCCAACTTAGCTCTTTCAATCCAATACTGCGGACAGGGTCTGTAACCTCCGCCGTTTCGATGTCTGGCTCAGACGGATTGCTTCCTCTGGGAAGCATCCCGGACCCGTCTAGTTCACCATGGCTGGGTATAACCCCCACGAGCTTTCATAAGTGGGGCTACTCTGTCAGCCAGTAAAAATAGATTTGTCCATATTATACTTTCAAAGCCATTCCAAAAATCTTTCCCCCTGTTCAACCTTTCATTTGATACTAGCCTCCAGTCGTTGTAACTCCATCTGGTCTACCGGGCGTAAGCCACTTCCTCTACTGTCCGACGGCTATATTCTACCCAGATCCTATGTTAGGCCGAGCATTCCGCGGCCGATGTTACCTAGGGGAGCCTCAACCTGAAGGCCTCAAAGGTCCTACGGGTTTCTTGTGACCATAAGAACCAAGGTTTTTATTATATATATATATATATATATATATATATATATGTATATATATATATAGGTATATATCTCGGCCATGGTCGAGACGCACGCGCTAACGCATGATCATGATGTTACACGTTACTCAATAAGATGAAACATTCACAAATTCTAAGTATGAAAGTCGAGAGTATCAAAGATGAAAAACAAAGACAGGAACAGTTTGAATGGATCATTCTGATAATGGTTTGCGCGGCAGTTTTGAATCAGTTTCGAATCCGGGATAGGCAGTTGTGCGCGGTTGAGATATCGAGAAAATCGTTAACGCAGTGCTAAGGAGGCATTATGAACAAGAATGATGCAAGCCTAGGAAACCAGAGGCCAACTAAGGTTCTGCAGATGGAGTAAATTTTAAACAAGAAGAAAAGGGGGAAAATCGACGCTTGCGAAGAGGATAGCGATCCATGAAGACAATGCAGACTCTGAATGACGGATTTACCGGAGTTCGATAAACGGAATGAATTTTGAATCAGGGGTACATGAGGCCAATTTCGTGAAAGTGAACTGGTGGATGTTTGTGAAGCAGCAGTTCATAATGTGAGTTTAGACCCAAGGCCAGTAACATGTACTATTCAGAAATGAGAAGGCGCAACCGCAGGTTCCTTGAGAAGTGGAGAGTCAATTCCCATCCAGCTACGATTCGGAGGAAAGATAACCTGTGGTAACGGATAATGAAGTGGGAAATTCTCCACATGGACTTCAGCATTATTATCCTGTTTTGCTGACAAATATATATGTATGTGTTGACGCATTTGCCTTCAGTGTTATTCTGGTAACGTGCGACATCGAATGCGTAAGTTTTGTCTGGCAGGGCAAAGTATGTGTCGGTCAATCAGCCGAGTGTGGCTGTATATTAGCGGCATGCGCGTGAACTGGAATCCGTGTTCGTTGCGTTAGAAAACGCTGAACGATCTGATAAGCAATTATGGGTATCTCCTGTTGTGTGGTTTGATTTCGGTCCCAGCTGCTGTGGTAGGTTCCACTTTAGTCTCTGTCCGTACGAGTCAAAGCGGCCTCCTTGGTTAGCCAATTTGGCGACTGAGATAGTGGGAGACAACGAACCTGAAATAAAGGGAGACTGCAGTCTGGACGTGGTTCCAGCTGTGTGTTATGATAATATATGAAGACAATAAACAATGTATTGGTTAGGTCTATGT
This sequence comes from Fasciola hepatica, assembly GCA_948099385.1. Taxonomy (NCBI): domain Eukaryota; kingdom Metazoa; phylum Platyhelminthes; class Trematoda; order Plagiorchiida; family Fasciolidae; genus Fasciola; species Fasciola hepatica. Next base: position 2,077,214 of record CANUEZ040000133.1, read on the forward strand.
GAGTGGGGCATGGGTAAAATAGGCTCGCAGTGGATTTGAGCTATACTGCTGCAGGCTGATGAAGTTGCGTGCACTGGCTCGGTAACTGTATGCATTTCAAAGGGTTTGTGATTTGCCCGTGAGCACGGCATCGCTGGGCTACTAAAAAGACCTAGGGCTTCACGGTTAAGAATGGTTAGTAATGATAACCCTCAATACCGTTTGCTTACGCAGTTTGGCAACGAGGCGATAAGATAGGTTTGAAATAACAGACAGAGCGAGTAGGACTAGCATACTGTTTGCGTGGCGCTACGCTGTTACTGTCTCTTTCGGTATAGTGGTTATTCTATACTTACTAGTTTCTAAGGAGTCAAAGTAGAAGGAAATATTGGGTTGACAGTGGTAATACATTAGAGGTAATTGGTCATTTGCCTTGGAACATTGACGTGAGTTCATCTATGATCTTCCTCGATAGTGCTATCGTACTGAGAATAAGCTCCAATGTGAGCAAGGAAACCTGATGTGGAAAGACTATCTTTCATGCTTCCAGTGGTATTTCATGTAATCAAATACGACTTCTGAATCACTGGCCTCAGTCATGGGAGTTATTACGTTTAGGCATTGTAAACTGGTAGGTTTACGCTTAGGTGATGGCAACTACGGCGTATGGTGCGTCACATCCTAGATTATCAAGGGTTCGGGTTAGTATCCAACGCTTTCCTCATAAGCTCTGTCAAAAGAAATATGAGGATTCGTAACAGCGATCAGTTTTTGGATGTCCAGAGCTACGTGTAGTCTAGACTTAAACATAATTAGGGAATCTACGGAACGGACATCAGCTGGGAGTTTATTCCACAGAGTTGCATATTTCAGAAGGAAGAAGATGATGGTAAAATTTGGGATTGTTTTGCTGTCCTAGATCGTGTGAATGAACCGCTGAGTTCCGTAATTGCTGCAGCGATGGGGCCAACCCTATGCGGGTCTAACTGAACCTAGGTTGCTCAAAGAGGTTATTCGATTTATTAGTACCCTATACCTACCGCAAAGGCCTGAGCCATTGAAATATAGAGATTGTATATCCTAGTCAGCGTGTTCACCGTTAGGCCTATGCTTATTTCCTGTTTGGAAGCCACCGATATCGGTGATAATGCCCAAATTCGTTGTAGTAGCTTATTCCACAATGAAGCGTACTTGTCAATAAAGAAGTTTGACCGAAGAGCAAGCTTCGGCAAAGGGACGGACACCAAGAACTCATTGTTACATGAGGGATAAGTAGAAAGGGTTCTCACCTCTGGTGCTGAATTACATGATCTATTCTTCAAGATATTGTGAAAGAACAGAAGGTTATTTCTTATGCGGCGTAGCCATAGGGGATCAATGTTCAGCCGCTCACAACGTTTCATGTAATTAGAGGGCGAAGAAAAACCTACGAGCTGTTTCTTGAATGCCCGTTGTACGGTCCCAAACGCTATACGGTCCCTTTGTCGCATGTTGGAACAAATGATTGAGCCGTATTCCACAAGAGGTCTAACATGGGACTTAAAGATGTTTAGTTTACTTTCTGGCAAAAAAATGTTTGATGTATTAGCCCCATCGTACGGCGTGCTTTAGCCATCTGGATGGCTGCGTTTTCCAAAAAGTCAAACGTACATGAGTAGTGTAGACCCAAGTCACGTACCTGAGAGCTATTGGGGATGAATTTGCCGTTTATACTAAATCTTCTAGTGGGGACGTGACAGTTATATGTAATAATATTGCTTTTTCCGGCGGAAAAACTAATTTTCCAATCATCACTCCAGGAGCTGAGAGCGAGCAGTTCCCTTGTAACGTCATCTACGGTAGAGGCTAACGCCGCGGGCTCAAAAGTGTACAAGATTTTGATATCATCTGCGAACAGGAAGGGAACTCCCCGTTGGAAAATGGTAAATATATCGTTAACGTACATTAGGAACAGTGATGGGCCCAGTACATTACCTTGTATCACCCCACTGGTTACGGGACGGGGTTCGGACAAATTTCCGCCTATATCTACAACCTGGTCTCAGGCTGTTAAATAGCATGCAAACCAAGTGAGCATCGGGTCCACGATTTCATAAGTATTGATCTTCTGTAGTAACCGGGCGTGGGATACTCTGTCAAAAGCCTTGGTCATGTCCAAAAAGATCACGATTGCCGATTTACCAATATTGACAGCCTCTGTGACCAGATTGAGGAAGTCGGTCATGCATGTCGCACATGATCTGTTTTTCAGAAAACCATGCTGACCAGCGTTGACTGGATTATCGTTAATAAAGTGACGTGTCAGCCTTTCCTTGATCATTCTCTCCATGATTCTGGACACGACCGGGGTATGGTTCACCGGCCGATAGTTAACTGGATCTAGACGTGATCCTCTTTTGTGCATCGGTATGATAGTTGAAGTTTTCCATTGAGAAGAGAAAACACTGCACCTGAGTGACAAATTGAATGTGTTTGTCAGCAACATCGGAACATCTTCGCCACCTCGACTAAAAATGGCCGGTGGTAATGCATCCGGACCTGGCCTGCAGGTCAGTCTTGTTCTTGCAACATTGGCTGAAACCTCATCAGGGTAGAACACCACCGTCGAGAAAGTTACTGATGTCACCGGATCTAGAAAGGGGATGGATGTGGCGTTATCCGTCGTTAAAGAGGAGGCAAAATAGGTGCTGAAAGCCTCCGTAATCAAAAGAGGGTCATGCAAGCTTTTATGGTTAGAGTTCAAATATGGGATTTTTAGTTAGGTTGCTTGTTTCTGACCTTCATTAGCCTGGCCAGTGCTTCCACCTTGTTTGGGTGGCTAAAGGCATCTAGTTCCTGTTTCTTCCTAGGGGAATTCAAACGCAACTTAATCGTACGGGATATACATATTATTTTAAGATACGACGAGAAGTCCCTCGTCTTAGTGAATCTTCGTTGGAGTTTGGCTAGGTTACCGTTAAGACGATCTAGAGAGTTCCGCTGTTTGCCTATGATAGCCCCGAGGCCGGGTTGATTTTGTCGAGGCATTAGTGAAGATTAGTATACAGTTGGGCAGCCGCTATCTCTAGGTCATTAGATAAAAAATATTCGTCCCAGTTTAAGGAACGGATAAAAGAGGGTAGACTATTCCAGCAAGCTTTATGGTATTGGTTATTGGTGATCGGAAGGTGTGTTTCTGCTGACTTATCAGTGTGAGACTAAGGTGCAGTAAAAACACAGGATACCATCTTGTGGTCACTACCGGTGAAGCGACCTAGTCCTCACCTCCATTTGGTCCCCTCGGTGATGTGCCGGGTCAGGCAACTGTTATGTACATAGCCTGACGGACTCGGGCCCAACCTCCGGCGCGTTGAGGTCTCAAATTATCAGGACTTCTTTTCTTCCTTAGTACCCGTGAAAAGCCGTGAGTATTTTGCTGGTTGATCGTCTTCCTCCGTTTGTGACGACGGGCTGCAGTACATAGGGAAAACTATCAGCACTGCTCGGTAAGCCGTCGAAGAAGCCAAAGTGTCTTGTCAACGGGGTAGATTCAGCTTGCATTCCCCTCGCTGACGGTGGTACCCTTGCATGCAAACTGGTTCCTCTCCACCCAACCGTTCTCAGAGCCTGTACCAACAGCTGACGAAATACTTTGGTGTTCAGTGTAAGATGCTCCAGCTGGGTTGAGTCTGGGTCTCATCGACCTCATCACTTTATCATCTAGGTTGTCAGCTTCGGGATCTGACCAATTGTTACTCAAGCTTCTTGAGCTTGTGAGAGACACTAGCAGTCAAGAAGTCCCCTGCCCAAAATGGAGGTCCTTAGGGGACCCATCCGCTCAAAAATCAGGTCTGGGCGACTTTTTTTTTATTTTGGACGGGCCTTCCAGTAACCTATTTGCTCATGTCTGTAGAAGCGGCATACGAAGATCGCACGCTCAAAAAGGCTTGACTACACAAGTTCTCCATTGCTTTCCTCGTCAAGGCTTTGAAATCCATCAAGGCTTCTTCCGAACGACAGCACTGCAGCAGTGGCAGCCGAGTCACCCGCTCCCTGGGCGAATAGAGAGCAGGTAATTTGGATCCCGTTGGGTACTGGTTGAGGTCTTCAACCGTTTTTTCCTCTATAGCTCATCGGGATGAACCACGGCTTCACCCTTCATGGCTCCCTTGATCTTGGGTGCAGCCGGTAAAACCTATCCCTTTGCCTTTCAACTCTCAAGATTGGCCGAGGATGCCCACAACCCACACTTTTCTCCCCCTTCCGAGCCCATCTTGGAGTTTGGCCAAGGACTAGGTGAAGATTTTCCACCCTTGCCAGAGTTTCAACGTCGTGCTACTAATTACAATGACCGAGCTCCTCAGAGCGGCATCTACAGGGGCATCAGGACCGTTTTAAATTCCGTTTTGAAATTTTTCCGCTTCCTTATTCTGAAGCCTACCTCGGACTTCGTGCTGAGCCTCGAAGTGGACTAAAGCGGGTCTCAATCTTTCCCTGCTCCAGTTTTAGCAGCTTGACTGGAGATGGTTGACTGAAATTCTTCACAGATATCTTGGTTTACATTCTGCGCCGGAGAGCCCATTGGGTTGGACAATTCAATCCAGCGACAATATAAGAAGTCTTGGTGCTTCGGGGGTCCCCCTTTAAAACCGCACCTTGAGTGAAAACTGGGTCTCAATGGGGGTGGGGGCTCTGTTCAACCGAAAGGTTGAATTCGTTTGGATAATCCCACCTTGCGGAATGTTCCGGCAACTTGGGCAGGTCTAACCTAATCCTTAGTCCCGCAGTGAACGCTATGTAGCTCCACGGGTAGGCCTCACAGTTAACATGAAACTGCTGCACGAGACAAACTTGATCCCCAATCTCAACTCGTTCTTTGCACATTTGGGGTCTTCACGCTGGTAGCTAGTTGGATAAATTCCTAAGTGCTTGCAACCACTTCCACTATTTCTGATGGCAATAAATGCAAATGAGCAAGAAAATGGAAGGCATGACCGAATAGTATAGGGTATAGAGATGTAAGCACAAGACCACGTGCGACTCTGTCTATTGAGTGTGATGGTACATCAGAGGGTCACAACAAATTTAGCTCACTCGAAGTTTGATGTCGTCACTAAGGGGCACAGGACCCCAGATTCAAGGTAAAACCTTCCTTATCACGGCCAAAAACTGAAGAAGAGCCGTCCTTTTCAATTGCTGAAACACCCAGGGATCCAAGGAGCTGGGCAGTCGTTATGTTACACTTCAGATATACTGCAAATTTCGAGGAGTCTTGTCCAGCTTAGCGCTACGAACAGTACTAAGAAAGCCAGGCAGCCTGAAAACTACGGTTGCTAGGCCAGTCAGTTCTTGTGAATCTGGGGCTTCGAGATAAAGATAAAAGGACAGGAATGGAGTATATTACCGTTATGCCGGTGTTCGGATATACGGTACCACAGAGCCACAGAGGGAGAGAAAAAAGGGAACCCACAGCGTATCCACAAGTTTGGAGGGATCGGCATAAAACCGGCCGCACAGAATCGCTCCCCAAGTCAAGTTTGAAGCAGCTTTCGGTCACGTGGTTATGCGTCGTTTGAATAGATCCTCAAATTTCCAGCTTTGGCGGATTAGTTGCGGCAGGCGCACTAGAAATTGTATGAGTTCGGCCCTTTTTCCACAGGTCACAAGTGAGGTAAACAGACAGATCCACTGCGGCCTCTCAAGAGTGCTTGGGGAAGCCCCTTTATTGATTCGCTTAAGCAATGAAGTCTCTTATATGTTCCAAACACGGATAGACGGCCATTCCCATTTTTATCGGTGTAAGTAATGACGTATGCTTATGCGCTTACCGAGCTCCGGGTCACCGGGTTTTCCTTCTGCCTTTGCAGATCCTGGACGTGCAACTACTGCGCTACACCAGCAGGTCTTTCGCCGCTATACTTGAATTTGTATTTTGTGTGGGTATGTTGGCCTGTGCCCTAAAATTTATCTGCGGTGCATCCGGAGGGAGTAAGAATGTTGCATCCTCATGCCTAGTTCGTTCATAGGTTATTCGATCTAGCGGCTAATCCACTCAACTTGAGGTGTGTGATGGCTGGATCCAACTTGAATGCTCTTAAACAGCAGTTACATCTACGAAGCCCTCGAGGAATCCTATCTGAAGTCGCTCAGAGAGTTGTGCATCAAATGTCCCAAGCTTTCCACACCCGTGTGGTTGCGAAAGTCAGCCATGATGTCGCTTCTTGTCGCAAACACGACAGTGACATCAATACCGTCATCAGATGCACCGTCGACAGTTCGCCACCGCCAGCAGCTGAAGATGCACTAGCATCATCATCGTCGTCATTTTCGCCAACGTTATCACTGTCACCATCATCATCGCCGTGAGAGGGGGAAAATTCTGCCGAGGTACATATTCCTGATAGTGCAACATGTACGGAGGTGGCGCCGACATCCTATACCGAGCCAACCAGAACAAAAGTCTGCGAACACCGGAAAAAAACCGTCAAAGCCTGTCAACCACAATGTGGACTAGCTTGACACTTACTTGGCTAAGCAAGCTCGGGACAGTGCTATTGGTAAAATACCAAGCCAACTAATAACCGCCGTGGGTGCATGAAAACCGGACTGGGTACCAACGAAGCACGATCCATGAAGAGAGCAGCCATCGTGGAAGAAGTGTAATTTGATGGTGAACTTGCTGGGGCAAAGAAAACCAAGGCACCCGCTCGTCCGAATCATGATCTCGCAAGTCACCAGTGCATAATAGGAAAGCTGTTCGTCCCGGGTGAATAGTGTCGAGGAGATACGGGTAAAATCAGATTTCCGAATTTAGAGAGCTAGTGAAGCTAAATTCCTCAATTCGCTGAAGGTAGTGATAGGTTGAAACCTCTCTGTTTTTATTATTTTGCATGCCGAAGGGGTAAGCAAGTGCAACTGCGCCGACATCTGGACACCTTGGAGGTCAGTAACAAGGAGAGACGGGAATATTGGGGGCCGGAACAGCGCCTTCATTCCTTGTTGGGGCCAGTGACGCTGGTTTCCACGTCAGTTACCTAGGCTAGGACACCGTGAGCAAAGAGAGAAGATAGCGAGTAGAAACTAGGCCACAGTCCTATTGTCTAACATCCGTGGGCCAGATGGACAAGGGAAAGGGCTAGGAGCACCTGGTGGAACCGAACTCACTTATTCAAGTGGGGCTGAGGGAGACTTGGCAGGGTAACAGCTTACCAGGCATTGGGATGTCCCTCACTGACCACGCCCTATTCCGATTTGGAGGCAACTCTGTCTGATCGGGTGGAGGCGTGATGTTGTCCGTCCTGTCTGGCGATGCAACTGCGCAGTTAGAGGGGCGCGCTGGCTCACAAGGATTTATTGAGGCTCTCTGGTGCCGCATCAAGCCTACTACGGGAGGCTTCAAGACCGTTCGAGTGATCAATCGGACACCCACGACCGCCCCTCAGCGTTTTTCTGAATTCAGTGCGACGGGCTTGCTGTGGCCACTGCCTCATCCTGGCCGACTTCAGAGCCCCACAGGTTCATTGGAGGTGAGACAAGACTGCTGCCGGGGCAGATCCTTGCTCTCAGAATTTACTGACGTAGCGACGCTGCATTATTTTCTGGCAGTTATCTTTACTGCACTTCGTGCATAAACACCTCTTTGTCATTGTGAGCTAAACTGTTGTTTATTCGGCGGTCAAACATGTTTTTTTGGATTCCGCCTGATCGTTTCTTTTTGTGTACCCTTCACTCTGCAGGTTGGAGTAAACAATGTGGCTGGACTTCGGTCTTCTGACTGTCAGGGCTGTGACAGCCCAGCTGATAGAGCTTGATATGCAGAGGGTCGCCGGTTCGATTACGGCTGGCAGCTCCAAGCTTCTCGAAGTTAAAAGTGCAAGCGGAATTCCCATTACTTGCTAGAGAAGCATCTTTTGATTGGCGGGCGTAGTTGATCACCGCTTCTGCACGCCATTCTGTCTCTGTGGGCTTGAGCGCCATAGTGACAGCGATTCTAGGACAGGCCTTTTAACAAGGTATCCTGCAGGTAACCCAAAGGTTCTCCAATCTGAGATCCATCCCAGATTTGACAATTTCTCTTAGGAGTTCTGATGTTCAAAGGATCGGACTTTTCCCCCACTTGTGACCAATGAACACATGTTGCAGGAGGTTCACTGGCGAGGTGGCCTTGTCCATCCTCTTGACTACCCGTCAGACGTAACTTTAGGCGATCATTATTCAGGGATGTCCTGATAGCTGCTTTAGAAGTCAGCTGGTTTCCCATGGACTCGGAAGTCAACTGCGAGGTGAACGAAGCTCGAGAGGTCAATCGTGATGGCATTTTGAACCTCGTGAATACCCCCCCTCCACTCAGCAGGCGCATACCCGGGGTGGATGGCTCACCGTGGTTTGACCTGGAACTTGGACGCCTGCTCAAAAGCCAAAATCAATGCTGGCAGATTTATGGCCTACAAGTGAGGGTATTGCCCTCCTTCGCAGGATTCATAAACCGTGTACCTAACAGAAAGGACAAAGCGGATGACGTTTTTAAGGAACCCTTGCGTTAAATGCAATGCACGCACCCATGCTTCTGTTTGCATATCACAAGAGCCACAGTGGAAGGAGAGAAAGCATCCCGGTGCAGATGGACAGTAACGGCATGGTACCAATAGATGGTATGCAGGCGGAGACATTAGCAAAGCTTTGCTTTCGGTGTGTTCTTCGGAGGAAAACGCACCCACCTCGATCGTGAATGGCTCCTTGAATTTTGTTACGCATGGTCCTGTGGAGCCAGAAGTGAGTGATGTCCTCAAATCCAAGAAAACGTAAAAGCCACCGGAACCAGACGAAGTAAATCGGTTGATATTGAAGAAGTTGGCTGGCCAGCTGCCTCCTTCGCTTACTCCGCTGTCCAACTCATCTTCAAGCCGTGGTAGGTGAACCCAGGGATGGAAGAAGGCGGTGGTCCTTTCATTTTACAAGGGCAAGACAAAATTCGCCTTGGACAACCGCCACCCGGTTAGCCTCACATCAGTGTCTGGAAGCGTCGTGGAAAGGCTGACGGCTTCTCGCAACGTGCACTTCTGGAGCGTCATCAATTGCAATGCGCACAACAACACGGTTTTCTTAGAGAGAGGTCGTGCATGGCAAACCCGTTAGAGGCTCGTGGAAGTTGGTCGATCTCCAAGGCCAAAGGATATGTCACAGATGTCATATTTTAGACTTTGTTAAAGCGTTTGGTGAAGTTCCTCATGAGTAGCTTTCGCAGAAACACCTGGCCATTGGTGTTCTCGGGCCCATGCTTCACGGGTTTGGGGACTTCTAGGCCAAGGGAACCTTCCCATGAGAGCTGCAGAGTAGCAGTCTGCGTGGAATCCAGTGGTGTGCCGCAAGGCTGTATGCTGAGACCGCTGTAGTTTCTGGTTTTTATGAGTGACTTACCACCGACTTTCCGACCCCAAAGCCTTATATACACCGAACACCCAAAAATGTGGTGCACCATTCGATCGGCAACTAACTTTTAGATGCTACAGGGAGGTCTCCTGCACTGGCAAATTGGTAGACCTCCTGCGGTCTACAAGCAGAAGCGGACTAACGAGCACTTATGAGGACAGGTGGCCCCAGTGATACTTCTTATCACCGCCTTTGAGGTGTAGTGCTCCGTCTTGCGCTCAAAAACAAAGGCCTCAGGGCCGTTGCCAACAATTTGAAGACAATGGCACACACTGCGAGAGCATGTGCTTTGGCGTGGATGGCAAGTGGTTCGATTTGCCTTGTATTTCGGTCTCCACCCCTGGAGACCTCCAGATTGCCGTGTGACTTGCACGTACATCCCTGCTTCAGAAACGGCCGCCCAGCTGTTGATTCCAGCACGGCGACGGAGATAGCCAAGCTTGAACAGGTGAGATGCGCTATCAGGAACCCCGTGGCCGGAGTATGTGGGTCTAGGTATGAGGACCCCTGTAAGCCACAGGGTTGTTTCCTGTTGCCTACAGACCTCCTCAGGAATGAAGACCGTAACCGAGGACAGGCGCTTAGGCTCAGTAAGTTGCACTCCACCGGCTTTCCGACCGTCCATGGATTATCGAGGAGAGATCACCCTCTGGAACCGTCTACTGACCGTAGTGATGGATTAGGGAAACGGGTCCTCATTAAAGAGGAAATTTCACCATACAGTCAACAATTATTTGCAGAGCTCCAACGTTCAACCGGATCAACAGAGTATAATACAAGGGGCTTGAACGAAATGACCTTTCATTGCCCTTCAGCTGAAGGCAGAGGACTGACCGAAGACTAAACCCTCACAAAAGGCACTGCATCCAGCATATTACGGCAGTCAGAAAAAATGGCAGAATATCCGGAAGGTTCATGGCACCCTAAGCGGCGTGGTTGTTTCTCGTCGATGTTTCCCTCGTTTCAAGAATGTTAAATTTTCAGAACACTCAACTCCCTTCCCCCACCAAAAAATCCTCATCTGTACTGATTTGCTCCTGAATAATGTCAACTTCCCCCACCATTTATACCACAGCTTTCTCGCAAAAATCAGACGCAGCCTGCTCCCCCATGGTGCAGGGTTACTCTCCCTCTGTGACCACAGTCTCATTCCCAAGTCCGAAAGAGGCGGTGCCTTATAATACGCTCCCAAGGGATAAACTAAAATCTGACTTGGAAAGACAGGCTGCAGAATTAGTTGAAGTACAAGCCAAGGTCTACATCCCAAGGGAAAAGGTAACCAACCCGGAGGGACTTGAGGTCATGCCTCTCCCTATACCCACGGCGGCCTATCAGACCCATCAGGCTGCGCTGCTTTTCCGCGTTCCACTCAGTTTATTGTCATCGGTACGTCATCATTCTCACCTACAATTTCAAACCATGTGACCTCCCACTACTTTATCCTTCTGATCTTCCACTTCCTTATTTCTCTTCCATGTTATTCGCCGTGCCGACTGATGAATCTTCGCACCACAGTTCTTCTAACCTCCAAATTACCCTTCCTCAGTGACCTTTTGCACCTCTCCAACCAACCCGTACTTCCATTTGCTCTGCGTTCTCCAGCCATTTTCTTGGCCATCTTCTCTCTGCATAATTTTTGTCCATTTACTACCGCTTCGCCCATGTTCGACCATCACCACATTCCACACCTGCAATATTTAGACTGTTAGATAATCTCTCACCTGTCTTCGTCGATCCTTTCCTTCATATTCCCTCGTTTATCAACTTCTGCTCACAGTCATCTCTTCTGTGCTTCCAAAGCCGGTTCCCTTTTGCTGTTGCTCTCCCATGCTCACCCGTCATAAACAAATTCATCAGGCTTATCCAATTCAATTCCGCACCCTTTTACCCAACCCTACCTGTCTCGTCTAACCACTGCTACCCCCGTGTCCCGTCTCTCCACCGCTACTTGCTCCTGTTCTGATATATATACGTACATACTCAGACATATTTTTTATCCACTTATTTTCTCTGCCTCCTTCGGTTCTTCGCCGGCCAGTTCTTTTGCCACCATGCCATCGCCTTCATGATATGCGTCCGTTTTGTCCCTAACTGTGTCTCACACATACCGTACCTCGATCTTCCCGAGGTACTGATTCCATCTGATTCACTGGGAATGTCTCACACTGCCAGCTCCTTGCTTACAACTTGACACCGTCCGTTTATTGCAATAACGCATAGTTCTTGGCTACCAAGTCCCCAGCCATATAAAGCAACTTTCGGTTCTTCATTTCTCTTCCTTTTTCTTCCTTTTTCCCTCGTCGGTTCTTGTAACGATAGTTTCTCACGCCGATTTTCAGTCCTCCTCCTGTAAACTTCCCAGCCTCCGTTCTCCCCCACTTGGCTCATCCAGCCCCTCCATATGACATTGGCCCTCAAATCCACCGGGCTCATATTTGAATCCATTTCCGTGTTCACTTCAACTCCCTACAATGATCCTTGGCGTGAATACATTTATCTCCCTCTCCTATCTCCTCCATTTCGTCCTACCCCCCTTTGTGTTACGTCTTTCTTAATTTTTCATGAATTTTGTCTATCAATTTTGTCGCTTGTAAAATTTTGATCATGCGTCAGGCATGCTTCGGGCGTCTCCGAAATGAACCATTAGTATTATTATGTTGAGTATTCAAGCAGAAAGCTCTTGATGTAGCCAAGGCTTTGCAAGACTCTGAGACGTACTCAAAGCTAGTCATCCTCTGGGGTCGTTTCCTCTATTCGGATCGCCTTCACGACACTTATTCTCAGTTGCCTAACCTCCTAGAGCGCCTTCTTCTGTTTCAAAGTTGGTCCACTTAGCAGGTACCCAAAAAGGAACCAGCCGGGTACACGGCATCCCAATTGAAGTGTGCTCCACAGAGGCAGCCAAGCGAAGCGTCCCCCAGTAGCGAAGCTCAAGGGAGAAATAAAGGGGCTCGTTGAAGAATCTATCGACAACCCACTTTTCCTGACTCAGTAATGAGAGGACTGGCCCAGCAACACGGCTTAAAGACAATGTGAAGCACAGCGCGCTGCTTGTTGCCCAGGCAACTCGCCTTGACGATCGGGTTCCGTGCCCATGGTACAATATTTCCGTTGTCATTGAATCTCCCTTTGGGAATAGCACCTTGCACACTAATATCAGTGCTACTAAGTCTCTGAAGCCAACCAAAAGTATCCCAGCCCGTAAAAAAAGGTTGAGGTTAGCCCATCCCAGAGCCTTAACACCGATTTCCAACCAAAGTCTACTGAAATCTGCGGCCATGATGTTCAGGCATCCCACAAGACAACGGGTGCGGTCATGTAAAACAGGATCACGAATAAGAAGACTGAGAGCAGTAAATCCCGCTAGGAGCACGAAGGTAAACCACAAAAAGCAGCCCTATCCTTTCATAAACTAAGGAATTTTGACTATCTGCCAGGTGTGATGCCTCACAGGCTACCAAAGGCTGGGAGCCAAAGCTCCGTACGGCAATTGGCCTACGCTTTTGGACCCCAACTATCTCAGCTCCCGGATCCTCCAGGGCCTCCACTTCGATCCCAACTCCCCCTGATTCCATCATATCGAACCCAAAGTCGCTTGTATCCGGCCATTCTACAACAAAACCTAAGCGTGCTCTCATTTGCACAACTGCAGTTGCCTGACAGTGTTTGATAAAATCCCGGCGACTCTTCTGCTTGCACTGGATACGCAACCTCAGTTCAAAGCCCCCACAAACACTTGGCTCACCCTTGATATACCTCATGCCGGAATGTCCATTCCAGGATACTCCACAGTTACGCAGCACTCCAGCAGAGGTCATGCCTGTGGGGTTAACACCTACCTCGATAATTCTACCATTCTTCATAATATGATAACAACTTCCAACTTTTCACGCACCAACAGTCTGTGGGTTGCCTTCAAACTCTTTAGGGCAGGCACCCTGCTGCTCAATGCAGCCTATCGCCCTCCCGTATGCAATTCTACCAAGAGCTCAGGTCCCATACACTCAATAAGCTTCCTGAGAAGCCGCACAGACTCCACCCATCTCTTAGTCACGGATGAGATAGGTTCGCACGGTATCGAGTGGCAAAAAGCCGATGCCCCTGATGTCACTTTTGGGAACTCCTCCCAGACTCGTTCTCAAGAACTTATGGGAACTGGACGTAAAGTACCCGGGCAGGTATCGCACAGGACCCGGTCATGACTGGCAAACGGTTCCGAATGGATGTGGTGCACAACTAATCACGTCTCGAATGAAGTGGTCACATTCTCATTGGGTTAGAATACATTGTTAAATGGCCTCCTCTTACCTCAACAATCAAAATTCTCAGACCCCTCAGCAGAACCAATTTTTACCGAGTAGGTGATTTCCTCCTTTCTACACCAAACTCGGCCACCTTAGTTAAGTCTGCCGATTAGATGACAGAAAATCTCAGGGAGTTGATCTTCTATGCTGATAGGCTATTCATCCGAAAAATTCGTCTTCCATGGACCGGCAAACGACACCTTCCCGACCCCATCGGATGCATTCTAGACGAATGTGCCTACCTTTTCTCTAGATATAAAGCTACAGGTCTTGTCTGTAATGCAGAGGACCCCAGGATTATCCTCAACATAATCAAGAACAAGACGATTTCCCTTCAACGTTCCTTCCAACTGTCTGTACTTGCTCGAGCACGGGCCAGTAAGACATTCTTTTCTTTCATTATAGACATAAACCAAGATACATATCTCCGCCACCAACGGCTTTCAAAAATCATGCTTGATTCCCCGACATACTTCTCTCGGCCAATGGGCTGTGACATTCAGCTCCCATCTTTCTACAGTTCTGAGCTTCACTCGGACATCATCTTACTCCAAAATGCACGCAATGCCTTTGACTACTACTCTGAGTCCTATTATGATTCTCGTCCAGGTGGTTACGAAAAGTTTCCGTCGGCTCAACCAATATTGCTCCATGGGCCCTGACTCAACTCGCGCCCGCATTTTCGAGGAGACGGGGGTAGCATAAGCAGCGCTCAATGCATCTCTATTTCTGCAATATTTTGTCTATGTAGTTTTCCCCAACAGCTAGAAGAAAGCAACTATAGTTCCCATCTGCAGGAAGTATGATAGACACCTTGGTCCATGTTACAGACCCATACGTCTGACTAGTATGACCAAAAAAGTTTTCGATCAAATTCTCAAGAGTGCGGCTCTTTTCCGTCTGCATACAAATATGAAACTACCCTTGTCTCGGCATGGGTTTCTTCCTGGCGGTTCAAGCAGCTCCATTGTTCTTACCGTCACGAGTATTGTGGCACAAGTGCATAATTATGGCCAGTTCTCACACACCGTATTCGTTGGCTTTGCTAAGGCCTCGTTCAGGGTCTCACGGGCACCTTCTTTTTATAAGTCGCAAAGCTACATGATTACGGTCTCCATGTTGAAAGTCTAAGGCAGCTTACTTACCGACAACAAACTTGTGTTTAGGGTGGGGGAAGATCTTGTCTGAAAATCTCCCAGTGTTACCTTTGTCTTTTGTTGTTGGCCGTACCGTCAATGAAAGCGATGTAAAAGGATTTTCCCCTGGCATTACCATGCAACATCTGTATTGCGTGCCAGAATCTATCACCTTCCGACTTTGGCGGCTGAAGCGCGACAGTTGCTTATTAACGCTGGAGTGTGATTCTTCGTTCTCCACACTAGTCTTGACGAATCCCTCCATATCATGAAACAACTGAAGGGTCTAAAAGTCAGGTGTTACTTCACTCTTCTCCCGCAACAAGAAGACTTGATTACTCCGAGTGTCATTTGGATGAGAAATGCTGATAGCAGTTCCTTTAACCAGGCACCAACAGACCTAGTAGCTAAAGTCTCCTGGTCACAGCTAGCCGTAGAACCAACCAGAGACCTTGTAGGGCACTCTGCACCGTCGCTCCATCTGGTGACCTTCGGCAAGAACCTCCAATTCGACGCAGTCAACCTAATCCCTTCTCCAGGCAAGAGTGACCATGAGGTCCTCCAATTAGACTTCATAAGTCATTGGCCAGTCAGTGTCCGCCAAAGCAAACCCACACGTGATTTAGGGAGAGACAGCTTGGATGATCTAAGATCCATTTTGGAGCAACCACTTGCACTGCAGACCAACTAGCCGGTGCAGAAACTCGAAACATTTGTTTAAGAGACTGAATCCGTCGGTCTGACCAAAGGAAGCAAGTCACGGCCAACGGCAAGCCTTCACTGCAGCTATTCATCAGACGTCTGTTGGATGGACGCCCCAGGAAGTTTGTCTGGCTAGA
The DNA here is from genome assembly GCA_948099385.1 of Fasciola hepatica. NCBI lineage: Eukaryota > Metazoa > Platyhelminthes > Trematoda > Plagiorchiida > Fasciolidae > Fasciola > Fasciola hepatica. The sequence goes on from CANUEZ040000133.1 coordinate 2,092,880, forward strand.
ATGTACGGGACAAGAAACGGACGCGGTAAAACCTAAACATACTCATAATGTTTACGAGGTTAAAATAAGGGAGTTCTCCATCGAACTGCAAAGAGCTATCATAGAGCAAGCAAAGGCAAACACATCCGCTCTCTTCATTTTTGAGCGCGAAACCAGTCAGCCAGGTGCCACCCGACATGCACTTCACCTTGGAGGTGGCACTTTAGCCAGAACATTTTTCCGAGTGATAGAAAGTTTCAGAAGGCATTTCCAGCCAACTAGTACTTGACTACCCACTCCTGTCCATCGCAACTCCCAGGCCATCCGGCTGAGAAAAATTCACCCACCGCACTCTTTACAAGACAGGAGTTAGAGACTCGCCCAAGTCAACTTGGTACATTTAGTTTGATGAGCCCGTATCAGATCCAACCTCGAACATTTGCGCATATTCAAGCGGAGCTCCTATAGCTACCCTTAGATTCTGGTGCATTGCCGACCTCCTGGGAGGAAGCTTCAATCAGCCATGTCTTCAGAAAGGGCGATCGCCATCAACCAAGAAGCAAAGGACCTATTTGTCCAAATAGTATTCCCAGCAAGGTCTTTAAAAGCATGCCAAAACGTGTCACACTGACATACCTGCTGGAGAAAGGTTTAATCTCCGTGGCTCAGCATGGCTTCCGGCAGGGAGAGTCATACGTTACCAATATTCTCTGCGTCACGGGAAGTCTTGCTCGGGCTTGACTCCGCGCACAATTTTTATCGACTTCACAAAAGCTTTTGACAGCATACCGCCCGTTCCTGCTATACACAAGCTGAAATCTTACGGACTCTCCGACAACGTGTTTTCCCTTCATAGCTTTCTCACTAATGGGTCATTCAGGGTCGGAGCAGGCCCTTGCCTCTCGGACCTACCCAAGTACATTCTGGAGTCCTCCGAATATCAGCTCTAGGTCCCCGATAGTTTCTCGTTTATGCAGAAGATCCTCCATACAACATATCAGCGAAAAATGCAGTGAGCGCTACGGATGTTAAGATCAGGGGCAACAAAGCCACAGAATTGCAGTCCGCAAGGCACCAAACCAGGCAATCGTTTGCCGACTGAAGCCTACCGGTTATTGACGACAGTTATGTAGGCGGATCATTTGGTCGCTCCCCGGCTCAACTCTTCTGTACGAATAATGTCACCCCAGCCCGGGAGGTAGAACAGCGTGAAGCCTCGAGCCTTTCGCGTCTTCGAAACGGTAGGGCAAAAATTCTCCCCGTTATGAAATAAGAATTTCGGGTAATTTGTGGGACTTGCATCCGACCTCCTCCAGAATACGGCAGTCATATTACACCCCCTGGCCTGATCAATGATTGAGACACTTTGTAATGTGCACAAGATGAAGCCACGAAACTAGTTCGCTAGTTTTCAAGCACCCATTATTCCTATCTGCTGGCCCGCCTGGAGCTGTACCCTTTATAAACTCACATAGTTGGAGACTTTTTCTTATTGTACAGCTTTTCAATGAGGAGTTAGCAAATCGCTTTATATGCGCCTGAACCTTGATAATTCTAAAGAGCGTGTAAAAAAGTTTCTAAGCGTCAACTTCGTACAAAATTCCGTAAATCGTCTTTATTCAGAGAATATTCCCACTTACGAACAGCTAACCACTCGAAGCTGTCGAATCTTCAAGCAAATGAACATTTTAAAAGCGGCTAGAAAATTTCTTGGGGCTTAAGTTTCCTCCCCAAACCTCTTAACCATTTCCGCCGTTGTCTGCTTCCGGTCGAGTTTCCCTCAGCCGAACCCTCCTCCTCAAAAATGTATATGGGCGTATATGGACAACAAATATGAAGGGAACGTTACCACAAAAAACAAAACATAAAAAACTAGCTGCTACTTTTCCGTCTGCTTCAATGAAGAGATGTCACGCTTTCGTTGGGCCTTTCCATCGCACGCGTCCGTGCCTAATTTCGAGAGCAAAATGTGTGTCGCCTCAGTGGCCATTCTTGACCACTAACCATGCTACTTCCTACAGCATATGCCCCTGGTAGTTGTCCTCTGCTCTTCGGCCCTCTTCATTTTAGCAGAACGAACGCCGGGATAATTTGAGCTCCAGCCTCGAACCCGTGTACCACTTCAAGACTTCAATGCACTCCGGTGTGAAATGATGATTTATTTCCTCCAAGTATCAGCGTGAGCTTCCTCGGTAGCCTTCTATTCACACCTGCCTAAATTCACCTTCAGCAACCCCGTGCACTAAACATGTATTGATTCCCGGCTAGAACAAATCACTTTGTTGTCCACCTCTCTTTGTCTAAAACCCTTGCCCCTCGTTTCTATAAGTCTAACCTTCCCATCAATCCGGGTGGCACTCACCTCACACAACTTCCCAGAGAATACCATTGCCGTTCTATGAATTGGTTTTATACGTTCGATGACCTGTTTCGTATCCCAGCACCAGGAAGCTAACGACCTTCGTTCTATACACCATAGCCTTCGGACGGCGCTTCAACACCCGGTAAATCCCATCTGTGGTGGTTCAAACCAAAGCCCATAACCGGCCATGAATGGAGGCAGCCACATTTGCTTATATCGGAGGAGACAACTCACCCGTTCAGCATCCAAATAACTTGCGGTGGACACCACCCCATCATCACACCTGAAGGTATCTACTCCTGAGTGCGTTGCGAAAGTTGTCCTTCGCAATAACTATTATTATTAGGCTGAATGTCTAACCTGTTTCTGGACCCACAGAGTTCTTTTCAGGACAAACTAAGAACGGGCCAACCTTAGGGCCGTTGCAACTGGGATCCACTACCCAAAGTGGCTTGCTCTGGGACCCGGGGAATTAACTGCATGTCTTCCAAAGCTCTTACTGCAGACGATTCATTTCACTCCATCATGAATAGCCATCGAAAAGGCATTAGTTTATTCTGCACCACATTCGCTCAGAGCAAGATCTCAATGAGATCGAGAACTGAGTCCAAGCCGCTTAGACTGCAGGACAAATACCGAAAAACCAAAGACGTCCCCTTTCCAGACAGGCGTCAACAGAACTAACCTGGAGCCCAGCAGCTCCACGAAAATGCATTCCAGAAGGCAAGAAGCTCCTACGTTAGCCCACCATGACATAGATGGCGCTTGTCCAATTTAATAAGTATGAGATCTCAACGCCTAATCATTGATTCCCTCAGTTATCTAATATGTGGTTCTGCCGCTATCCAGTCATCCCTGCTGACGGCGGAACTTCACTCTCTCGCTCACATGGTGTACCATTGCTCACACTCCCGCCATTTCTCTTGCTTCTAGCACTACTAACACCACAATTTGTCTTACGTCATCTAAAATCGACAACTTAGACTCCAAGGCCAGGCCCTTCTTATAACCCGGACCAGACGGAGTATTCTCGGCTCTTTTCCGTTTTCATGATCTTGACATAGCTTTTATGTTACTCAACCTATTTACACTTTCCACGAACACTACTGCAGTCCCATGGTATTGGAAAAACCCTGTTTCAATAGCGTGTTTTAAGAAGGGTTCAAAGCATGACCCCGATAATTGCCACAGTCCCCTGGAGAAATTATGGAGCAAGTTATCAAACATCGTCTTGCTCACTATTTCATATCCAACGGTCTAATGAATCCTGGCCAGCACAGTCTCATCAAATCGTGAGTTCCCGAGTGCCAGTGACAATGACATGGCCGCGATAATCCTTTTCTGAGATCTATCAGAAGCCTTTGACCAAGTGCCTCACCAGAATCTGTCGCTCAACCTCAAGGTCCCTGGTGTAGCTGACCCACTGCTGTTGTAGGTGTCTTATCTATCCGCCTGCTACCAGGTGAAGCCATTCGATGGTTACCCATCTTCCGCCGGACCCGAAACAAGCGGTAGGGCTCAAAGTTGTGCCCCTGGACCATTATTGTCCCTCGCATACGTAAGTGGTATCCTTCAAGTGGTCCTCTGTGATGCACCACTTCTCTTTACGGATGACATCAAAATTGTGTTCTGCCTTTCTGTAGGCGGTTTGTCATCTAAATGTAATGCCCAGCAGGATCTTACCTTGCTCAGCGACTGATGCAGTTCGTGGCAAACGAAATTCTCTGTATCTTCACGCTTCGTACTTCCCTGAAAGTATCACTTGCTTCCAGATGCCCCTGCTCCCGATGGACGACCCATACCTACCATTTCCGTGACATTTGCTGTCGGATTTCGTTACTCCTGTGTTTTAACTTTTCCGAACAAATCGACTTCCATGCCACTAAAGCCAAAAGGCTCAGCCTCATTTTCCTCTGCTTCAAGCTGCAGCACTGTTGACGGTGCGTCTGTTTCCCATGTCCGACTCCTGATGGAATATAGTTCTGTTATCTCCTTCCACTTTTCTAAAACTGCTACAGTTACCTAGAGGAATTTCCAGTACCCCTCACTAAAGAAGCTGGTTTCGACATCTGCCACAACCTATGGTGAGTCTTGTGAGCTGTTTAATCTCGGTCCTCAGTAGATCTGTCGTATTCCGCTGAATCTGATCTAATGCAAGCTGATCCACTGCCTAGTACATACAACTTGTCCATTGTCCAATTTCTTCGTCGACTGACTCGTTTTATTTCATATTCAAGTCTCAAACAACGTTCTCCGCACGGGCTCGTCGGTACTGCATCCTACCTCCGAAGCCATCTCACGTTCCACCTATAAAATGATAATTATAAGCCATCCATTAGCCTTCCGTGTACTCCACCAATATTTGTGCTTGCCATTGACTCTGTAGTTGCTGTAGCTCCGCATCCCATATCGATCCATTACCATTTTTAAACTGGTATATCATGGTCCATCAACTATGCCATGCTCATTGCTCTCCATTTTTCCCTTCGGTGTCCCTTTTCTTCAGTTTTCTGGCAGTATTTCTTTACCTTCAGAAGAGTTACCCGTCTGGTGTATCTCTGATTTCGTCTAGCTATACACACAGAAACCTTTCTGCTCTTTTGATTGGTCACTTGTGCCATTTATCTTTTTGGAGGTCCCCTCTCCATTCTTAGCCCTAGATCAGTTTCATGCAGCCCTGCTGCCAGTTGATGTCGCTTGATCGCTCCATGGAAACTTCATGCTATTGAAAGGATTATAATCAGATGTACACTTGCTCTAATGGTGCTTCGTAAGCTTTACTTTCACTACTGCTTCGATTTGAGCCCCTATAATGGCCCTTGCTGCGTGCTCGTGATGGGTTAATCACCATATTCTTATCTGCTTTCTCCCACTTCATTTCCGTCTTGTCACGCAGTAATCCACTCCCCCATCGAATAACCCTGATGACCTCCTCCGTGGACTCCTCTCTGTCACTCTCTTCACCGGATGTGTTGGCTATCTTTCCTTTGCTCAATGCCATCAGCAACCTGCTATTTTAACTCTTGGTGGTACAGTACCCTGCTGCCCCATTTTACCCCGTTTCTGACATTTCGAGGAGACTGTCAGTAGTAGTCATTTTGAGACTTTTAGCGTAAGGCCTCACTTTTTGGTCCAGTTTAACATCGCTCGGATATCAGCGGCAATTTCGCTTCCTTTTCCTTTCCTTCTCCATGTAACCACGTTCGCTTATACTTAACGCGGATTCTTTGGATGCTTTTGAGGTCATTCACGGAAAGCAGAAACAAACATGTGGCCATAGCTGATTCCTACGGAACTTCACTTAATACCCATGCCGGACTAGACAAGTCATCACAAACCTTAACTTGGAAGGTTTCTGCTTTCAGGGCAGCCACAAATCCAACTTTTGGCGAGCCACCTGGGTCAAAGTGAGATAGCTTTGCTGCTAACAGCCTATGACTAACGGCGTCGAAGGCTTTGAGGAAGGCTGAGTAGCAGATTTCGACCTCCAGTCCCTTACCATGGTGGAAAGTGAACTGGTCTAGAAGGCGGCCTTTCACAAAACCATGCTGCGCATCATTTAGCATGCCACGTTTTCTGACTTTCTCAACAACGCGATCCCTTATCAGCCGCTCCATGCACTTGCCTATTACGCGGGCACATGGTTGATCTTCAGCCTTTTGCATTGGTTTTGGGGCCATTTCCGTGGATGACTGCAACTAAGCCTTTTTTCCAATCTGCGGGTCCCTGTGCCTATGACGAAGGCAATAAACGGCATTTGTATTGGGCGACAGATTACTTTTGCTGAAAGTTTCATCATTTCTGGGCGAGTTTAATCTGACCCTACTGTTTTGCTTTGGCTTACTTCAATGAGGATATTTAAGATCGCCTGTAAGGACACCTTGAAGTCCTCTGGTTTGAACTTATCCTGAGGAGGAAGCGCAAAATAAGGGTTATTGTGGATCCGGTATACACTCTGAAAATATTTTGGTGGAACGTTTGCTTTTTTACTGTTGCTCGTGGCCCTTCGGCCTTCCTCTACGTATAGTTTTCCAGCTCCCACTCTGAGGTCCGCCCTAGTTTGTATACAGCTGTAGAATCTCTTCGGAAGTGACTTACTTTGGAAGCTTGTTTTAACTCAAATTTGTGTTTTGCTGAGCTTTGGACTTTAATGGCACTGTTCCGTTTTAGTTTGTGTTTCCCCCATGAGTCATAACTGCCAGACTTTGGGTTGTTGTAAAGGCTGTTGAATTGCGGGGGCCACCAGGGGGCTCTTTATGGTTTTTCATACTTCTGGCAAGGGCAAACTCGTCCATAAGGGCCAATAAACCACTTTTGTTGATTTCTTATCTCTCATGCAGAGTCGGGTTTTCGCTCTGGGGCAGCCATTTCATCTTCAGGTCCCCGCAAAACGGCTGCTCTGTCGGTTCTTTCGAAACTTATGGTGAATCTTGTGCTTAAAGGATCTTTACAGGGTCCCTTAGTGAGAATGTGAGTGCGCTATGGTCGCTTTTCCCCAGCTGTACCTGGATCATTATTCAGCCGATACCATGTTTTATAGGGGTCAACTTGTGGTCTGAAATGGATGGCACTTGACCTGTGCAATATCTGGTAGGTTCTTTGACGTTTCCATATATTACACAGCTCCGCTCAGTCCATGAGTGGCCCCCCCTCTCCTAAATTCAGTAGTGGCTCCGCTTTTTTCCACCCGGTTAAGGATGGATGCCTTGAAATCACCCATCTACAATGGTTCAATGGCTGTCGGTTTGACTCAAGGTAGAAGTATGGGGAGTTCCATATTTTCTTCTGGGCTTGTGTCTGAACCGCGGCAGACACAAGCGATCATGCGCTTTTTGTTCCCTATCGGTAGAACACATGCACCAGCCCAAATACCCTTCAAAGCACACAGAGTCCGGGTGATCTCATTGGTCATAATCAGGCCTAACCAGAACCAGTACACCTTCTCCCTATAGCACATTTTGCCAAATTACCGGATAGATGACTTGGGTAATTAGCAATAAACAGTTCGTAGGTTCCGCTGCGGTCGTCCAGGTTTCAGTCATTGCAATGGCATCAACTTGATGGCATCTGCCAGCGAATTCTCCCCTAGTTTGTTCGGAGGCCACGGGCTTTGTCGTACCATACTTCTAGCTTGAATCACAAAAGCTTCTCATAATGATGCAGTTTTGGTCTCAGGGGTCCCTGAGGCACAGAAACCGAGTGGTCAAACCATTTTTGAGGCATTTCATCTGGCTCACCCATTTAACTATGATGGGGTTTGGCGCCACACTCAGCCTCTTGGCCCTTGGTGTGGATGGTGTTCTTGGTAAGAATTTGTTGTTTAATTGGGCAATGGAGCCGGTTTTCTGTGGTATCTGTGTGGATACGGCCTTTGCGGTCGGCACTCTGGCCGAAGCGGTCGCTTATTACAATATCCCTCATAACTTTCTCACCTCGGTTGGTGTTTTGTAGGTGGTTATTTTTTGTTTTCAACGAAGAGTTTGATGACTATCCTTACACAATTGCATAGATGTACTTCGTCTGGCTTTGAAGTTTTCCTAGAACTCAGTCGTCCCATCATGCTTTTTTGTGCCTTTCTCGTGCACTGAAGCCTTGCCACAAGGATCACCATTCCTCAGTAACTAGGCTTCACTTCTCTGCGCATATGCTCATGGTAATTTAAGACCCCATTCCAACCGGAATCCGTATGCCTATGATTTCTCTTGATCCTGAGGAATACCAGCACGTTTGCTCCCACATGAAAAATCCTCTCCTTAACACCCAGTGTTTTTCTCCTCTTTTATTGTTTGCCGTCCTCGACCACAGCTGGTGAACTGACCAGACTGTTATCCTCTTATTTTCTCATTCTTCTTCCAGACCATACCCTCTACTATGGTTTTATTCCTGGTTCTCAAACGGACACCCTCTCCTCATCCACCGCCTACCTGATATCCCTCTAAATCTCTATTATCATCCAAATACCCTAGAAAGCTACCAGTCTCCGTCTAGGGATCCCCAATAGACCGGTCCACCAGCCAAACGATAACTAATTGTTCGGATAACAAGATGTTCATTTTCTTGCTTCCATAAAAACGATAAGCATAACCCACAGCTGGAACACTCTCCAGACTGCCGCACTCCTGATCTCTTCCAGATTGCATTGGTTACGTAGGTAGCCACCCGCCAAATCGACATTTATTCCGGATTACCGTAAAAACTGGACGATTTGATCAATGGTTTACACCTATACTCTCGCCTGCTGACGTTACATGGGGCACCGTACACGGATTAACAAAACCTCATGAAAGTCTCACCGGATTGAAGAGGTGATTCCTGACACCAACCATCAACACATCCGCTCATCGTTTATTCCCAAATAATCCAACCCAACAGTTCAATTCTTCCCGCGTTGCAGTACGAAACCAATGACCGGAACCCAGCCCTCGCAGCTGTCAACTTCTTCAAACCAGCTCTTTTTTACCTGTTTCCCTCAACATTCTACCTGCCACCACCTGCAACCAAGGTCTTTACGGAACAGAATACCAGCCATCTGCAGCCAACCATAATTTGAATAATAATTTTCTATCACATACAAAAAAATTTACACTCTTCCAACTTCTGCCTAGCCGAACCACTGACGTTTGTCTCCACTAATCCGTTTCATTGACGGCTTTTCTTTAAAAGTCCGTTTTACGTCCATACACCATTCATGCTCTTCAAAAGTTCACTGAAGTCCCTGCAAAGCTTTTTGCCTTCATTTGAATTTCCATATGACACTGAAATCACCTGTACAAAAGGTGCGTTTTATTACCACCTTTGACTCACTTGCCCTTATTTCACATTCTTTCCTCCACAATTAGTTACCCAATGCGGGATCAGTTTCCAATATTCCGCTGGTATCTCTGACTGCAAGTTGGAAGCTCATGCTTGCTTTACTTCTAACGATGTTCTTTGGCATCTCTTTCGCCCGGTTACTCGTTAGTGACCGTCCAATTGTCGCTTATATCAGCAATCCCACGACTGCCCAGCTATCCACACCGCCCCCAGCGATTTCGAAACCGACTTGGAATTCCCGCCTCAACCATTACCACTTTTGTTCACTCAAACGCTACATGACTTTACTGGTGTATTTCGGTTGCTGTGTGATTTATAAGTTTAGAATTTGTGAATACCTCACATTGACATGTACTGCTGTATACTCTGATCTTGCCTTGTGCATGTGTATTGACCACGGTCAAGAAATATACTATACTGTACTATACTATAGTTTGCACTGTGAAGTGTGCCTCTGGTAAAACTAGGTATTTTCCGGTACTTCCAAGGTTAGTTTGCACCGTCTCATTTATTAGCCCATTCCTGTGGAGGGAGCTGGAGAATTTCACAAGTATGGGTCTGGATTGGTTTTCTGATGATACCGCCTTCCATGAGCCTATTTCAAGAATTTTTTTATTTCCCCTGTGATTAGGAACCCCGGCTAGTAGCAGGATCTCGAACTGTGGTTCCGTCTAGATTTCTTCTGACCCTGCCGAATTTTATTCCTGGCACTCCAGTACCATATATTAGGACATTCCGATGTTTTTCAGGAACTGCATCAATACTTTCCGCGGAACTCTTGATCATAGAACTTGGCTCCCGTTCCTTGTTTTGCAAGAGAAAAATAACTCCATTTTGCGTTTGCACAGCCCCTTGAGTCTCCATGAACTTTCGAGAGGTTTTCGCGGCTAAAAGTGTTCTATCAGATGCCTTTAGGCCAATTTCCTGCAGGAATTCTCACAATTTACCATTTAGGACTAAAAAGCAGACATCGGCTACGCGTGTGCAGTGGGAACAGACCCATTTAAGGGAACAATTTAGCAGGTACACCTTAGGTTCTGCTGCGCTCGTTCTGGAGTAATCTTGGTGATTTCGCCGCAGACAGCGGTCACATAGCACACTCCCCCCTTCTATTGCGGTTCACTGAGTCTCCGCATTTTGAGTTAATGAATATGTGGAAGGTTCCCTTAGAACCAGATGCAGGTGGGTGTGGGGTAAACGAACGGTGAGCTATAGGACACGCGGAGTCAGATTCAGAGGCAGAACCCAAGGGGCTCAAGTGATAGTTTGAGAAGAGACACTACATTCCGTGGACTCTTCGAGAGGACAATGGTAGTTCAAATTAAGGCGCCATTTGCACTGGAGAAAATCGGAAAAAAAAGCAGAAACGAGACATCCTTGATTACACTTCGCTGTGCAGCCTCACTGCAGTCCTCATATCTAACGATAAATAATGCCTTACCCTAATCCTGTCATTTATTATTTTTGGCATCAAATTCACTCGCTGATTTACCGCAACTGTACTATCAGCTCATGCCCCACAGCAAGTCTTTGGATCTCTCGAAATAATTCATTATCAACTAATAACTAACAAATCTGGCATTGTCGTGCTCACCAGAATCCCTGATTGCGAAAGTCGTTTTGTCGTGCTCACCAGCGAGATCGATTTGGTGGGAAAACGTATGTAACGGGACCACCCGTGGCTGAAGCTTCATCTTGCAATCCAGAATCACTACTGAACAACAATTTATGTTTCGCAGGGATCGGTCTCAGGTCCTCGTCTATTTTTGATCTAAGTTGATGGTTTTATGGCAGCCCTTCCGGTGGGCACCACAATGCACATGCACGAAGTAACCTTCCTTTTTTCAAGCGTTTAGCACCCACAAACTACAAGTGATAAAATAAACGCTGGCCCGAAGATTGAAATCTTCCAGCTATTGATGACAAAAGCCTGAGCACATGATTCGTTAGAAGGACTGGTCATATTTTCTGTATGACAAAGCAACCACACTGCCAAGGGTTGACCAGTACAAGGTACTTGGTCTCTGGGCAGACCGTATTCTGCTCTTTTCCCATCATCACAAAACTTGCGAGCAAGTCTGCCTTCGAGTCCTACTGATGGTTTGAAGGCTTTTCCAGCGCCTCTCTAGGGGCAATTTCCTTATAATTTTCAGTACTTAAGTCTGTCCTCCACCGGAGTGCATTAATTGGGCAGCGCATTCTGGTCTTGTCTGAGATGGTGAGATCCTGGGAAGGGTTCGGAGGGCCTCTAACAAAACCGTGTGGGTTCTCTCCTACTCACCTTATTTGGCCCGCCTCTCACTGTTGAGTCTTCATTCCCCTTAACCTAAACGAATAAAGGGTGATCTCTTTTGTTTGACCCTCCTAAATTAGTCCAGAACAATTGCTCCCTCTCTGACTGCCCGGCTCCCTCTCCTACGTGGTCACAGCGAGAAGGTTTCTAAACCAAGACCAAGTACCTCTCTACGAATTAACCTTTTTAACCACACGGTTACTATTCTCTGAGAGGCTCTTCCGGAAGACATTGTTTTTCTCCTGAAATTATCTTCAAAGTAACGTTAGATGTCTACCCTGGTCTTCCACAATAATTCGCTATCAGTGGGAAATCAAAAATTAAAAAGGTGTATTTTATTGCATTTCCACTCCGGTTTGTGTCTGTAAATGTAGCTTCCTCATTTTCTTTTGGGGGGAAGTCCATCAATTGCGTCCATTCAGAGTCTTTGGAGAAGCGGGATATGCGGGACACTGCCGAAGGCTTCGGCAAATTCGATGAATGTGGCATGAGACACCAGTCATCATCGCAGGTCTACGTCAGGCTATCTATAGCAATCAGCGCACTGATGAAAGATGAAATACCAGGAAGGAGGCCATGTTGCGCTGAGGACAGCAAACTATTGTCTCGCAGGTGTGTTAAAATTCCGCCTTTTCTGATGCGTTCGAGGAATTGTCTCTGGTCGGTGGTGAGGGTTATCAGCCTACAACTTCCAGGAAGGTGATGATCTCCTTTCCTGAAAATGGGAAACGATACTGCACGCTTCCATGAATTTGAAAACTTTCCGTGGTCTATGCACCTTTAAAATATTGTAGAGTACGACTCTGCGAGTATAGAGACGGTTTTTTTTAGAATATTAGGATGGAAGTCGTCCGATTCCATGAAATTGGATGGAATAAGTTTGGTAAGCCCCCTTTCCACTTCTTCGTGAGACACCATGAAGTGCCCTTACCAGGAGGCCATCGATTTTGACTGAAGAGATTGGCGTTCACATACAGGCTCTATTGTCTTTCTAATCACTTACATGGAACGAGTTTTGGAAATTCTGCCCCTGGAAAGGGATTCTGGCAGGAGGGTCAACAAAGAGAGTCTGTTCAGGCTCTGAGGACCGTGGTTTACGATTATGAAGCGGGTGTTTGTAGAGAAAAGACCGATTTGTACTTGCCCTATCCATAACTCCTTCCTGTAGTTTTCTGAAGTGCTCTGTAGTCATAGTATAAAATGTTCTGGAAGCACCTGGAAGCTTCTGCATCCACCGGAAGGAATGTGGCTTGGTGCTTTGCCAACAGCGGAGGGTATTTGTCTAATAGGCGTCGGGTTGAAGGCGGAGGATACGCCTCTCATTTTGGAACCTTCCAAATTCGGGGTACACAGAAGAAGTGCCTTCAGCATACATTTTTATGGCGGTCTGTTCCTCGTCTACATCTGCGTTGTCCGTGATGTAGCTGGGACGTCTTCACTTGGAAGTCTGTTCGGTCGACCAAACGGGCTAGTGTGCTTGGGGAGGATGTGACTAGCCACCGCAATATATGGTCAAAAGAGGAAACTGCATGGAAGTTCTCGCTTAGTGGCGGTAGAAGACAGATTAAATCTGTGTTTGACATCGCCGATGATTAGGTCTAGATGTGACGAGTTTCCGCCCGTCCTAAGTCTGGTGGGCGAAGTCAAAATTTGGGTCCAGGATTGCTCGGCCATTGGATCCGTCAGCGTCCGACCAAAGTGGCTGTCACTGCTAAGGCTCCTCCAGTCTACTCCACGGGCTTTGAAATCCCTGTAAACATAAGGTGGCCAAAAGAATGAGTTGTTTATCAAATCTGTAGGGGCTGTACCACCAACAGTATGTCTGCCAGTGGCGTATAAGGGGAACAATAAGTCATACACAACAGCAAGTTTTTAGGGGGTAGAAGTAAAAGATAACTTGTAGGGAGTCCATCGTTGCTTGTAAGGTTTGTCGAGGGAAAACGGTCGAAAGAAGGAGTTAGCTAATGTAGGAAGCTGCCCAACCAGCACATCTTCCAGAATCAAGACCGAGTAGGGATTAGTCCACTATTTTCTCTTCACCTTCTTGATAGTCTGGTGTGAGCTGGGACTCAGTGACGGCGCTATTTTGAGGCTTGGTGCTTGTTGGTAATTGCCTCGGTTCCAGCACTTTATTTGAGGGGGGGACTAGGTCGATTTGTGTACAGACATTTAAGTGCCTGCCCACTGGAGACAGAAGGAATCCCTATAAAGCAGGGTTTATTTTCTGCTGAGGAGTGCCCTCATATAAAGCTAACGTTGGGCTAGCTCTGATCTAACGCTAGGCAGGGCTAACTGAGTCCAATTGGGATGACGTTAGGCTACTCCGAACGTTAAAAGACATTGCTGGAAATGGGCACCTCTAATTTTCCAATCTATCTTGACTCCCCGCTTGGTAGCTTACTTGCCAATCTCCATCTTTTCTACCGAAATCGTTAACTATTCACCGATCAAAACGACATTTTATAAAGACCATTAAGTTCAATAAAAAACGACATGCTGCAATCTTGCAAACTTTGGCAATTCAAGGACGGCTTTATTCAGAGTTTTCGGCAGACTTTCATGGGTTTTCTTTACGTGTTCAACGGATATCAAGTATCATGCAGGAAGGTGAGACAGTGGAAATCAAGGAAACTTCGGACAAAAACATTCTCTTAGGTAGGATTCAAAAGTATTTTGATTGAAATCAGTCTTCAAAAACGGTTGAACATCCGATAAATAATGTACGAAAAGAACTTTACCAAACGAAAAGGGAAAATATCTAGTGTAACAATCAAAACCCCGGAAGTTCTGGTCCGGGAAAAGCCTGATCAACCACTCCATGCTCGATTCACTCGATAATATCCAGACTGCCAGGAGTTAGAGTCAATCTGCCACAGCCATCTGACAGAAGGGGACTATCGGTCAATTGCTCAATATTCTCTCGTCTTCAGGAGAGCAAGTACGCAAAGTCTCCTCACTCAACACCTGTTTCTTAGAAGGCATAGGTAGCATCCTGCTTACGGAGTAGCCCATTCTCCCCCACGCGCCCCCGAGGTAGATTAATGTCGGGGTTGAAGTGCGCACTTGTGCCCTGACAGGCTAGGTAGTCGGTAATTCACCGTCCATCCCAAAGCTCCAGTTGGCCCCTGATCTCGGTACCTTTGTCCATGAAATCGGACTCATTGTGGCTACAGATTGCTGTTGGCGTTCAACGTTTACCAACAAAGCGGACGAGAGGTATGGCGAACGCATCAATGCTTAAGCTAGCTGCCATTTCCAATTGAGTAGTTCGAGCCTTTAGACAAGTGGATAGACAGCCGTATCTTTATCCGACCTTCGGCCTCTACGGACGAGAATAGGACCAATTTAGTCTTTTTCAACCAAACTCTAGCAATACTGCCCTTTTTCCGCACCGCAGGGAGGAAAAATACTGATCAGCGACGGCGGCCAGCCTACGGCAATTTGAACGTCCCTCTCACACTCGTTTTACTGCGTGGACTTCATTGATAATCCAATACCTCCCGCGGATAGCAGCCGGCAATTGCATGGTTCCGCCATATTCTTCTCTACTGTGACAGTGGTGCCCAACAAGTGAGTTCTATCACCAGGTGTCTGTTCGGCAGAACAACCGTAGGTCTCAGGGTGCTAGGATGTTGTACATCACTAAACCGTCCGCCGAAACACAAAAGATTTTGTAGCTAAATCAGGCAACACTTTTCTGAAGAACCCAAGGCACTTTTGTATAGCTCTTCTGCAAGTTGTGCCCGCTGTAAAAACTCCTCAAACGGCTCCCTTTGGAATATGGCCGCAATTTTTATCCTGGCTCTCTCTATGTCTTCGGCGGACATGTATCCCACTTTCAGCGGCCTCTCGCCCCTTGAGGAAAACATCTTGAATATAGAAGGTAAACCGTATGAGCCAAGCGATAGCCTTTAGGAGCTTGGACCAATCAGAATACTGAGAAAGTATGAGGGTGATGCCTGCACGCAGCTTGGCCGTGTTCACAAAAGTAGATCTTTTCTTGGTAACTACGTCATATGGTGGGGCCGATATTGAAATTCCTAGTGGGCCATGTTCGCCCAAAAGTGCGATTCCTCTCCACCAAATCCTTAGTTTCTCTTTGGTTGAAGTTCCTCTTGAGGCTAGATTGGCAATATTATCTTCTGAGGTTATGTGCCACTATAAAGACACTCTGGCATACTGGCAAGCAATTACTGCACGGCTGGCTTTGAATGTACTTCAATGCGTGCCGGCGGTCTCTGCTCTTGTCACTTTAGGACGCCTCAACTTGCATGTAGGTCTCCTTCATGTCCACTTAAACGGCCAGCTTTCCCATGCGGAAAAACAAACGCATGCCCAGAGGGTCAGCTGTGGTATCAAGGCCCTGATAAAGCATATCACTGAGTGACCATCCCTTAAGTTTGGCTGCGCAATCCAGGACAGTACGCGACTTCCCCGGGATATTTAGGTTTTATAGAGTATGGTGCCGTAATTGTTTCCGAAGCCGATATTCACAGCTCACTTGATGCAACGACACTCCTACCACGTATCCCGTGGATATGGTTTGATACATTTCTTTAGTGTGTCTCGTCCAAAGGCTCTTGTCACCTGTCAGACGACGTTTCAAGCTTTGCAACCTCGTTCGCGTAGACTCGAAGTTACGGAAGCCCGTTGCCACATTCTTCCTCAGTGGCAGAGGACAGATGCAGTGCCCCGGTATAAACCTTGCCCCAGACTGGGTAAATTTTGTGAATGCGACGCCCTCCATCGGAACCCTTTGGCTCTCGTGGCGGCAAGGTCCCAAATTCTGCGTCACACATCCCTTGCATTTCTCCGGTTGGTGATGAGTCACTTTGAGTCTCAAAGCTCACCAATAAGGTCTGATGCGTTCTGAAGTCAGTGGGACCAAACACCACCCGGCCTGAAGGCGTACGAATTGCATGAGGGTGTGTCCACCGCCTACTCTCTGATCCAAAACCCAATGAGCCCCGGGTACATCATATCCAACGAGCAACATCACATTCTCATTTGTGGTTCATATAGATATATCTTCCAGGTGTGGCTACCTTCTATTCCCACCATCGGAACGAAACTTGGGCACAGGCAATGAATCAACAACTACAGCTCGCTGCACGCAAACCGACTCGGTGCGACTCACGGCGATCCACTCGAAAACATCCATGACTGCTTTGGCTGTCTTAGATCCCCTAGATTCTCGAAGATGTTTGAGGAAATGGTTTATTTCTCGCGAAGAGAATTTCGCACCAAAGTACGCGCCAGGGTGACTCTAAGGTAGGCGTTTTATCTAGAGAATCTTTACGTTCTGTTCTCTCCTAAATGTTTTGGAGTATTTTGTGTAATACTTTCCAGGGTACATTGGAGTTTCTATAAACCCTACGCGACTTTATAACGAGTGCCTTTTTCCTTTTGTCATTGCGTCGCTAGTAATGTATGCATATCACGACACATGAAATGTCTGGCCGCGTGATGCGGGAAGCGATCGGATTAATGTATGAAGTCCGATATGTGCAGTGGTTTGACCAATGGAAGATGTTCTGGGATCAGTTGGGATGTGTATCCGCTTTGCCATATGGAAGCCGGTCGAATGTGTTCATGGTCCCTGCAAGGAAACTGCAAGACTAGTCCCCATGAGGTGACACAAACAGAATGAGGACCAACTTCTTTCTGAAGATAGAAGAAGCTCTGTGCGCAAGTTCTCGCCGAGCGGTTTGTTAGTGAGTTCATATGCAGACACTCTGAGAACGACTGGGGGAAGGTCCTCGATGTAAAAAAGAGGGCTAGCAGGGGATTAACTCGTGCCAGCCGCGTCCACCCTCGTGTGGCAAAATACTGGAGGCGATTGAGTGATGCAGAAGCCTAAGAAGAAGGTTAGAAAGAGGGTAATACGACAAAGCCGACGGAAAACATCGTGAAGTAGAGTGAGACCGGGCATCATAATTTGGTAATCCGGCCGATGGATTTTCAGAAGCGCGTCGAGTCGCTGGGACGGACACCACGCCGTGGGTTACTAATACTGAATCAGGAGGAACTTTCCAAACGAGAATCAAAGGCAACAAAAGGATGTAGACAAGAGACGAGCGCATGAAATACTGCAAATTTCGGGTGTACCAGGTTCTGTGTCTCGCAAAATGGTTCACAGAGTGGGGACGTGGAAATCGCCCTTCAAGAAAGTGGGAAATAGCGTCGCACGACCAATACTGGTCAAATTTGTGGGCAAGCACTGCAAAGATATGTTGCTGTCAAAGGCGGCGTTGATAGCCCAAATCACTCAGGGCAAGTATCAGGGTACACCTGACGAACACGGAGAAACGCCGGGTGGCTTGCTCATAGGTGGAAATGTGGCTCAACCCGTAGGGGCTCTAGGGGAAGATCCTCAAGGAATGCAGAATGCCTTGTACAGCAGTCGGGTAACTTCACTGACTGCTGTAAGCAGGTAATACTAGTCGTCAGGGCCTGTGGTAATTGAGGATGTACTGGAGGATGAAAATAGACGGTGCTGTCCTGTGGAGGACGGCACAACCGCCGTCAACTTGGGTGTCAAGATAGCTGCCAAGGGGATGAATTTGGAGTGTTTGGTAGCCTTAGGTGACCAGTGGACTCTTTGAACCCCAGTGGTGGACGCTAGGGCAAAAAAATATGCCACCACCTCGAGCATTGCACCCGAGGCCCAGCCAAGAATGAACAATAAGAAACCCGTGGGCGTCAAATCGAATGCTTTGGGGCAATAAACACATGTATTGGAAACGAGCGGATGTGGCTCTTCAGAGTCGCAGAGGGACGAAGCACGTCCGCAGTTGCCGTTATGGAAACGTGGCTCCATTAAGACGACCAAGTACCGGTATTAATACAAAAAGAAGCCTTCTGTCTGCAGGCATGACCGTATAGGGGAGAAGTAGCCGTCCTCACTATAGCAGGCACAAACCATCTGGAATCGCGGACCACGGTTTTTTACCCAAAATATACAACTCTTCTTGATTCACCCCAAACCGGGACGGAAAGTTGAATGCGGTTCGTGTGTAAGGGGCCTCAGGTACAAACTGGGGTGTGGACATTCTACTTCCCTACGTACTTACTGTGCTAGTTAAAAGGGCTAATAAGACCCTCATAGTTGGGGACTTCATCCTACCATACTTAGACTGGGCAATCGAGACGTACACCCCGGGAACCCAAGAGTGCTACCTACTACAGCTGCATTCGTATGTTCTGTTCCAAGGCATGAGATGAGATACCATATATGGGACTGGTTGTACGCCATCCTTGTTGGATTTAGTGCTAACGAATCGTGAGCACGATAAAGCCGAGCCTCAGGTTCACTCTGCTTTGGGTAAGAGCGGCCATGCGAGTGCCAAAATCACTCTTTGAGTGCGTCAAACCAAAATATTCTCGACTTTGATTAGAAGCTTCGCAAATATGGACTAACCTATGCTTCACGGTAGAGCAGTCGATCAAGTATGGGACGTAGAGGACGATACTGGTCTGGAAGGACGCAGGCAGTTAATTGAAGGATCTATACTTACCTTGAAAAATGAGTTTGCTCCCTTGAAGAGAAGAGGGAAGAGGGCAAGCCGGTGTGGTAGAAGACTGCAGTGGACAGGTCGATCAAGTGTAGAGACACCAGATGGGCCTCGTTCAGGGCTTCCGGGAGCCACCAAGCTTGGATTTGCTATACCAAGCACAGAAATGGGATGGTGGACCTTTTGCGATCTGCTGAGCTCATGTGTGAAATGGAATTGGCCCAGTGTGTCAAAAAGCGTTCATAGAAGTACTATGGCTGCGTGCAGTCTAGGGGTTGTTTGAGAGATGCAGTAAGATCATTGACGACCCACGAGCGTGCAGTGGAAGCAGACAACAAAAAACCAGGCGCCCCTGGATGGTATTTCATTAGTGTGCACAGAACAGCTAACGGTGTGCAGATAAGCCTTGAGGGGGCGACCCTTCCAACGGGCATAAGGACTTAGATCTTTCAGAGGAAATCGTACGCCAACACCTGCAGTGGCAAGTTGTCCATAAGTCTGCCGGGTCAGATGATACCCACGCTGCCTCCGTCAGGCCGTTGGCTGATATCCTAGCCTTTCCGGTATACGAGTTATATAAGGCCGCCCTGGACCATGGAAGGTTTTCACAGGATTGGAAAAACGCAGCAGTGGTAGTATATATCAAGGAGACCCCGCCCCGAAAAAGCGAAACCACAGAACTGTTATCCTGACCTGCATACTATGCAGGGTCTCAGCGAAGGTCGTCCGAGCGAACCTCTGCGAGCATCTGCTAGAGAATTCTATGCTTTGCTTAGCTCAGCATAGATTCCTAAAAGACAGGTCGTGCATGACCGATCTTTTGAGCTTCCTGGACGAAGTCACTCAAGGAGTGGATGAAAGTAAGCAGGTAGAAGTACGTTGCCTTGACTTCAGCAAGACATTTGACTCAGTAAACCATCGGATTTTGTTAGCCGTGTTGACTTCATTTGGTACAATGGACAGATTCAGGAATGCTTATGGGACTTCCCCACCGGCAGAAAGTTTTTGTGAGAGTAGGTTACAAGAACTCTAAACTAGAGAGCGTCACCAGTAGGGTGCCGCAGGGTTCTGTACTGGGCCCGCTATTATTTCGTATGTTTATTATTGAATAAGCCTCTGTCCTACAGTCACCAAGCTTCTTCTTCGCAGATAATGTGAAGTTTGCGGGAGCTAAGGAGGGGGAGGAGCTGAGCAGAAACGTACTCGCCGTTCTTAACTGGCCACAGAATTGTGACGTAACTCCCAATGCCGGGAAGAGCCACTTGTTGTTATTGACAGCGACAAGCCTGAGGGTTGCCCACTACTAGGGCCCGTTTACTATATAGGCAGTAAACAAGGTAACGACCTTGGGATTTTGGTGATTTCTGATTTTAAGTGATCGGACCAGTGTGCAACAGCTGCAAAAGAGGCATGAGGCGAGCTCCTCAGTTTAAGATCGGCGTTTTCGTGCAGAAAATCTGGGTTTTCATGCCAGTGTACATGTCTATTGTCAGACCTGTTTGAGCAAACTGCGCTTAGGCATGGCCACCCTCTTATACAAATGATGCCACCTGTTTGCAGAACAAACAACATCTTGCAACGCGCATGGTTGGGGGTTAGAGGAGCAAGACGTTTGAGCAAAGGCTCCTGGACCCAAGATTTTTCTTTGTTGAAAGAAGGAGATTAAGAGGGGATCTCCCAAAGACATCTAAGATAAAAAAGCTCTTCCGGGCCTAGACCGGAGGGTCTATTCTGTATGGAAACAGACTCTGGAACAAGCGGTCAGGGGAAGAAGTTGGCAAATGTTCTATCCAGGCTGATAGCTGGATCTCAATTCCTTAGAAACAGAGTGGTTAACTACTAGAATAGGCTGCTGGAAGATTGATAGAACTGGGGACCGTCCAGGTATTTAAGCGTGCTCTAGACCGCAGACGGAAAGAGATCATTTCTGGCAGAGAATTTTGTGCATGTTGCTAGACAGATGGATGTGGTGTGATTAATTGTTCAAAGGTTCCACTTGCCACATGATGACTTAGCGAACGCTCATGATGTACATGGCTCTCGCAGTTGTTGTGCGGTGATATTCTGCATTCTCCTCCTGTTTTAGCGCGGTTTGAAGAAAAAGGCTGCAATTCAGTGGGTGCCTACCTAGTGAGCAAACCATCGAAGAAACTGTGGACGCTCGATTGGCCGTGGCTATTATCTGTCCTGTGCAAACTGAACTGACCTGGATTGGGCTGGTACTAAAACCGATGAGACGAACAATATACGATAAGAAAAGTTCATTGTTTCCCGCCTGCAGGATTACCGATTCTTTTTCTGGGAAGGTGCAATAAAATGGACATTTCAAAAATTCACGCTTGGCTTTGAGGAATGAGTCAGCGAAAACCCCATTGGATTCTATGCAGCTGGAATGAGGATCAGGAGCTGCAAACCGCGTACGCGGTGAACATTATGAAAGGTGCCGACGAACAATGGTTCTTCATGCGCTTCGAGGAGTGCGTGTCATGAGATGTCAGCAGAACAATAATGAAAAGCGGAAAAATCATTTGCCCGGGATTTGCACGGTATCCTTGCCATCGAATTGCATAATGGGCTGAAAACTAACGGGCACAAATTAAGTGGAGTTCTAGAGCTGATGAGGAGGGCATCAATGGCACGTCATGGGGTTTTTCGGGTATTGATTGGGGGATAATTCAAGTTCTCCATTTGTGAAGTCCTTCTGTATTTCACCAATCCTTGTGGTAATATGGTTCCGGATGTCAGTAATTTGGAAAATATCAATCACGGGGGATAGAAGCATCTTTGCAGCGCACTGAGTTGCCGGATATTTTGAAAATCCTTTTTGCGGTCGACGTTTACAAAATCCAAATGACGAATCTAGTCTGGAATAAAGTCAGAAGGGAGGCGGCAATCTGGGAAGATTCCAACTTTGGTTAACTGGTTAATGGCGTGAAGTTCATCAAAAGCCCAGAACAATTAATTAAGCCCCATCGTCCGTGATGTGAGGGTTGATAACAAGGACTACTTTAAGCACTACAAAGACTTCATCTACCTTCTCTCCAAACAACGACGGATGGCAGAATGAGAGAACTTGTGATGGAATTTCATTCCACAGCAAAGATAACTTCACTATGAAGAAATCAGACCGCAAACGTACCTTAGGAACTGAGACAGCCACAGAAAAGCTGCTTTACCGTAACGAATACCGAAAGTCGGTGGGTAATCTGAGTTGTGTTGATGGGCCACAAATTTAACGTTTAGTTATTTTGTGAAAGAAAGACTTAGTACTTTGTGGTCTTCGTAGCCAAAGAGGATTCAGATGTAAAGGATTGCAGCCCTGCTTTTAGTTCAGTGCCGTAGAATAGCCAGGTAGTTGCCTTATGAATGTTTTTGTATGTTCTCAATGGATATTCCTACACATTGTCGCATTATCGACTAATACTCCAAAAATGGTCTAACATGGATCGCATAGACATTAATTTCGCGTTCTTGTAGTAGATATATTTGATGAAGTTACCCAATCAGACTCAGTATCCCTAAGACGTTAACAGCTGTGTGTTCAGCGAAGTCAAACGGGCAAAATTATTGAAGACACACAACTCGTATTGGGTAGTTTTTGAAATTATTTGACCATTGTTGCTAAGTAACTCCGGTGGCACAACACATTTATAAGTTAGAATACTACTTTTTCCAGCAGAAACCTTCAATAAACAAGTAGTACCCTAAGTGTTTAGTGAAGTGAGGTCCCGCAATATCCTACTAATGGTTGTGTTCAAAGAATGGGGGTGAGAAGTATACCGAAATTGTACGTCATTAGCAAGCAAGAAGATCACTGATCACGCCGAATATATCGTTTACGTACATCAGAAAGAGTATTGGTCCTAGAAGGCTACTTAGAACGACTCTACTAGCCACAGCTTTCGGTAGTGAGACTGCACCATTCACGTTTACTACCTGGAAGCGGGAAGACAAATGAGATAACATCCGCGAATATAAGGGGTCAGTATTGCCATAAGTTTGTACTTCGGTTAAAAGTTGACAATTAGAAACTCGTCCAAAGGCTTTAGCCATATCGAGAAAAATTAAAATCATCCCCTTGCCGTTGTTGGCAACCGTCGCTGTGAGATTTAGAAAATTAGTCATACAGGTAGAACATGAGCGCGTTTTAAGAAAAACATTGTTAGATACGTACGTCCGATTCTGAACTTTAGTCAACTTTATTCGGTGTCCAGGCCGAGTTGGAGTGACGCGCTCTCCTCAGAAACCAAATCAAACTAGCTGAGGTTTATTAGCGGTACTGCAAACAATTATCAATCAATGGGGTAAATGTACAAACCTCAAACGTGGCGTCCTCACGGGAATCACCGTTTACTAACGTTCCGTACAGTTCAAAATGGATAATACGTTCTATGGCCAATTGGCCGATGCACAAGTCACCAAGTAGGTTAACGAAACGACCACAACTAACAATGACAAGGAAAGGAACGCGCATATAAGGGACATGAACGAACGGAAAGGCGATCAGGCGGAAATCGATCGATGGTTCTGGCCAACCAGAGAGCAGGGCAGGGATTCGCTCAGGCGCGCAAATACACGATTAGTCACGGGTCGAATAGGTCACAACCTTGTGTGGGTGCGTGTGTGTATGCATCGGTACATGTGCGTGATCAAACATGCCTGCCGGGTGCAGCCGATCAGAATTCGGTGCCCAATCAAGCAGTCTAGTCCAGGTCTAGTCAATCGACCGAGTGATGGTTCAGCGTGTGTCTGTGTGTGACGGACAGGCAACGCTTGAGAGCGATGAGGAATCGTGTGGACTGATAGCCGTGCAACCATGTGGTCAAAGTCAAATGAATTAGGAATGTCAAACCGGTCCGAACGTAGCACGGGTTGGTGGTCATGAATGAGCAGGATGGAAACAGGCAAAACAGATTCAACAAACATGATGAGCCGTATTTACAAGAATATCTCTGCAAAGGTGTTCCGTAATCTCAGCTTAAATCAGCCTTTCTATGGTCCCTGGAACAATGGGGTGTGATTGACAGGTCTACAGTTTGCTGGCTCTTGTTTTGATCCCTCTTTACAAATTGGAACAAAAACGGATTTTTTACTGACTGGGGTATAAACCATTTTGCATAAATAATTTAAGTATGTTTGACAGTAAAACTGGAATGCTGGGTCCGCCTAACCTGAAAATGTCCTTGGACAACGCATCAGGCCAAGGGTGGTAAGACAGTCTGATACTTGATAACAGTGATGTAACTTTTGGGTGAAAAGAAACCGTAGACAGACCTCCCAAGGAATATAGTGTCGGAATCGGAATTACCGCTGGGAAATCATTTGTCAACGTGGATGAAAAACACACTTAAAACATCTGACGTGTCCCTTCTTTGTGCAGGTACGTATTATTATATAAACGAGAAGAAATAGCTGCAGTGACGTTTGCGCTTCCATGGTAAAATTTTATTGTTTTGAATAAAGAGCGTAGCTGAAGTCGTTGTTGGGTTGTCGACATTATGGTCACCGCGGGCAGCATTTTCAAGAAACCATTCGGAGGTAAATCCAGCTTTGGACTGAGGACCGCTGGTGCCTGAAAATTCGACAACCTAACGATGATTTCACCTAGTCTGTGTTACTGAACAACAGAATATTATCATGACGTTTCACCTAGATCTTTATTCATTCCATGTTCTCCGAACCGATCTCGGCTCTGATGCAATAGGTGTTTCTATGTTTCATCAATTTAGCTTAAATCTCCACTTCTTCCGGGTTTCGCAGTGTGCCTTGTTCTTTTTCTTTTACCACCCATTCCGAGTGAGAAATGCTATCTCGAGGTAGGTGGATGAATTGTACTTTTACCGAGAAATCTTCTGTTCTCAGAAAAGTAAATTGTAGTTTCCAGAGTCGCTGTTTCTTTCGGTATATTTTGCATTGTTTTTTCATGTTCAAATGAGTCCTTTTGGGCGCAATCATATTGTGACAGTAATTTAAAATAGAACGAGGCTAGCCTTTGACCTTGTGTGGTTTGCAAGACAGGGAACATTCATTCCAGTTCTGGGTGCGTATGAGCAAAGTTTATTGGTCCCATTTAGAAAGTTGTAAGGAGCTAGTGACGGGTTGATTTTGATGAATTATTCTGGGGATAGAGAATCTACAGGAAACCATTGAGAGACCAATCACCAGAAATTTCGCTCGGATAAGAGTAGACTCGTGGGTAACATCCAGGTTGAAGATCGTCTGAAGTGTTATTTATTCTTTTTGGTGGAGACACACGTTGAGCCCATCCCATAAGGCGGATAGTAGTCACAAATTCAAGCGATTTTCATGGAGAGGAGACTATGACCAACAAAAAACCGGTGAATTAAAGTCACCTGTTTCGATCTTGGGTCCACTGGGGAGGTCTGGGGCGAAATTCAGTGCATCATTATTGACTAAGAAGTCAAAACTAGTTGGGCAAGGCCACCGATAAATGCAAACCAATGAAAATCTTATCATTCCGAGTTTTACTTTGAACCACACGGAATCATCCGTGCCGCTCAGAATCGGGTGCCCAAGCAAAGATGAGAAGGGACATTCCCTTACATAGATTCAACAGCCTTCTCCGCGCTGGTTTGATCCGTTTCCCTTGAAGGCCACGTAATCTACCACAGCAGCTTATTCATTAGGAGTAGTATCAGACCACCATGTTTTAGTTAGAAAAATGAAATTGTAATCTCCTGTGAGGGCCACGGAAGGCACTGAGTGCAATTTATTTAGCTCCGATGGAGCATTGAATAATATCAAATAGAGAAGCCCATGTTGGAGTTAATTATCTTGAATACTAACAGAGGCTTCAATAAACGTATGGTCATGGAGTAAATACACCGCGGGAGACGGGAGTCGAATTGGTGGTGTAAATAAGCTTTTATCAGAAGAAGGTGATGGTGGTAGAATGTCGAATTAGGGAGTGTCCACCAGCGTGCCGGGGACGTTTTTGTTTGGACAGTTCTAAACTCTGGGTGGTTGCAACGAAGGTAATTACGGAGGTAGGAACAACTGTGTTGTGGAAAAATTACAATATTTCCTGTAAAAATTCATGCAAACGCTTTTTAGAGGAAGTAATCGATCACGTGTATGGTTGGCCCTTGCAGGATACGTATATACTGGTTTGTTAACGATGAAGGCGAGATGCACCTGGGAGCCCCATCAGGTTTGACAATGAACGAGGGAAATATTGCTGCTTCAGTCTGTGGAAGACTTAGTCCTCATAAAGAAATCAGTTTTAAGGAGGGGTTTGCTAAATACAGAGGTGGAGGAAGCTTTAGAAATGGGTATTTAGGAATGGTAGTTGGGGAAGGCTGAGGTAGCGGGGTAACTAATGGTTCTCTGGGCTTTTGAAGAAACGCGCCTAGGGAGTTAGGATTTCGCGCCACGGTAGAATGTGCAAGCAAAGGAGGTTGAATAAACTGATAATAAAAAGCCGAATATAGATTACTGTCAAAAATGCCTAAAATGGCCGTCCCTGGGTAGTAATTTCCATTTTTTAATGAAGGACTCTTCTCACTCGGGCACATCGAGGACCTGTGATGGACAGCTCTATTATTTCGGTTTTTCCTGCAGTGGCTATTTTGTTGCCCATAATATTCTGGGAAGACGATTGTGTATGTTTTATTGACCGCGCTCCGGTGGTTTGTTGCGCCACACCAGGTGTCTACCGTTATGCTTTGTGGATACATTGTCCTGCGATATTCTTGACATCTTGGTGGATTGAGAGAGGATATAAGTTTATTTACCTCCGAGGATCAACATGCGTGTTTGGTATGCAGAAAAATATTTGCCCCCAGGGGTAAAGCAATGGTGGGTGATTATTATGAGGGGTAGATTCCCCTGAGGTGTACGAAAATCGATAGGGATGAATATGAAATGGTGAGTTCTTGCTGATCTCTACTCCTGCATATCGTGTGCACCGACTGTACCACCGCAGATAAAAGGAAAACAGTTGAATCTGATACAGTGGCGAACCAAGAACCCGCGGCACCTTTTACAACAAGCCAAAGGTCCCAGGCCAAATCCGTATCAGCTGCTATAAACAATCTATTGACCTCAGTGAGGGACTCCGCCGTTACCGACTAGCCGGCAGAAGCTGACAGTTCCGAAGACAATGTTGCTGTTTTGAAGGTCTCGAATGCAGCCCGTGGTGATACTGGTTCCGGTTCAAGGCAGACGAAGACCATAGGAGAGTCAAAACATTTTGAGTCCAAGCCAACGGACGATGCAACTATCAAGGAAGCAATGCTTCCTAGTCGTAGATCAGTCGGAATCAACTGATTTGGCGTCACACGGTCGATTAGTTCACGACATGTATCTTCTATGGGACACCTTTGCCGAGCGAGTTTCCACGGATGTGGAAAACCTGACGAATAACGGGAAGGTCTCAGCCGTTTTTCGCTCAGGGAAAATAAATGACAATGGCAATTCTCGACCGCTGAAAGCGGGCTCTAATTCCGGTGAGGGATGCCGCTCAAGGCCACCACTGTCCGACAAACTAAAAAAAGAAAAACAGCTTTTACTTCGAGGTATCGACCCCGAGGACAGGGAGGGGCTCTTTTGAGCATCGAGAGAAAGCTGCCTACGCCAGGCCAATTGAGAAGCAAGTTCTTCATCCGGGATTTGTGATGTTCAGCGGAGGCCTCTTCAACTGTCGTGGGAACCATTCATTCTCAACAGCATCCCCAACCAGGCGGTCCAGGCTGTGGAGACGCTCTGAAGGCCCGCACGGAGAGGGACGACAGAAGATAACAAGCAATTATCTTGTCTTCTTATGTCAGGAGTCTGGTGAGCAATCGAGATGAGCCCGTAGCATGGATGGTGGCCTTGAGAGAGACTTGGCTTATCAGTGAGGTGGTGGATTCCGAGGTGACTTTCCCAGGACCTACGCTTTACTTTGCTGATAGGAGCCACGCTGAGGGAGGGGGGGCGTGGTACTATACATCCAGGCCGACGTCCTTTTTCTACCGTTGAATCGTCAGATAGACCCGGAGGGCTTCATAAAATCGCATTTTGTCGTGTGAAGTTAAAATACAGTGTATTTGGGTCGGTCGGAGTCATTTATCGGTACTCAGAAGCAAATCTTCTGGACATACTGACTGGCGCACGACATTGGGCTGGCCATGGTCACTGTCTAATTTTGGGTGACAGAGTAGTCTGGGAGCATCTACGGTGCTCTTCAGGAGTGGATTCATTCTCTCGTGAGTCCCTTTTGACGGTGCCGGAGCTTACTTTGTAACTACACGTTAGGATGCCGACCTGGAACCCGAGATAACCATACCTCTATTTTAGATCTGTTGATAGGTCAAAGAAGTTTCGATGTTCAGCAGACTCGGTAACTATCCCTACCAGGGTGCAGTGACCATGTGTTTCTGGCCATCAGCTGGAAGAAACGAGAGATATTCGTCCCCTAGGCCACAGGGTGGACTCAAAATCTGGCGAGCCCCGTCCCAACTAGTCGTGGAGACCGCATCCCTAGTGATGTGGTGTTTGCCAAGGCCGTATGAAGTGGGCAAGTCTGAAGGAGTAATATGGGGTAGAATCCTTCAATTCTGCCAAACTTTTGTCTCCATCCAGACAGCCACCGCACGCGAGAGGCTTACCTTGGTTTGACTCACAACTTGGGAGTCTTCTGATACATCGAAATCGCGCATGAAAACATTTTCATGCAGTTTTGGAGGCATATGACCGATACTGCACCATCCGAAATCAGAGTATCTAATTGAAGCGGGAAAAACGACGTATCTTCAAAGAGACGTTAGCGACGGACTCGGTTGGAGCACCCGAACGCCTGTCTTCACATCTGCGACGCAGGACGCGGGGTTCAAATGCAATTCCAGCCCTACGGGACTTGCACTCGCTGGGGGCTACAGATGGACCTAAGTCAGAGAAGCTGGCGAGGCGTTACCGGTCAGTCTATGCTCCTGAACAGAGGCACAATCATCCCAAATATATTGCAGGGGAGGCCCCCTGTATGTCATGCCAGGAAATCGACGGGGAATAAGTGGCGGTAGCCATGTGCACCATCGAATTTACCCGTTCTCCGGGGCCTGGTAGTGTGCATCTTTTGTTGGTAAAGGAGCTGGCTTATGTGTCAATTTACCCGGTCACAAGGCTTTCAACTCATCTTTAGCAGCAGGAAAGCTCTCCCAAGATGTGTCACTATACAATGTTGAGGCGAAGGCCGAGACTATCAACTACAGACCTGTCAGTCTAACAAAGGTGGCAGAAAAGAGGACGGAAAGCCTACTGGCCACACGAAACCGGGACTGACGATGGCTAAGGCCGAAGAATACCATACGGATGTATTCTTCGTGGATTTAAGCAAAGCTTTAAACAAAGTCTCGCAAGGCCTTCTATGGAGTTTGCTTGAAGATCTCGATCCCGTGGTTTGAAGACTTTCCAGAGGGAGGGTCCTTTGCAGTTCAAGTAGCACAGTCAATGTCATCTTGGCAAGTGGCCACTAGTGGAGTCACCCTAGGGTCGGCTCTGGGCCGGCTCCCCTTCCTGATCAATACGGATGACCTACCAAACATTTTTCAATCGCCGTGTCTTATCTATGCAGACAGCCATAAGATTTGAGGTAAGATAACATAAACGCAGACAGGTTCGTTCTTCAGGAGGACAACAAAGTCCTCGAAAGATGGTCCGATGTGATCACTGCCGGTCAACACTGACAAGTGTAGGCACTGCGAGTAAGGGCACGATCCAGTTATGGGATGAGCCATCTACACGAGGCAGCCCTCCTCCCCTCTGCCCGCAGAAAAGGCCTGGGAGTGATGATGGCCCTGTCATTACGGAAGCAGAACAACACTGATAGACTTTTTGAGTTAGCCAGGGGTATCCCTTGGCCGGTTACTCAATCATTCAGCCAACTCCCGCTCAGCGCTTTTAAGGTACTGTGAGCAAACCATGTAAGTCTCAGGTTAGAATACGGGGGCCAGCGGTTTTCCCTTGTAAGTTGGCAGAGGTGGCAAAGTTGGAAAGAGTGCAGAGAAGTGCAATCCGCCTTGTCGGAGGGTTAAGCGAGGTCAGTTGCGAAGAGCGGCTAAAGAAAACTGCGCAGTTTCCAGTGGGCTATCAGAGAGCCTGAAGAGACTCGTTATTCACCAGGCGCATCATCAGAGGAGACATTGGCCTAGACCTGAGTGCCGAGCAAACCTTTCACGTGCGTGACCGTACGAGTGGACGCTAGCTAACTCTACAGAAGCTGCAATGAGTGGTTCTTCCACTGGTGCACCATCGTTCTCGGCGAGTGAAAGATCTACGGAACACGCTGCCACATGGAGCGGTGGAAGAGCCGGAAGACACGTTGTTCAAGCGACTTCTGGATGTATTTCTGAAGAGGTGGTGGTGATAAGCTCATGTCTGAGTCTAATTTACTGGGCTATGGTGCAGAGGATCAAGCGGGAGATGTAACCAGTGTCCCGTTTATGAGGGATGAATGAAGAACGATGAAATGGGCAAGGTAGAATTCATTACAACGCGCTTTGTTGGCCTGATGGGTGAGCCTGGAGGGAGAAAATTCTTGAGAACAGATGTCGCGAAGCTCCACTTGGGGAAGAACGTGGTTGCAGTTCGATCCATTTGAAATCGCCTGCTAGATGGCTGTGCCAATGATGGCGATATGGAATCACCTCAGTCTACCAATATCAGCTGCGAGCCATGAGATGGGGTCTGTGGAGTAACAGGAACCTCAATGCGCGGCTGCACTTCTGACGATGAGGGTTGGGGATTACAGATGGTAGCTGACATTTTGGTGTTATTTAACGACCCGGAAACCTCTTTCTGCAAAGGTGTTCTGTCAGCAATTATTTTGTTGGTCTTGAACGAAGTATTTCCCACTACAGCTCACTGCTCAGTGATAAATTCCGTTGTCACATTTTCATTTAAGAACCGGAAATGTAGTCTTCAGGACTTGAAATCTTGAAGAAATACACGGATACGAGGCTAAAGCCCAAATATTCTTGGATATTGCGACTATCTTGTTATCTGAATGTCACCAGTGAGCTGAAAGGTTGTCCAATGGATAATGGGGTAATGGAAAAAAAGGGAAAGGGTTCAAAATACAAATCTTGACAGTATCTCGCATCTGGTTTTGCCGGAAAACTGAAAGATGGACCACTGGGCAATGCGAAAGGGTTCGGGACACTAGTCCTGACCAAATCTTGCGTCTCGAACTGCCGAGGAGAGAGAAGAAAGACCTTCGGACCGTGGGTGGAGTTCAGCTTTGCCGCAGTCCATTCAGTCTGAAGGGCACGAAAAATTCTATCATGATGAATCTGTCAGACATCAAGCAGCGAGATTTTAAGACCGTGCGCCGAGCGCGGCGTTGACGCGGGAGAGGGCGGTAGTTGCGCTGCGTCCGCCTACTGAGCCTAGTGCAATGACACCAGTAATGTGCCATATTGCTAGCACTGATGATAGCATTCTCCACTGCCGACGGAGGTATACGGTCCAGAATGTTGAAAACAACTGCATTTTCGATATTTTCAAGCACAGATGCATTTCCTTAGCAAGCATATCAATGAGGTTTCCAGCTGCCCTCACACTTTTAGAGTCTGGATTTGCAGCCGGATCAGTAATATGTGTAAGGAGTGCCAGCTTGGATAGCAGATCTTCAACTGGTGACGCCTGTTTATCAATTTGAGTTTATTTTATTTCTAATATACTGGCTTTCTTGCTAGCCTCGTCAAAACAAATCACTCAGAGCTACCGAGCAGAGGTTGTCGTTGAGCAATGCACTGGGGGAGCTTGTATTCACTTACGGGTCCTGGAAATACCAAGGTGCATGTTCAGGGGTTTAGAACGCTCGATCGTCGGTCTCGAGGTTTTGCTCGTACGATTGGCTTTCGAAAGGATGCCGATGAAGCTGGTAAGTATTTGGCAATTTCAGCAATAGTTGGCTCAGCTTTTATATGTTACGTGCCGATTATTCGAGAGAACTTTTCACGTTTGGAAGCCGTTGGCCGATAAATGTATATTCAATGAAAACACTGATGCTTCCTCGAAATTTTAATGATGAGCCAAAGGCTCCGACGTAGAAAAAAGCTATTTTAATAAGGAGCTCCCTCAATGGTGCCCCTACCCTAGTAGGAAGGCTTTTCCCTTCCGGATCCGGACCCGTGCACGTAGCTTTTCGGTAGGCCGCCGGTATTACCTAGACCTCGTTCCTGTAGGATATGGGCTACTTGCAGGAATGAGTGCCGGCAGGTTGCCAGCGCCAGAAGGGCAACGCATGGGCGTGCGATATCCGACGTGCACTTTTCGACTGCTTCCAACCTTCATCCCAAAATGAAACATCATGCTCACACCTAAAACCGGCCGTTAGTATGGGCCAAACTGGTGTTCTCGCAAGTCTGTGACCAATGAACTAACGCGCCCAAGTCATTTACCTTCCGCTTACACGCCCACTGCAGTTTTCAAATGTGATCCTGCGGGAAAAAGTCGCGAATAAAGTGGGCACATGGCATTGTGCTGCACAACGACCAACGAAAGTTTTACAAACACGCGATTCGTCACAAGAGAACAGCACAGCCCTTTGACAAAGGGATAAATTTATCAAATGGCAAAAATTACGTGTTCTTCTTCATATTTGATCAGTAGACATTACGTTGTATCATGCCGAAATCTGCAGAAATGAATAAGAAACGAAACGACTGGCATTATTTCGAACATTAGCCTTCCGTGTTCAAAAGTGATATAGTAATGCAGGAATGAGTGTTTCGCTAAGTTTGGATTACACAACGATAATGTCCTATCAGGTAAATGGTTGATAACTTTTCACAAGACCATAAACCGGTAATATCATCCATGACCGTACCTGGAACTTCTGTGGCCGAAACCGTGTTCTCGTGCGTCTGTTAACCATCCTTTTGTGATACGCCTGATATCCAGCGTCGATGAGTCTCGGGAACGTGTCGTCGATTTGACGGCATTTTTATTCAAATGGTGCCTGTATAAAGGTACGCATACCGGTCACGGTTTTGGTGAGTTTGCGGTTGACTGCAGCAAGTTTTACAGGTGTGACCGCCCAGCCGAAAGTCAGAGCCAGATTTTTCATGGTTAGAAAGGCAAGAGTTCGCCTCACACCAGGCCCACAATCTGTGCATAACGGGCGCTTTACATCTTTCACCTGTATCTGTGATACATACATGATATTGATGTCCTCAGATGCTTGTGGTACCGCTAAAATTCCCCACCAGTGCAGAATCTTCCTCCAGCATTGGAGACCACTCACAGTAGTGCACTACGACTGTGCACATGTCATGCTGACCGCGGCCTCCAGGAGGGCTATTACGCTGTCCTATCTGGCGTTCATCAGAGCCATGTCTTTGAGTAAGTCATTTTGATTAGAAAACGAGCTCCCGAAGTAGTCTAATTTTCAGGTGTGTTGTAGACAAGACGGTTACCTTGCCATCTTATAGCACATGCAGGTGTCGCATCTGGAGGCACTGGAGTTGTGACTGGTTGGGACATGCTAAATGAAGTTCGGAATTTATTCGTCATCGTGTAAAATATACTCATGGCTTTTGACTAGTGTTTTGCCGATATCTCAGCTTGGTACTATCTAAGATCTCAAACTAGGTGGAGTGAAAAAAGTACAAACAGGAAACTTGCTGCGGACTTATTTCGGGGATGAATTACAAAGTGCCACTACATCACTGGGTGATCGGGTAATCGTGCAAAACATTCCCTGCGGGCCCTCTGTGGCGAAGGCAGTTCATTTGAACTATCTTTTGATGTCAGAGTACCGGCATCCTGAAACATATACGAACAAGTGGCAACGTATCTCCGCCAAAAGGTGTAACGTTGGGTGAACGGAGTCGTAGGCAACGTATCGTCAGAGGATCCGTAACTCCCAGGTTCCACGAAGAACCTCCTCTCGAAAAGCATGGCAACCTTAAGATTAGCTAAGAACTTTATAAGTTTTGAGAATTATATATATATATATAATATTTATCTCATGAGACTGGCATGTTTGCACCCGATCCGGTAGGCACCTCCATCTAGAAGCATGCGTGGCTACGCTTGGAAGGTAAATGACTTTGGCCAGAGCACCTTATTATCATCCAAAAACAAGTTGCTGTACACTACGGTTAAGGAGACGTCCACGTCAAACAAAACAACGAGGTACGATGGCAACAGAAATAGTGTTTTACCGTGAAAAGTTGGCATACTTCAGTTTAATGACCAAGCACCCTCGAAAAAACAAGTCCTGTTTCGTGTAAGCACATAATATACGCATTACAACTTTACAATGAAGTACAGAGACGCGGGAACAATTACACAAAAGATTATTCACGGAGACAGTGATAATATTCTCATCCAGCCCGTCAAAGGAGTACATATACAAGTGACTGGACCATATTGGCTCCATGAAGAAGTCAGAGGGGTTTAAAAAGTAGCGGACACTAAGTGAATAGCTGGAAATATCCACCATTTCGGCTGCTTTATCGTGGACTATGAGAGTGTAGTTCGATGAAGAGCAAGGAAGTATCATTCTGTTGAGCACAATAGCATTTTTCTAACTACGAAAGAAGAAGCAGAATTCTAACGTCATCTAGGATGGCTTCCGTTGTGTCATAATTGTCCGATAGGTTTTGCCCACTCAAACACAGATACTACTGCTGAGCGGGATGTTTTGGGCCTCAAACATTGAATTTCGTGTACGTTAGTGAGATTCCAAGGGAAAACATGAAGATGTGTTCAGCGTACCATCACAAGTAGCGTCCGCCGGTAGGTGAACGACAACATGAACATTGTACACAAGGTTGGAAGCACCGTGCAGGTAAATAAATCTTCAACATACAAACGTAAAATAGAATATGCAAAAGATTTGCAGGACGCGTGCGAAAGAGCATGGCACATTATATAATTTTCAACAAATAAATGCACGAAATGATCATAGGCATAATCGGACAACAAATTCTTCGAGTAAACTGGCCATAAATACAAAGGAAACATACGGAATTTAGTGGTCTTTCAACGTTTAAGATTGTGTATATGCGGGCAGGGCAGCCAAAAATAGCACCGTATACCTAGGTATGCCTGAAGTACACGGCTTCCGAGTTCTACGGAGGCAAATGTGTCCAACTGGCGGAGTGGGTAGCGAGGACCAAACAGCTGAAGATCAATCTTTCTGTTCATCACGCCCAAACATACAAGGTGTATGTAATCTAAAGGAAAAACGTGGATCATGTCCAAAGGGTAGGGGCAAACATTGACTCACGCTGACATGATGTTTAGGACGTCGATGTGACGAAAGCGCACATTCGTCGCCTAATTTGGACTTCAAAAACGGGAAATTCATTTTCCTGTTGTAGAGCAAACCACGTTGTATGCACTTGTCACAGCCAAAGTATCTTCTTGGACCCATAGCGTGTCTGGCGAAGGCCCTCGCGGGAGTACCTCAGATAACAGATGACTGATGACATTTATTATTTTTCGCGGACGTGGAAGCCTTCTGTCAGCAAGATGCTTAGCTCTTGCATGCACTCCTTCATGTACGAGGTAATGCTTGAAGGCCTGCCACGACCACGCTAAAATTCCAAAGTTACAAAAGGCTAGCAATATCGCTTAACCACTCTGCCTAGTGTAGGTCTTGATTGCAAATCCGAAGAACGGAAGACAGAAGTACCGTCACATTTTACGAGGAGGGAAATTTCATTCTTGCTTGAAGTCGTGTTGTCCAGCTGCACTGCTAGGCCTCTGACCAATCCCATAAATATACACTACCCGCTTTCCGGCATCGTTGTGAGACTGCTTCTTGGCGTGCACAACGAGGTTTTTGGATCTCACCATACTTTTGGTAATTGTTTGCTAACATAGGCCGAGATGCCTGTTGGTT
Source organism: Fasciola hepatica (assembly GCA_948099385.1). Taxonomy (NCBI): domain Eukaryota; kingdom Metazoa; phylum Platyhelminthes; class Trematoda; order Plagiorchiida; family Fasciolidae; genus Fasciola; species Fasciola hepatica. The sequence continues at coordinate 2,128,699 of CANUEZ040000133.1, forward strand.
GAACCAGTGCCAGTCGGGAATGAATAAAAGCCCGGGACAGCGAGAGCAACAGAGAACTGCTATCATCGTCGATTTCAGCTGCGCATCAAAATCTGGCTAATGGCGAGCTGCAATACACACGAACGCACACCAACCACATTTACCTGAAACTAAAGGCCGCCCTTCGAAAACTAGTTTAGTAGGAACACCGTCTTCAGCTGTTGATTTTGACTGGTTAACGATGTCATAAAGCAATTGAGTAATTTGCCCACAGGTGCTTGTTGGGCTGCGGAGGCCCTGGACATAATGCATGCATCAATTACTTTTGTCTGTACCTGGTCCCAATTGCAGACATTTTTCACACCAAAATCTCTGCGTTTGCCAGCATCGGTGCCAAGTGTTGAGTCTAAACAAAAGGCATAAATTCCATTGAGGAATCTCACCAGGCAACAAATCAAACTTGAGGCATCGTGCACGATCCTCCAAAAGCGAGGTCTCTCCGCAAAGTACAACCTCAAAGAGCTAAGTTCCTTCGTTTTCAGGCGGCATCTCCTGTGTTTGTGTGAACCTGCCATTGCTATGAACGGGCTTACCAGCAGCCTAAAATGTGATTATTAGGTAAAGGCACCATACAGAAGAATGGTAAAATAAGAGCAACAATCAAAAAATCCGGGTAAAATAAGCAATCTCCCGGAAAACCCTAGCAAGTCCGAGTTATTTTTTAACCTTGTCTCTTTTTTGTCATATAAGCCATGGTTCGTGAACGAAAAGTAACAAGAACCCAAACACACCCCCAATCGCCAACCGTAGGAATAATGGAATGGCAACACGACATAATTTGAAAAGTTACTGGAGACGTCATACCATATAATGGCCTGCGGTAGGATCGCGCCGAAGCCTCACAGATTTGACAAAACCACCTGGGCATCATATGCAGCAAAGCAAAATTTACTACATCGGCAAACTACACCTCATCATGTTACAGGCGGAATTATAGCAAAATATTACGATCTATCCCATTCACGTTATCATTTATTATTCAGTAAATGATAAAATTATATGTTATTCACACCCTACCACTACCGGGGAACATCAGCAATAAAATCTGAATAGGTGAATCGCGCACCCCAGCGAACCAAGCACGACTAGAATGGCTGCCGCCGGGAGATCTCCCGTCAGTCAAAACAACTGGTGCAGCGTTTGCAACGCGATCAGCCAGCCCATAATACCCATGAAAATAGAACAATAATAACCTATACGGTAAATAAGGATGAACTGCGGCATTTCTTTTTTAAGTTTTAGTTATTTCCCCTACCATCGGTAACTGGGGTGTCACCGGAATTCGGCCGTGGGAATGTGCCACCAGGTTATAGTTGTATATCAAGGACGAGAATTCCAGAATTACGGAGTGCAGTAGATCACCTACTGGACCTGATCAGACTAAGGTTCCTGTAAGTTGTCCTGCGTAGGGTGGTTCAGGAGGAAAGTTGAGGGGTTTTGGGCTTAGATTTTCCCAGAACTGCCCAACTGACTATTTCGCGGTGGTCGATTACAGCCTCACTGTGGCGTGGCGCAACTACTAACAGAGCTTAATAACTAATTCACAATAATCAACGGAAACGCCAGAAGTTTAACCAAACTAAGTTTAAACAGGTAAAGAAGCAAAAAGAGCAAGACAACCTGAATTCAACGTCAACGCGAACTTGAGATCCGTCAGTGCGCCATTGTGCTGCATCTTGTTTGCTCCACACTGATTCTCAATAACTGCTTGTGGTGGCACCCGGCTTTTTGGCATAGCCATATTCTTTCGTTACACGTAAAGTGAATCACAGTATAGGGGGTAAACCCTATAATCAGATGACACTGTAAAAGTGGGTTGAGGGGAAACATTCAATTCAGAACCAGTTTGTTGGTCCTGTTTTGTATTGAGGAAGGTTTTAGAGCGAGGAAGAGGGTCCCAAAATTTATGGGTCCGGGGGAAGGAAGAGGACTGAAAGATGGAAGTGCGGCATCTAGTGACAGAAACTTGATAGGAATGACTAGCTACCTGGGGGTGTGATGGTCGGGAAAAAGTTTTGAAAGGGGGAATGCTGAAGCAGGCCCAGAAGAACAAATCGTAAATAGTACCGGTAGAAGGGAGACAACGGTTCAACTGCCCGACGCTGGGATAAAGGCTGCAAATTGGAGGTTGAAGAAAGGTCATCAGCCGGTCGGGTGAGCTTACGTTGAACCCGATCAAGAAGGGAAAGAGAGGCAGACAAAGTGATGGTGGACTTGAGCTTTGTACGGCGGAAGATGAGCCGGAGTAGAGAAGCTTCTGGCGCAAAACAGAAGGCCAACTTTGCGTGCAGCACGCGAGGCGAGCTAGGATGTGGAGGCGGACCCACATAAAGAGGCGGGTATAGACAAGCCAAGAAGAGAACCAGAATATGTGGCAGGCAGCACAATTGAATCAAGGGATAAATTAGGGGATAATGGACGATGTTTTATTGAAACCGAGAGAGACGTTTTGGAAGCATCAGATGCAACATGATAGTGAGATCCCTAGGAGGGCATGTGTTCGAGAGTGGGCTCTAAAGATATACTGGTTGTACCGCAGGTACGGTCGATGATGATGTTGGCATGGCGGAGAGTGCGGTCAGAAGAGGAAGAATGGAGGGCGGTATCATCGGCGAAGGTATAGACTGGGGGGAGTAGTGGATGAAAGACCAATAATAAATATAAAATAACAGGTACGGCGTAAGTACTGAACCTTAGGGAACGCCAGCATTTATAGGAAAAGGCCGGGACAGAGCCCCATCAACTAGGACGGAGAAGGTTCACTCAGTGAGGAAACCTGCAGTCTACCATAGGGGTGCAGATGAAAACCCGAACCAGGGTGGTTTCACCAGAAGAACTTTGTGCTAAGCTCGGTCCAAGGCCTTAGAGATGTCGAGCGACACCATGTGTGTTTCTCCGTGATTGTTGAATGCAGCTGACCTGGAGAGTGAGGCAAGAGTCAGAATTTTACCGGTGGGACGGCGAGGCTGGAATTCGTATTGGGGTCGCTCAGTAATCATTCGCGTTTGAGACAAATTGGACTTGGAAATAAGACCATACGGAATAGAGCCTGTAAGCCTGGTGCAATAAACAGAAATACTTTCAGGAGAGACTTGCGGGATTTCAAAGATGACTTTGTCCAGTCCGACTCCATCTTCAGAAGAGGTCAGTCTTGTGGTCGTTCCACTGTCCCTTGTTGTTCAAATCATTCGAAAGGTAATGTTGTAGTCTTGTAATGTCCTGAACCCCAAAGCCCTGGTCCCGGTAAAGCCTGATCAACGAATCCATGCTCGATTCAACGAATAATATGCTTTATTCGTTCTGGATAGCACCTGGAGCCTCGAAGCAACGCGTAGCCCGAATCCATGCAGAACCCGACTGAGGAACACGATTGCTCTTCGAGTTCTGTGGCAATATTAGCAAGCAAAATAAAAGCGTATAACGACCATATCTTTGACAATGGGCCTCAGTCACTATCCAGCCATAAAGCCAGTCACAACGGGACAAAGTTTAGTGCACACAGAACAGTTGACCAAAAAGGGTGAGTGGAAAGTACCTGTCCTGTAGTCAAAACAGATAGATCAATGTCTCCACGCTTGATCAGACCCAAAAGACGATTCCCCGAGCGTGGAGCCCACAAATTCGACTTAAGCCAGCTGAACGTCCACGATCAGTCAGCGTGAGCGCAAAAGTGGGACCGAGCAGCAACGAAGCAAAACTGGCTTCATTCAGTGTGACTTACCACCGTACCAATAGTCGGCAAAGAAATCTCGTTTAGAAAGCACGATCATGAAAGGAAGAAGTAAGTGCATCAAGCATCGGCTGGTTGTCGACCAAAAAGGCAGTATCGGCGCGAACGAAGTTGGAGAAAGCAGTTACAAATTAATCGAGAAGTGAGTAGAGGTTAGCGGATGAGGGAATCTTCAACCAACATAGATGGTACGTAATGTTACCCGTGAACCAAGGCAGAGGTACCTCAAGGGTTGTGCCTGTTGCTAGACCTCAAAATCTTGAAGAGGTATTGATTACATCAAGAGAACAAGCATATTTCAATAGAGAAGATACTTTGGGATTCACATCGAAGAAAATGATGAGTCACGTACCCGCATTCTTGTATTGCATGGCCTTGTTTTCCAACAATAGTAGAAGAGCGCTTTGCCTCTCAGCGACAAACGCCGGTACTTCTAAGAACTTTGGGATCGAGCATTCAGCGTCCATAATTTAGTCAGAAGCAAGAACATTTGCTCAACTAGGCTTGACGGCAAATTAGACCCATTTTGAACGGCATTTCGTTGCGTAACTCCCAAACCAGTGGCTCACACTGTTCTTCCAGGCTGCTTTTCCCCGCCGGATAAAAATTAAAATATTGCCAGTGCACTACCTCACATAGATGATCAATCTAGATGCCATGGTAGTGAGCAGGCTGCTGGTTGAAAGATTCGTAGACACCAATTCTGCCGCAGGTCAAACTCTTGTGGCTCTACTTCAACAACATAGACACCAGGAGCAACTACCCGCTGTGAAATGTGACTGAAGAAATACTTAGCAACATCCAGCTTTTATTAGGTTACCTGCTGGCTGTGTTTCAGGCTGCGAAAGCTGGTGCTCTCATTATAAGGCCTCTCCCCAAATGAGGCACTTTTCATTGCAAGCCTTCTTGGGCCTCTAATAACTTTCCCACGTTGTCCCTCTAAACTTAAAAATGTATTCGAACTCCCATGATCTGGATACGAGTGACCAAAGTTATATAGCGATTGGTACTCGATACCACATAAATTCCACAGAAAATACCACTACAAAATGACCACTCCATTGTCCGAGGATATAAATGCATGTATACACCCACACTCATATATATATATATATAATATATACATATATCTGAGGAATTATGCACTCGGGGAGGTAACAAAATACCACGGTTGAAATGAACCTTAAAAATGTGCCGCGGTTATCTCTATGAGTGGTGAATCAACCCTCCCTGTAGTGAAACAGAACGGCGCATCCTAACAGCGAAGAATGAAGAAAACCAGCAAGGCTCCGCCCGGCCGCAAAGGCACTCAATAAAACAAAACTCTGCCTTTGTGACGCATATATGTAGAACGTTTACCATAACATTACCTATGCAATTTCATGAACTTCTGTGCAAGCTTTCAAAGCACATGTAAGGAGCCATTTTAGCCCAACATTAGCCCAAAGTTGGCCCAACCGCGTTGGGTACTGTGTCGTTTGTGTTTATCTCAGCTTCGGCCTGCGCCAATCGATAGGGGCGTCTTTTGGGGCTCTGTCCCCGGCCTTCTCATATTCCTCGCCTACGTAAACGACCTCACTGATGTAGCCCCGGTTAGCAAAGCGATGTACGCAGATGACGCCACTATCTGGGACACAGACGCAAGTACTGTGCGGTCAGCCAGTGACGCGGTCTAAAGCTGGTCAACTGACTGAAGTCTCTCAGTTTAAGGTGACAAGAGCGCGACCACGTCATCTCAAAATGCTCCGGTCCATCTCTACAAGATAGACGGAAACACACAAATTCAAAGAGTGGATCAATACAAGATCCTTGGATTCTGGGTGAGCATTATTCTTTAGTTCGCCTCCCACCAAGAATAACCCAGTAAATCTGCCCTTCAGTCTCTAGATCCAATAAGAAAAACTTTTCCGATGACCTCCAAAGAGGACTTCCATTATTTTATGGAAAATTTATTTGACTATCTTTAGAATACGGTACCAAGATGTCACACACCGCTGTGACAATTCTGTTCTATTCACCTGCAGTTCGAGAAAACTTGCCGAGACGAATCAGTGGTCATTCGTTCAATAAAAATCCCAACCAGCATCCATGGATTTCCGCAAACAAATGGATGTGCCATGTAAATATGGCTCATCTCAGTCCAACCGCGGGTATTGATTGTCGCAGCACGTGTATGTCAAGCACGCATGAATGTGTCCGGCCAGAGTGTGCCCATCAATCGCATTACTAATGGATCATTACTTGTGTGTTATTGGGTTCCCTTCCTTATTTCATGCACATATAAATGCCACGTTTTATACGCCAAGCAACAATGCATTTTGGAGCCAACTGACGTGGCTTCCGATTTCATTTTCAGCAATCCGGTCATCACAACCGGCCTCGCCGGAGATCGGAACGTTTTGGGGCGGAGTCAACGGAAAGCAACCAAAGTGATACGTGGCTTACTATATACTCCCTACCCTGTTTGTCTGACGTCACTTTATCTCTACTCAATTGAGGAAGGCCGCATTAGGGGAGACCTTTTCCTTCTGTTTGATTCATTCGCGACGGGCTTAGTTGATTAGTTTTCTACTCGCATGAGCCTAAAGACCCCACTAGGACACTCGGGGTAACTTTTCAAACCCCTTCCAGGTGCCTTTATGAGACAATGTTTTCTTCCTCTCCAAAAACAGCTTCAGGAATTTTTTTCACAAAAGAAGTAATGAATTACTTCTCAGAAGAATCATTTGAGGTCAAATTAGGCGACCGGTTAGGACCAAAACTAAGTCCAGCTACTTCTCTGATTTCTCATGTAGATTGCTCTCTCTCACATTCATACGTCCCCTCTTTATTTCCAAGTACTTGTGTATGTGTGAGTTTATGAAGTGATCCTTCCTCCTGCTTCTTACGAGTTTTTATGTATGCCATTCTTGCGCATAAGTTATAGAATCAGCGAGACTGGAAATTGTGCACTGATGTATCCATAATCAAATATTCGGACCGACGTACCACATCGGAAACTTTCACCCTTATATTATTGGAGACTTTCGAAAATCGACGCCTCTATTTAGTATAGTTTTACCATTTTAGCTCGGTGGAACTAGACAGGAGATAATTACGAGAGCTCGGAACATTTGGGCTCAAGCCTTGCACCCATGAACTACCTCAATGCTTCAAGATATGTATATATTGTTATGGTTGCGGTCCCCGACCCCGCCTCTCTTTACCCCCATTTTAGCTTAGTATATCCGGTAGACAATCAAAGATTTCATCGTGAGCCGGAGCAGTTGTGTCTCGAACCGGTGGAGTACCTCAAGGTTTCAAGACTACCACAAATCCTCACAAACTGCAGAGACCTTCCGAGTTGCCACGTGGTTTATATTTTTGAAATGCCCTGTTTTGCCCTCAATCGTTCGCCCCCGTAAAGAAGCACCAATAGTTATTTCACAAAATCTACGTACTGCAGTATTTCCTCGGGGAATTGTTTCTTACTCCGGCTGGTTCATTTTGGTAAAGTACCGTCTTATTGACAAAGCGTTTTATCTGTCGTGCGCTTGATATTTGTGTTTATTCACACAATTATCACAACCGCCTGGAGTTTCTGGCATACGCCATTGGCGCGTTTTTCTCGGTGTACACGGTTTTGGTCCCTCCGAATTTATGTGAGATTAGTAGTTACAGTGTGATAAGTGCGATGAGTGGTACCACCAGTGTTGCTCTGCTCTGACCCGGAAAAATTGCGAGTTGCTCAGGGAACAATAACCTGTGAAATGGATATGCTTGCTGTTTTGCTCCGGCATGTGAAAACTCAAGTACATCAGGGTAATCGCTAGGTAAGAAGAACGCGGCTATCGCTGGAAGCGTAGTGAAAGAGTCACCACAGAGTCCGGCAAAAGAGTCGCGCCCAGTTACTAAAAAATGAGTGTCAGGCAAAGAAAGGCAAACCGAACGGTAACCGGGCACAAAACAAATCCAAGGAAGCAATACGTTGGTGGCGCTCAAGCAAGCGACAGAGAGACTTGAAGAAAAGCTCAAAACGTTAGGGTCATCACCGACAGGTTTGTTGGGAAGAGCATAATTGTGCAGAACCGGCGATCGACAAGGCGCGGATCAGAAGGAAAGCCGAAGGCGGGCGCGTTGTAAATTTCCCCAGGATGGCGGGGCTATCCACTAAATTGAATCAGGTAAAATGCTCTACGGTGGGCTTTGAAAGGCAAACAACGCGCTTAAGCCGGGACCCTCTCTTTTCGTCTTTGCCAGCACATACAACAGAGACCTAGTGGTGGGCTGAACAGCAAGAATTGAGCACTCCTCGGAGGGTACTCAAGGGTCACCCCGAACACCTCCCTTAGTTTAAAGGTGGCACCGGAAAGAAATCCACCGAACTTCATAAAACCGGAAACGAAGCGAACGGTTTTAACTACGGCGAAAGCTGGTGACGCACCTACAAGCAAGTCTACGCCCAAAGCCACATTCGTTAGCGGTATCCAAGCCAAACAGTGAATGGTTAGCTTGTCAGCTGAAAAGGGCAATGTGGATTTGGCAGTGGGTAAGAGGTTGCACACAGGGGGTATAGAGCAACTGGACGCTCAGAGATTGCCTGCCGTCAAGAGAGGAGGGATGGCCAAAACGGAAACGGAGGTGGCGGCGGCGCCAATCCAGATCTGACGGAATGCTTCTTATACGAATGAAAGCTGGGCACTAGTCGTTTCACGAACACCCACACAGTTGAGCATGAGTAGGTCCCCGACGCCCTCGAGTGGCAAAATAAGGCCAAGTAATGAAACAAGTAGAGCCCCAAGTGTTTCCTTTGAAAGCTTTACAATTACTCTGTACGGTGTGGCTTTGAAGGTTCAAGAAAAACAGGCCAAGTGAATGTTAGGGCAAAAGCAGGAATCACGCCAGAGGGCACAATGGCCCCAAAGGTTATAATTAAGGCCGGTAACCTGCCACCACATGGTATGCAAATACCTGTAGCTCAGGAGGCAAAAAGAGGGAATTACTGGTCAGGACGAATGGATCAGTGACTATAGCAATCACGTAGACATGGCTTGAGTAGGGCTAGAGTGCCATGCAACGTTGTGGTGCACCGCCTACAGAGAAGACAGAATGGACGGCAGGTTGGGTGGAGGGGTACTCCTTTCCGTGAGGGCTGACCATAATCAGTGAAAGGTCCCCGTTTACACTTTTACCGCCCAACATACAATCCACTGAATGTCGCGTTTGTCTAGGCCGGGGCCGGTAAAGATAGTCTGTGTTCATAGAGCACGGAAAAACAAATGGAAAAGAAGACTCCGAACTACTCTAGCCTCGACAAATGGGGTTAAGTAGGTCATGCCGCTTAATCGTATTGGGCGGTATGAACCTTCCAGAAGTAAGTTGGAACGATGAACGTGCCCCAGGGGAAAAACCGGAAGTGCTCTCGTAAAGCAATTCAATAACCACATACTCATAAAACGGGCAAAAGAGGAAACTCGCTTCCGCGATTGGAAAGTTCACCACCAATGGAAGTACTGGTAACCGGACATCGACCTGACGTCACCGTTTTGCTGATAAAGGAGCCACTGTGGAAGTTTGAACCAAGTTGGTTCGAAACTACGCTAGAGTGGATGAGGGCCAACTGAGGGCAAGAGCACGAAGCATACGTGGGTTCCCGGAGACACCAAAGCCATCTGTGTAGAATAAATGGAGGGCGATGAAAGCCGGGATATGAGGCCTGACAGACTAATTTGTTCCGGTAATACGGCAAAGAAATAAGAGCCGGCGGCACTGGTGGAAGCCATAGATTGCAAGACCGGTAACTGTTCGCAGACCGCTATAGGCTCAATGCAAAGATGCATGACGGGCACTACGCGCGAGCCAAATTTCATTCTCAGTCCTCGTAAATCGAGCATAGCGTAGCCAATTCAAACCAACCCCAAAACCAGAACAAGATTGATCAGTAGATTCTACGGTACTTAATCAAAAGTCACAAGGTGTACAAATATATGCAAACCTCAGGTATGCGGCCAAATAGACCCAATGGTAAAACCCAAAGGTTCAAAACCCCATGTTCCAGACGCGATGGTCAGAAACGGTTCAAGGCCAAATTTGAAAGTCGCACGCAAACAAACAAACTTGCAAATGTGGTGTGGACGAGCCTAGCAAAATAATGTCAAAATGAAGTCACATTCACAAAGCATGTACCGCATTTGGGAGGATTTTTAGTATAGATCTATACACCGCCGGCGAAAATCCTCCTTCGAATACCGCCGTCTGAGTTCATCCCTGTATTCTCATGAGGAATTAACTCGGCTATTCTCTAAGGATGGTTTGGGTGTTGCTGATTCCATGGCTAACTTTACGTCCATTAGTTTCCTCGGTGCCAGCTCATGTATTTCTAATCGCGATGAGCTTGAGGACACTGTTATTTGTAGGTCGAGAGTGATTCAATTTAGTGGATAGCCCCGCCATCCTGGGGAAATTTACAACGCGCCCGCCTTCGGCTTTCCTTCTGATCCGCGCCTTGTCGATCGCCGGTTCTGCACAATTATGCTCTTCCCAACAAACCTGTCGGTGATGACCCTAACGTTTTGAGCTTTTCTTCAAGTCTCTCTGTCGCTTGCTTGAGCGCCTCCAACGTATTGCTTCCTTGGATTTGTTTTGTGCCCGGTTACCGTTCGGTTTGCCTTTCTTTGCCTGACACTCATTTTTTAGTAACTGGGCGCGACTCTTTTGCCGGACTCTGTGGTGACTCTTTCACTACGCTTCCAGCGATAGCCGCGTTCTTCTTACCTAGCGATTACCTTGATGTACTTGAGTTTTCACATGCCGGAGCAAAACAGCAAGCATATCCATTTCACAGGTTATTGTTCCCTGAGCAACTCGCAATTTTTCCGGGTCAGAGCAGAGCAACACTGGTGGTACCACTCATCGCACTTATCACACTGTAACTACTAATCTCACATAAATTCGGAGGGACCAAAACCGTGTACACCGAGAAAAACGCGCCAATGGCGTATGCCAGAAACTCCAGGCGGTTGTGATAATTGTGTGAATAAACACAAATATCAAGCGCACGACAGATAAAACGCTTTGTCAATAAGACGGTACTTTACCAAAATGAACCAGCCGGAGTAAGAAACAATTCCCCGAGGAAATACTGCAGTACGTAGATTTTGTGAAATAACTATTGGTGCTTCTTTACGGGGGCGAACGATTGAGGGCAAAACAGGGCATTTCAAAAATATAAACCACGTGGCAACTCGGAAGGTCTCTGCAGTTTGTGAGGATTTGTGGTAGTCTTGAAACCTTGAGGTACTCCACCGGTTCGAGACACAACTGCTCCGGCTCACGATGAAATCTTTGATTGTCTACCGGATATACTAAGCTAAAATGGGGGTAAAGAGAGGCGGGGTCGGGGACCGCAACCATAACAATATATACATATCTTGAAGCATTGAGGTAGTTCATGGGTGCAAGGCTTGAGCCCAAATGTTCCGAGCTCTCGTAATTATCTCCTGTCTAGTTCCACCGAGCTAAAATGGTAAAACTATACTAAATAGAGGCGTCGATTTTCGAAAGTCTCCAATAATATAAGGGTGAAAGTTTCCGATGTGGTACGTCGGTCCGAATATTTGATTATGGATACATCAGTGCACAATTTCCAGTCTCGCTGATTCTATAACTTATGCGCAAGAATGGCATACATAAAAACTCGTAAGAAGCAGGAGGAAGGATCACTTCATAAACTCACACATACACAAGTACTTGGAAATAAAGAGGGGACGTATGAATGTGAGAGAGAGCAATCTACATGAGAAATCAGAGAAGTAGCTGGACTTAGTTTTGGTCCTAACCGGTCGCCTAATTTGACCTCAAATGATTCTTCTGAGAAGTAATTCATTACTTCTTTTGTGAAAAAAATTCCTGAAGCTGTTTTTGGAGAGGAAGAAAACATTGTCTCATAAAGGCACCTGGAAGGGGTTTGAAAAGTTACCCCGAGTGTCCTAGTGGGGTCTTTAGGCTCATGCGAGTAGAAAACTAATCAACTAAGCCCGTCGCGAATGAATCAAACAGAAGGAAAAGGTCTCCCCTAATGCGGCCTTCCTCAATTGAGTAGAGATAAAGTGACGTCAGACAAACAGGGTAGGGAGTATATAGTAAGCCACGTATCACTTTGGTTGCTTTCCGTTGACTCCGCCCCAAAACGTTCCGATCTCCGGCGAGGCCGGTTGTGATGACCGGATTGCTGAAAATGAAATCGGAAGCCACGTCAGTTGGCTCCAAAATGCATTGTTGCTTGGCGTATAAAACGTGGCATTTATATGTGCATGAAATAAGGAAGGGAACCCAATAACACACAAGTAATGATCCATTAGTAATGCGATTGATGGGCACACTCTGGCCGGACACATTCATGCGTGCTTGACATACACGTGCTGCGACAATCAATACCCGCGGTTGGACTGAGATGAGCCATATTTACATGGCACATCCATTTGTTTGCGGAAATCCATGGATGCTGGTTGGGATTTTTATTGAACGAATGACCACTGATTCGTCTCGGCAAGTTTTCTCGAACTGCAGGTGAATAGAACAGAATTGTCACAGCGGTGTGTGACATCTTGGTACCGTATTCTAAAGATAGTCAAATAAATTTTCCATAAAATAATGGAAGTCCTCTTTGGAGGTCATCGGAAAAGTTTTTCTTATTGGATCTAGAGACTGAAGGGCAGATTTACTGGGTTATTCTTGGTGGGAGGCGAACTAAAGAATAATGCTCACCCAGAATCCAAGGATCTTGTATTGATCCACTCTTTGAATTTGTGTGTTTCCGTCTATCTTGTAGAGATGGACCGGAGCATTTTGAGATGACGTGGTCGCGCTCTTGTCACCTTAAACTGAGAGACTTCAGTCAGTTGACCAGCTTTAGACCGCGTCACTGGCTGACCGCACAGTACTTGCGTCTGTGTCCCAGATAGTGGCGTCATCTGCGTACATCGCTTTGCTAACCGGGGCTACATCAGTGAGGTCGTTTACGTAGGCGAGGAATATGAGAAGGCCGGGGACAGAGCCCCAAAAGACGCCCCTATCGATTGGCGCAGGCCGAAGCTGAGATAAACACAAACGACACAGTACCCAACGCGGTTGGGCCAACTTTGGGCTAATGTTGGGCTAAAATGGCTCCTTACATGTGCTTTGAAAGCTTGCACAGAAGTTCATGAAATTGCATAGGTAATGTTATGGTAAACGTTCTACATATATGCGTCACAAAGGCAGAGTTTTGTTTTATTGAGTGCCTTTGCGGCCGGGCGGAGCCTTGCTGGTTTTCTTCATTCTTCGCTGTTAGGATGCGCCGTTCTGTTTCACTACAGGGAGGGTTGATTCACCACTCATAGAGATAACCGCGGCACATTTTTAAGGTTCATTTCAACCGTGGTATTTTGTTACCTCCCCGAGTGCATAATTCCTCAGATATATGTATATATTATATATATATATATATGAGTGTGGGTGTATACATGCATTTATATCCTCGGACAATGGAGTGGTCATTTTGTAGTGGTATTTTCTGTGGAATTTATGTGGTATCGAGTACCAATCGCTATATAACTTTGGTCACTCGTATCCAGATCATGGGAGTTCGAATACATTTTTAAGTTTAGAGGGACAACGTGGGAAAGTTATTAGAGGCCCAAGAAGGCTTGCAATGAAAAGTGCCTCATTTGGGGAGAGGCCTTATAATGAGAGCACCAGCTTTCGCAGCCTGAAACACAGCCAGCAGGTAACCTAATAAAAGCTGGATGTTGCTAAGTATTTCTTCAGTCACATTTCACAGCGGGTAGTTGCTCCTGGTGTCTATGTTGTTGAAGTAGAGCCACAAGAGTTTGACCTGCGGCAGAATTGGTGTCTACGAATCTTTCAACCAGCAGCCTGCTCACTACCATGGCATCTAGATTGATCATCTATGTGAGGTAGTGCACTGGCAATATTTTAATTTTTATCCGGCGGGGAAAAGCAGCCTGGAAGAACAGTGTGAGCCACTGGTTTGGGAGTTACGCAACGAAATGCCGTTCAAAATGGGTCTAATTTGCCGTCAAGCCTAGTTGAGCAAATGCTCTTGCTTCTGACTAAATTATGGACGCTGAATGCTCGATCCCAAAGTTCTTAGAAGTACCGGCGTTTGTCGCTGAGAGGCAAAGCGCTCTTCTACTATTGTTGGAAAACAAGGCCATGCAATACAAGAATGCGGGTACGTGACTCATCATTTTCTTCGATGTGAATCCCAAAGTATCTTCTCTATTGAAATATGCTTGTTCTCTTGATGTAATCAATACCTCTTCAAGATTTTGAGGTCTAGCAACAGGCACAACCCTTGAGGTACCTCTGCCTTGGTTCACGGGTAACATTACGTACCATCTATGTTGGTTGAAGATTCCCTCATCCGCTAACCTCTACTCACTTCTCGATTAATTTGTAACTGCTTTCTCCAACTTCGTTCGCGCCGATACTGCCTTTTTGGTCGACAACCAGCCGATGCTTGATGCACTTACTTCTTCCTTTCATGATCGTGCTTTCTAAACGAGATTTCTTTGCCGACTATTGGTACGGTGGTAAGTCACACTGAATGAAGCCAGTTTTGCTTCGTTGCTGCTCGGTCCCACTTTTGCGCTCACGCTGACTGATCGTGGACGTTCAGCTGGCTTAAGTCGAATTTGTGGGCTCCACGCTCGGGGAATCGTCTTTTGGGTCTGATCAAGCGTGGAGACATTGATCTATCTGTTTTGACTACAGGACAGGTACTTTCCACTCACCCTTTTTGGTCAACTGTTCTGTGTGCACTAAACTTTGTCCCGTTGTGACTGGCTTTATGGCTGGATAGTGACTGAGGCCCATTGTCAAAGATATGGTCGTTATACGCTTTTATTTTGCTTGCTAATATTGCCACAGAACTCGAAGAGCAATCGTGTTCCTCAGTCGGGTTCTGCATGGATTCGGGCTACGCGTTGCTTCGAGGCTCCAGGTGCTATCCAGAACGAATAAAGCATATTATTCGTTGAATCGAGCATGGATTCGTTGATCAGGCTTTACCGGGACCAGGGCTTTGGGGTTCAGGACATTACAAGACTACAACATTACCTTTCGAATGATTTGAACAACAAGGGACAGTGGAACGACCACAAGACTGACCTCTTCTGAAGATGGAGTCGGACTGGACAAAGTCATCTTTGAAATCCCGCAAGTCTCTCCTGAAAGTATTTCTGTTTATTGCACCAGGCTTACAGGCTCTATTCCGTATGGTCTTATTTCCAAGTCCAATTTGTCTCAAACGCGAATGATTACTGAGCGACCCCAATACGAATTCCAGCCTCGCCGTCCCACCGGTAAAATTCTGACTCTTGCCTCACTCTCCAGGTCAGCTGCATTCAACAATCACGGAGAAACACACATGGTGTCGCTCGACATCTCTAAGGCCTTGGACCGAGCTTAGCACAAAGTTCTTCTGGTGAAACCACCCTGGTTCGGGTTTTCATCTGCACCCCTATGGTAGACTGCAGGTTTCCTCACTGAGTGAACCTTCTCCGTCCTAGTTGATGGGGCTCTGTCCCGGCCTTTTCCTATAAATGCTGGCGTTCCCTAAGGTTCAGTACTTACGCCGTACCTGTTATTTTATATTTATTATTGGTCTTTCATCCACTACTCCCCCCAGTCTATACCTTCGCCGATGATACCGCCCTCCATTCTTCCTCTTCTGACCGCACTCTCCGCCATGCCAACATCATCATCGACCGTACCTGCGGTACAACCAGTATATCTTTAGAGCCCACTCTCGAACACATGCCCTCCTAGGGATCTCACTATCATGTTGCATCTGATGCTTCCAAAACGTCTCTCTCGGTTTCAATAAAACATCGTCCATTATCCCCTAATTTATCCCTTGATTCAATTGTGCTGCCTGCCACATATTCTGGTTCTCTTCTTGGCTTGTCTATACCCGCCTCTTTATGTGGGTCCGCCTCCACATCCTAGCTCGCCTCGCGTGCTGCACGCAAAGTTGGCCTTCTGTTTTGCGCCAGAAGCTTCTCTACTCCGGCTCATCTTCCGCCGTACAAAGCTCAAGTCCACCATCACTTTGTCTGCCTCTCTTTCCCTTCTTGATCGGGTTCAACGTAAGCTCACCCGACCGGCTGATGACCTTTCTTCAACCTCCAATTTGCAGCCTTTATCCCAGCGTCGGGCAGTTGAACCGTTGTCTCCCTTCTACCGGTACTATTTACGATTTGTTCTTCTGGGCCTGCTTCAGCATTCCCCCTTTCAAAACTTTTTCCCGACCATCACACCCCCAGGTAGCTAGTCATTCCTATCAAGTTTCTGTCACTAGATGCCGCACTTCCATCTTTCAGTCCTCTTCCTTCCCCCGGACCCATAAATTTTGGGACCCTCTTCCTCGCTCTAAAACCTTCCTCAATACAAAACAGGACCAACAAACTGGTTCTGAATTGAATGTTTCCCCTCAACCCACTTTTACAGTGTCATCTGATTATAGGGTTTACCCCCTATACTGTGATTCACTTTACGTGTAACGAAAGAATATGGCTATGCCAAAAAGCCGGGTGCCACCACAAGCAGTTATTGAGAATCAGTGTGGAGCAAACAAGATGCAGCACAATGGCGCATTGACGGATCTCAAGTTCGCTTTGACGTTGAATTCAGGTTGTCTTGCTCTTTTTGCTTCTTTGCCTGTTTAGACTTAGTTTGGTTAAACTTCTGGCGTTTCCGTTGATTATTGTGAATTAGTTATTAAGCTCTGTTAGTAGTTGCGCCACGCCACAGTGAGGCTGTAATCGACCACCGCGAAATAGTCAGTTGGGCAGTTCTGGGAAAATCTAAGCCCAAAACCCCTCAACTTTCCTCCTGAACCACCCTACGCAGGACAACTTACAGGAACCTTAGTCTGATCAGGTCCAGTAGGTGATCTACTGCACTCCGTAATTCTGGAATTCTCGTCCTTGATATACAACTATAACCTGGTGGCACATTCCCACGGCCGAATTCCGGTGACACCCCAGTTACCGATGGTAGGGGAAATAACTAAAACTTAAAAAAGAAATGCCGCAGTTCATCCTTATTTACCGTATAGGTTATTATTGTTCTATTTTCATGGGTATTATGGGCTGGCTGATCGCGTTGCAAACGCTGCACCAGTTGTTTTGACTGACGGGAGATCTCCCGGCGGCAGCCATTCTAGTCGTGCTTGGTTCGCTGGGGTGCGCGATTCACCTATTCAGATTTTATTGCTGATGTTCCCCGGTAGTGGTAGGGTGTGAATAACATATAATTTTATCATTTACTGAATAATAAATGATAACGTGAATGGGATAGATCGTAATATTTTGCTATAATTCCGCCTGTAACATGATGAGGTGTAGTTTGCCGATGTAGTAAATTTTGCTTTGCTGCATATGATGCCCAGGTGGTTTTGTCAAATCTGTGAGGCTTCGGCGCGATCCTACCGCAGGCCATTATATGGTATGACGTCTCCAGTAACTTTTCAAATTATGTCGTGTTGCCATTCCATTATTCCTACGGTTGGCGATTGGGGGTGTGTTTGGGTTCTTGTTACTTTTCGTTCACGAACCATGGCTGATATGACAAAAAAGAGACAAGGTTAAAAAATAACTCGGACTTGCTAGGGTTTTCCGGGAGATTGCTTATTTTACCCGGATTTTTTGATTGTTGCTCTTATTTTACCATTCTTCTGTATGGTGCCTTTACCTAATAATCACATTTTAGGCTGCTGGTAAGCCCGTTCATAGCAATGGCAGGTTCACACAAACACAGGAGATGCCGCCTGAAAACGAAGGAACTTAGCTCTTTGAGGTTGTACTTTGCGGAGAGACCTCGCTTTTGGAGGATCGTGCACGATGCCTCAAGTTTGATTTGTTGCCTGGTGAGATTCCTCAATGGAATTTATGCCTTTTGTTTAGACTCAACACTTGGCACCGATGCTGGCAAACGCAGAGATTTTGGTGTGAAAAATGTCTGCAATTGGGACCAGGTACAGACAAAAGTAATTGATGCATGCATTATGTCCAGGGCCTCCGCAGCCCAACAAGCACCTGTGGGCAAATTACTCAATTGCTTTATGACATCGTTAACCAGTCAAAATCAACAGCTGAAGACGGTGTTCCTACTAAACTAGTTTTCGAAGGGCGGCCTTTAGTTTCAGGTAAATGTGGTTGGTGTGCGTTCGTGTGTATTGCAGCTCGCCATTAGCCAGATTTTGATGCGCAGCTGAAATCGACGATGATAGCAGTTCTCTGTTGCTCTCGCTGTCCCGGGCTTTTATTCATTCCCGACTGGCACTGGTTCAACCAACAGGCATCTCGGCCTATGTTAGCAAACAATTACCAAAAGTATGGTGAGATCCAAAAACCTCGTTGTGCACGCCAAGAAGCAGTCTCACAACGATGCCGGAAAGCGGGTAGTGTATATTTATGGGATTGGTCAGAGGCCTAGCAGTGCAGCTGGACAACACGACTTCAAGCAAGAATGAAATTTCCCTCCTCGTAAAATGTGACGGTACTTCTGTCTTCCGTTCTTCGGATTTGCAATCAAGACCTACACTAGGCAGAGTGGTTAAGCGATATTGCTAGCCTTTTGTAACTTTGGAATTTTAGCGTGGTCGTGGCAGGCCTTCAAGCATTACCTCGTACATGAAGGAGTGCATGCAAGAGCTAAGCATCTTGCTGACAGAAGGCTTCCACGTCCGCGAAAAATAATAAATGTCATCAGTCATCTGTTATCTGAGGTACTCCCGCGAGGGCCTTCGCCAGACACGCTATGGGTCCAAGAAGATACTTTGGCTGTGACAAGTGCATACAACGTGGTTTGCTCTA
Source organism: Fasciola hepatica (assembly GCA_948099385.1). Lineage (NCBI taxonomy): Eukaryota > Metazoa > Platyhelminthes > Trematoda > Plagiorchiida > Fasciolidae > Fasciola > Fasciola hepatica. The sequence continues at coordinate 2,147,329 of CANUEZ040000133.1, forward strand.
CAACAGGAAAATGAATTTCCCGTTTTTGAAGTCCAAATTAGGCGACGAATGTGCGCTTTCGTCACATCGACGTCCTAAACATCATGTCAGCGTGAGTCAATGTTTGCCCCTACCCTTTGGACATGATCCACGTTTTTCCTTTAGATTACATACACCTTGTATGTTTGGGCGTGATAAACAGAAAGATTGATCTTCAGCTGTTTGGTCCTCGCTACCCACTCCGCCAGTTGGACACATTTGCTTCCGTAGAACTCGGAAGCCGTGTACTTCAGGCATACCTAGGTATACGGTGCTATTTTTGGCTGCCCTGCCCGCATATACACAATGTTAAACGTTGAAAGACCACTAAATTCCGTATGTTTCCTTTGTATTTATGGCCAGTTTACTCGAAGAATTTGTTGTCCGATTATGCCTATGATCATTTCGTGCATTTATTTGTTGAAAATTATATAATGTGCCATGCTCTTTCGCACGCGTCCTGCAAATCTTTTGCATATTCTATTTTACGTTTGTATGTTGAAGATTTATTTACCTGCACGGTGCTTCCAACCTTGTGTACAATGTTCATGTTGTCGTTCACCTACCGGCGGACGCTACTTGTGATGGTACGCTGAACACATCTTCATGTTTTCCCTTGGAATCTCACTAACGTACACGAAATTCAATGTTTGAGGCCCAAAACATCCCGCTCAGCAGTAGTATCTGTGTTTGAGTGGGCAAAACCTATCGGACAATTATGACACAACGGAAGCCATCCTAGATGACGTTAGAATTCTGCTTCTTCTTTCGTAGTTAGAAAAATGCTATTGTGCTCAACAGAATGATACTTCCTTGCTCTTCATCGAACTACACTCTCATAGTCCACGATAAAGCAGCCGAAATGGTGGATATTTCCAGCTATTCACTTAGTGTCCGCTACTTTTTAAACCCCTCTGACTTCTTCATGGAGCCAATATGGTCCAGTCACTTGTATATGTACTCCTTTGACGGGCTGGATGAGAATATTATCACTGTCTCCGTGAATAATCTTTTGTGTAATTGTTCCCGCGTCTCTGTACTTCATTGTAAAGTTGTAATGCGTATATTATGTGCTTACACGAAACAGGACTTGTTTTTTCGAGGGTGCTTGGTCATTAAACTGAAGTATGCCAACTTTTCACGGTAAAACACTATTTCTGTTGCCATCGTACCTCGTTGTTTTGTTTGACGTGGACGTCTCCTTAACCGTAGTGTACAGCAACTTGTTTTTGGATGATAATAAGGTGCTCTGGCCAAAGTCATTTACCTTCCAAGCGTAGCCACGCATGCTTCTAGATGGAGGTGCCTACCGGATCGGGTGCAAACATGCCAGTCTCATGAGATAAATATTATATATATATATATAATTCTCAAAACTTATAAAGTTCTTAGCTAATCTTAAGGTTGCCATGCTTTTCGAGAGGAGGTTCTTCGTGGAACCTGGGAGTTACGGATCCTCTGACGATACGTTGCCTACGACTCCGTTCACCCAACGTTACACCTTTTGGCGGAGATACGTTGCCACTTGTTCGTATATGTTTCAGGATGCCGGTACTCTGACATCAAAAGATAGTTCAAATGAACTGCCTTCGCCACAGAGGGCCCGCAGGGAATGTTTTGCACGATTACCCGATCACCCAGTGATGTAGTGGCACTTTGTAATTCATCCCCGAAATAAGTCCGCAGCAAGTTTCCTGTTTGTACTTTTTTCACTCCACCTAGTTTGAGATCTTAGATAGTACCAAGCTGAGATATCGGCAAAACACTAGTCAAAAGCCATGAGTATATTTTACACGATGACGAATAAATTCCGAACTTCATTTAGCATGTCCCAACCAGTCACAACTCCAGTGCCTCCAGATGCGACACCTGCATGTGCTATAAGATGGCAAGGTAACCGTCTTGTCTACAACACACCTGAAAATTAGACTACTTCGGGAGCTCGTTTTCTAATCAAAATGACTTACTCAAAGACATGGCTCTGATGAACGCCAGATAGGACAGCGTAATAGCCCTCCTGGAGGCCGCGGTCAGCATGACATGTGCACAGTCGTAGTGCACTACTGTGAGTGGTCTCCAATGCTGGAGGAAGATTCTGCACTGGTGGGGAATTTTAGCGGTACCACAAGCATCTGAGGACATCAATATCATGTATGTATCACAGATACAGGTGAAAGATGTAAAGCGCCCGTTATGCACAGATTGTGGGCCTGGTGTGAGGCGAACTCTTGCCTTTCTAACCATGAAAAATCTGGCTCTGACTTTCGGCTGGGCGGTCACACCTGTAAAACTTGCTGCAGTCAACCGCAAACTCACCAAAACCGTGACCGGTATGCGTACCTTTATACAGGCACCATTTGAATAAAAATGCCGTCAAATCGACGACACGTTCCCGAGACTCATCGACGCTGGATATCAGGCGTATCACAAAAGGATGGTTAACAGACGCACGAGAACACGGTTTCGGCCACAGAAGTTCCAGGTACGGTCATGGATGATATTACCGGTTTATGGTCTTGTGAAAAGTTATCAACCATTTACCTGATAGGACATTATCGTTGTGTAATCCAAACTTAGCGAAACACTCATTCCTGCATTACTATATCACTTTTGAACACGGAAGGCTAATGTTCGAAATAATGCCAGTCGTTTCGTTTCTTATTCATTTCTGCAGATTTCGGCATGATACAACGTAATGTCTACTGATCCAATATGAAGAAGAACACGTAATTTTTGCCATTTGATAAATTTATCCCTTTGTCAAAGGGCTGTGCTGTTCTCTTGTGACGAATCGCGTGTTTGTAAAACTTTCGTTGGTCGTTGTGCAGCACAATGCCATGTGCCCACTTTATTCGCGACTTTTTCCCGCAGGATCACATTTGAAAACTGCAGTGGGCGTGTAAGCGGAAGGTAAGTGACTTGGGCGCGTTAGTTCATTGGTCACAGACTTGCGAGAACACCAGTTTGGCCCATACTAACGGCCGGTTTTAGGTGTGAGCATGATGTTTCATTTTGGGATGAAGGTTGGAAGCAGTCGAAAAGTGCACGTCGGATATCGCACGCCCATGCGTTGCCCTTCTGGCGCTGGCAACCTGCCGGCACTCATTCCTGCAAGTAGCCCATATCCTACAGGAACGAGGTCTAGGTAATACCGGCGGCCTACCGAAAAGCTACGTGCACGGGTCCGGATCCGGAAGGGAAAAGCCTTCCTACTAGGGTAGGGGCACCATTGAGGGAGCTCCTTATTAAAATAGCTTTTTTCTACGTCGGAGCCTTTGGCTCATCATTAAAATTTCGAGGAAGCATCAGTGTTTTCATTGAATATACATTTATCGGCCAACGGCTTCCAAACGTGAAAAGTTCTCTCGAATAATCGGCACGTAACATATAAAAGCTGAGCCAACTATTGCTGAAATTGCCAAATACTTACCAGCTTCATCGGCATCCTTTCGAAAGCCAATCGTACGAGCAAAACCTCGAGACCGACGATCGAGCGTTCTAAACCCCTGAACATGCACCTTGGTATTTCCAGGACCCGTAAGTGAATACAAGCTCCCCCAGTGCATTGCTCAACGACAACCTCTGCTCGGTAGCTCTGAGTGATTTGTTTTGACGAGGCTAGCAAGAAAGCCAGTATATTAGAAATAAAATAAACTCAAATTGATAAACAGGCGTCACCAGTTGAAGATCTGCTATCCAAGCTGGCACTCCTTACACATATTACTGATCCGGCTGCAAATCCAGATTCTAAAAGTGTGAGGGCAGCTGGAAACCTCATTGACATGCTTGCTAAGGAAATGCATCTGTGCTTGAAAATATCGAAAATGCAGTTGTTTTCAACATTCTGGACCGTATACCTCCGTCGGCAGTGGAGAATGCTATCATCAGTGCTAGCAATATGGCACATTACTGGTGCCATTGCACTAGGCTCAGTAGGCGGACGCAGCGCAACTACCGCCCTCTCCCGCGTCAACGCCGCGCTCGGCGCACGGTCTTAAAATCTCGCTGCTTGATGTCTGACAGATTCATCATGATAGAATTTTTCGTGCCCTTCAGACTGAATGGACTGCGGCAAAGCTGAACTCCACCCACGGTCCGAAGGTCTTTCTTCTCTCTCCTCGGCAGTTCGAGACGCAAGATTTGGTCAGGACTAGTGTCCCGAACCCTTTCGCATTGCCCAGTGGTCCATCTTTCAGTTTTCCGGCAAAACCAGATGCGAGATACTGTCAAGATTTGTATTTTGAACCCTTTCCCTTTTTTTCCATTACCCCATTATCCATTGGACTACCTTTCAGCTCACTGGTGACATTCAGATAACAAGATAGTCGCAATATCCAAGAATATTTGGGCTTTAGCCTCGTATCCGTGTATTTCTTCAAGATTTCAAGTCCTGAAGACTACATTTCCGGTTCTTAAATGAAAATGTGACAACGGAATTTATCACTGAGCAGTGAGCTGTAGTGGGAAATACTTCGTTCAAGACCAACAAAATAATTGCTGACAGAACACCTTTGCAGAAAGAGGTTTCCGGGTCGTTAAATAACACCAAAATGTCAGCTACCATCTGTAATCCCCAACCCTCATCTTCAGAATTGCAGAATACAGGATCGCCCAAGCGAGGAAACAGGGCCTTCCCAGTAACATTTCTTGTCCAGTTTCAAATTGAATACTGTAATTTACGGTTATCATAAATTTGGCATAACGTATCCAATTCAAGCGAATCCCAAACCAGAACTAGATTGATCAGTAGTCTCTGCTGCACTTATTCGAAAGTCACAAGATATACAAATATGTGCAAACCTCAAGTATACGGCCAAGTAGACTCAGTAGTAAAGCCCGAAGGCTCAAAGCCCCGTGGTCCAAGCGCGATGGTCAGAAACGGTTCAAGGCCAAGTTTGAAAGTCTCATGTGGCTGGGCTTATCAAAATGATATCAAAATGAATTCACATCCACAAAGTATATGAAACATTTAGAAGGATTTTAGTAAGGATATTTGAACTGCTTTCAAGACATCTAGGATCACTGCTCAATCCCTGTGACGAGAAGCAAAGTACGAGTGTGAGTTGAAGCTCCCCAACGATGCGAGGGAAGTCCCTAAGAAGTTCTAAGCCCATTTGCAATCCAGGAAAACGACATGTGGGAGAGTTTGTACCTCTGAAATGCCCGACGAAGCATTGCTCTCGATGATAAAGACAACGCAGAACCCTTACTAGCTTTCTTGAGGAGCATGTATCGTCAGGACCAGATGCTTTGTGTGGTGAGATAAGATACGGGGACTATGCCAGTGCTTGAGGAACCTATTGTATGTGAGGACTGGGTGCTCCACTAGCCGAAATTCCTGTGCAAGCACAAGGCAGTTGAACCGGATACGATCCATCCAGTAATTGTTCAGCCCCTTCTCGCTATCCTATCGGGGGCCAGTACCCAGTGTTCTGAAGAGTAGCTAAGGAGGGTTGAGGTGCTAGTGTACTGTCGTAAGGCCATTATCTTGGCAACGCAAAAGACAGGATCCATGCAGAAGGCAGAGTCTTAACCGACCAGACTGACATCCGTGTTGTGCAAGTGCTTGGAACGTGAAATCAGAGGGCAGTTTTTGTCTGCATCTGGGTAAACGACCTACTGACACCTGCACAAAACTGTTTTGTTAAAAATATGTTTCAGAAACCCGCTGATGTTCTTGGATAGGACCACAAGACGAAGGGATGAAAGTACCAAAGTGGAAGTTTGTCATTTGGATTTTGGTAGGGCTTTCGACTCTGTGGATCTTCGCCTGATGGACTTTAAGTTGCGTGCCTTTGTGACAGAGGGACTATTGAGTGATTTGACCGCGCACGTTCTATGTGATTGCAGTTCCTTTGTCAACGTGGGTGGTGATCTATCGAGGTCGAAAATGGTCACCCGTGGTTTGCCACATAGTTCGGTACCGGGACTTCCACCCCTCCTTCTTTGCACATATGATCTGGAGGATGGAATTTTCGACCCGCGTTTAATCTTCTCGCGGGATTCGGCGACTGCAGGTGGCTATTTGGTACAGGATATAAATGCTGTGTTCAGATGGGCAGGAAGATAGGGTTTATCGCTGAATCTCGCCAAATGTCAAGTCCTGACCACTAACAGACGAAACGAGCAGTATTCCGTTTCAAAGTGTGTCGGAGATAAAACCCAGGTGAGATAGTGATAGCGGACTTCAAGTCTTCGGTGCCGTGCCAGAGCCGTGAACTCTGCTAGAGGGACATTATCTGGGGTGGGCAATGCTGTCATATGCTAAAACCAGAAGACTTTATCCCGTTTTACAGGGTTTTGTTGTGACCTCTTCTGAATTATTCTGTGCAGGCATGTGCTCCCTGGTTTAAAGGCAGGACAGCTTTCTTACAAGAGCTAGTAGGATGGAACAAAACCTGGTGTCACCGAAGCTCGACCAACCCCGCGCCTGTTGGGAGGTAAGCACTCCAAGAACATTTGTGATATCCCCTCCAGGTCCACTGACTATGCAAAGACAAAATCACTTGGCGGACGAACGGAGGCTGTGAAGACAACGATATCAAGATTCAGCTGCACCCGCGGATCTGGATTCCCAGTAGAAGGCATGTCAGTTGACAGTGCTCCGCCGCTGCCTCGGAGATGAAGCTCGCCGGGTTCTCAGCATTATCTCGTTCGACGACTACAAAACCAGGGGAATCCCACAGCAGTGTTGCGGAAGTTGGGCGAATATTTCCTGGGCCAGTCTAATGAATTATTCGAAAGTCCCCAGTTCTTTTGAAGAGAAATCCGTGAACATGAGAATATCGATGACTACGTTTTTGCACTGAAGACTAGCCAAATTATGCAATTTTTGCAGCTGCAATGAATACAGTTTTTTACGAGATATGCAAGTGACTGCAGTTCGGAGTGACGCAACCACAAAGAAACTTTTGCTGAGGCTCCAAATGGATTTGAAAACTCGCATTGATATTTGAAGGAGCGAAGAAGCCACAACTAATCACATGAGACATCCCACAGAACACTCCACAATGGCCGAGTTGAATGCAGTGACAAGAGCCACGCGCAGCACGTGCACGTTCTGTGGTCACAGGCTTGATAAACGAAAGGAGGACTGTCCAGCTTGGTGGAAAAGACCTGTTCTAATCGCGTAAAGCTGAATCATTTTGATCAAAAGTGTCTTTCATTCCTCACAAAATTTACCGACAAGCCGATACACCCAAATCAAACATCAACGGTTTCCGTAGCTCCAATTTATGCGAAAGGCTGTTCGCGAATATCATAGATGGCGGGGGTTTTGTCATTTCCTGTTGGACTTTGAAGCCTTGGTGCACATCTTTCCTGTGTCTTACGCTGACAAAGCTGCTGCCAAAAGATGCAATGTCAGTTTGAGAATGTGCAGTGGAACGGAGACGGACATCGTTGGCGAAATAGAGCAGGATGTCAAAAACCCGTAAATGGATGATACGCACAAAGTCAAGCTTATGGTAACCGAGAAGAACTTACAGCCAATGCTTGGACTCGATGTTGTTCAACGACTGAAATTTATCACAGTGAACGAGAATAACTTTGTAAAGGACCTGGAAAAGGGACATTTTCGTTCAATGCGCATTAGTTTTTTGATTCTCAGCTGGGATTTTCCTCCGATAGGGTGCATTCGTCCGTAGTTTTACATTGCCTTGTCTGTCGCTTTACCAGCCACAGGTGTTCCGGCGGCCCTACAAGAGACTTTTAACTATGAGTTGGATTTTTACTGAGTTTAAAGGTGATTTCTGGGAACGGCTTATCATCACTTTTCTGGCAGCCGGAGCTAGATGATCAGTCGAGTTTTCTCACCACTTCTGCTACCCCTTTTGGTTGTTTCCGTCGGCCCCGATTACCCTTCGGATTGGAAGTAGCCAGTAAAGTTTTTCAGAAGAGTCTTGTTTAAGCTCTTGAAAACTTTTCGGACGTTATTTGCGTCGCGGATGACGTGCTGAGTTGTGGTGGGGCGCCAAATGAACATGAAATTTAGTTTTCCTCTGCGAACCTCCATGAAATTCTTCCCTACCTCCTTTGTATGAACGCAAATTACCCTTTTAAGTGAACATGAATATGCATTTCCGACCACTTTCTTGCATAATTCTTGTGAATATTGAATTTCTTGCGTCCTAAGACAACGTCCGTTTGAACATTCCTACATCCGGCCGAACAATTACTATTGCAGTAGTTGGCTCGAAATCAATTCGTATTCACCTTGTGTCCTTTGGTCACTGATTCATTTAAACTCTCTTCAGCCCTATTCCATTGTTGCTGTGATGTCCGAATCTCTCTTTAAAATTTGTGAATTTTCCATCTCATTTGGTGACATTATAAACTCCGATCATGCTAACACGCGCGCTTCTCGACCACGGTCCAGAAATATACCATTATTATTATCTGGTGGATTTCCTAAGACTTTGTATGCAACAGCTTATACGACTGAGAAGGGAGAAAGTTGAACACCACGTATCATTGGCCTCTTTCCATGGACATTTCTTGACGAACACAGGACTAAGAGCCGATCCGTGGAAGGTCAAGAAGCCTGAAAGCGTGCACGCACGCGTAGACTCTAATGGGGGGGGGGTTACATCCCTATATAAGGTTATCCATTTGGGCAGGTTCCTGCCTAGCCTGGAGGATATAATGCAGTCTATTAGACGAATTGCTCACAAGGAGAAGCAGTAGAACTAGGGCGTGGAGAAACAGGATTCTTCCGAAAAGATAAGAAAGGCCATTTGCGCAACACTGGTGTTGGCCATCTACCGACCCGAACTCACTCTAACTGTCCAGCGTGACGGTAGTTAGTCCGGCCTCGGAGCTGTGCTCCTAAGGACGGCCTATCGACTATCGCAGCCTCAGTCTTTTTCCGGCCGGGAAGAACTAAGCTTTAATTGAAAAAGAAATTCACGCCGTGGTCTTCGCACTGGAGCTTTTTAACTCGTATCCGTACTGCAGGAAGACGGTTGTTCAAGCAGATCATAAGCCACTCATTGCTATCGCTACAAAACCGCTGAGTGAAGTCCAGAAAAGTCCGCAAAGGATGACGATCGTGTCTCGAAAGTACAACTATGAATTAGCTTACCTCCCAGGGAGTCAAATGCTCATTGCGGACTCCATCTTGAGCATTCTTCGATGATTATGAAGGTAAGCCACTAGAGTTTGAGCACCTTCCGATGGTCGGTTTGAGTTCGACAGACGGTGCAGTCCCCATCGAGATGCAGGAAGCCACCGCCCTTGGCACTGTCCTCCAGCAACTCATGGGGTTTACCTCCAACTAATGGAGTATAGCCAAAGAAAACTTATCGGTGCATCTGGCCACATTCTTCAAAAGCAGCAAGTTTCTCTCTATCGACAGCGGATTATTACCAATGAAAGACCACTTGGTAGTCCCCGAACGGTTTTGAGGAGAGCCGATGAAGAGACTTCATCTGTCACATTCCAGGGTTATTATTGTTATTCGCCGAGCGACACAGTTATTTAACTGGCCGAGAAAGACCACTCAGGTAAAGGACTACACTTCCAGATGTGAGCTACGCCGTGCTCATGAGAACGGGGGGAGGAAAGAGGTGTTGCTAAGAGTGTTGCCTACCTGCCCCTGGAAAACTTTGGTAGCAGATACCTTCGAGCACGGGAGAAAACATTACTTAAGTCTAGTTGGTTATGACAGCGATTTTTCGAGGTTGACCCTTCAACTCCTACGCCAAAATGGCAACCAACGTAGTCGGCCGTTTACCTGCTCACTTCTTCCGGCATGGCATTCATGAGACTATGTTTTCTGGAAACGGACCCCAGTTCGCAAGTGCGGAATTTTGGCAGCTCCGTCACTCATGGAAATTTGAACATGGGACCGGTAGCCCGCACCACAGTCAGTCAAAAGGTAAGGCCGAATATGCAGTGAAGGCGGTGAAAATAATGATAGCTGTAGAGAAGGAATCGGGAAGTGATCCCTGTTTGACGCTTCTAGGATGAAGAAACGAACCGGGTGCCATTGCCGAAAACAGTCCGGTTCAGAAGCCAATTAAAAGTAGAATACGGATTGCTTTTGATAGTAGGCTGTCTCCCAGAGCCAAAATAGCAGCGCATGACTGAAATACAAAACAGCTTACAAGACAGAGGAGAGACACAAAAGTTTCGTGGAGGGAAATACCCACCTGAACTGCAAGAAGCATAGGAAATATGGGCACCGGATTTTCCAAAAGGGGCTCACTGCTGGAAAAGGGGAAAGGTAGTAAGATGCCAGGGGAAAAGGTCGTAATAAGTTGAGGTAGAAGAGACAATTAAATGATGAAATAGAAGGCACAACTGTAATCGAAAGATCAAGGATCCGGAAGGCCAAAAGTTTCACATGAAGGCGGGAGAACAAGAAGCGGCCGTCTCAACCAAAAAAAGGGAGACGAAAAGGTACTTGCTAAAACATCGACAGACGCCCTGGTTTCAATTACAGGGTGCACATATTTGTCTGCCTAAAATATGTGGCAACCTTGGGGTCAGCAAAGCGGGCCGACGGTTCAGTCAGTCCGTGGCAAAAAAGGAACCGTGAGCAGTAGCCCTAACCGAACCGAGTGGAGTCAACGAATGAGAGGCCAGACGTAGTTTTACCAGGAAGCAGCAGATTGGACCAATCAGCGGCCGAGAGTTGTTCTGACCGAAAGGAACAGAAAGCAACAAACCAGCAGCCAGCAGTTGTTTTAACCGATCGCAAAGGACTCGACGAATCGGAGACTTGAACTACACAGCCATTCAGAAGAACCAGTTTGGTGGACACCTCCGTGCTAGTGAGCTCCGCACAAGGGCTCTGATTTGGACCAACTGTTGATCCACAGAAACGGCTCGTTTTGCACAATGAATGAGATGGTTTCGAAAGCAGAAGAGCTCTCTCACTGGAGCTGGTGGGACGGAACAAAACATTCCCCATCATCGCAAGGATAAGGGGTATCTGCAGGAGGTGCATCGACTTGCATCTAAAATGACCCCCCGTCAGGAGAGGAAATCTTACGACCAGCCTTTATGGAAATCTTATCCTCTTCTTTTTGGGGCGTCGTAGAGGCCGGGGGGACCTAGTAGAGGCGCTCAAGATTATGAATGGCTTGTCAGGTATGGACATGGGTGATTTGTTCGTTTCCGCCCCTGAATGCCGCACCAGGAGACGCTGTCTTAACCTACAGAGAACACACTCAAAGCTGAATACGCGAGCTTCATTTTAGACAAATAGAGTTGTAGCTATGCGAAATAGGTTTTCAGGGGATGCTGTTAGAAGCAGCTATGTCCCACCTTCCAAGAATGCCTTAGATTCGCACTGGAACACAGTGTTCCAGGAGTTAATTGTGCCGATAAGCGGTGGGGTAATGAGCCCCTAGTATTTTTGCAAATGAATTTATGTCTGTGCAGTTGACACTGCCTCTCAAATTCTGCCTTTCAGACAAAAGATTCAACGTGCAGTGTCGGGAGCCAAGGAAACTCATCGACAATACAACGATCTGGACACCTCGTGTCCGGCAAGGCCGCATGGGGACAGAGCGGTTCGAAAACCTTTCTGTCGAACATTCCACAGATTTTCCGTGATGTAGTCGTTTGCGTTACCCAAGCTGAACATGCTGCTGCAAGGCTGAACCGTCTTCCACTGTCCCGCAGCCTATTCTCCGGACCATCGGCAACGTAAGACTCAACAGGCAGTCAATACTGGTGTCCTAAACACTTATACATTGTACAGAGGTCTATCTTTTAGTTCGCTGGCAATAACAGATACAAGACTCTGCAAAGATTTGCAGTTTGAACCCAACCCCTTTGCCTACTGCCCATCTATCCTGCGAACTATCTTCAAGCTCACTGGTGAGATCCAGATAATAAGATAATCTCAAGAATGAGAATTACTTGGGCTTCAGCCACGCAGCTGTGTACTGCTTCAAGACTTCAAAGGGGGTTTAGCCGCGGAGAGCGTCTCTGTGTTGCAGATCTATTCTCGATGAAAAGGGGGCGCTTTTGGGGGGATTTATAATAATCATAATAATGATGATAATAATAATAATAATAATAATAATAATAATAATGGTATTTCTTTTTACTATGGTCGAGACACACGCGCAGGGGCATGATCATGGTGTACAGCGTTACTCAGTAAAATGAAATATTCACAAACTTCAGGTATAAAAGTCAAAAGTGCCGGCCGTAGAAAAACATAGCCGGCGGTAGTTTATGTGGATCACTCTAATAATGGTTTCCGTGACAACTTTAAACCGGTTTCGATTTCGCGCTGGGCGGCGGAGCACAGCGGGGATATCGAATAGGTCGTTCATTGGTACTGCGATAGTTGCATTATCAACGAAAATGATGCAAGCCATGAAAAATGGCGGTAAGGTAAGAAAGCAGTAGACCAGTGTTCGGTGGCAGTATACCCCCAAATAATATAAAGCAGTTTTTAATGTCAGACGCAATTTACTCATTGTTTCCACCTTTCTCCGCCAGGGCTGATAGTGCACGAAATTCTCTCCTTTCAGAAAAAGAAAGCCACTCAGCCTCGGGAGCCACGGAAATGCGCCGACAACACAACTACCTGCATACACGATTGGCTGTGGCCACGCTAAGTCCCGTGCAAACTGAACTGACACCAGCGGTGCGGTTGTCTACCTACCGTTTTTGAAATTTTTAGAGCTAACTGCTCGTCCCCTCATTTAATTCGGTATTTATCGGTACTGATTTGATCCTGAATAATGTTCGCTCACCCACCACTGATATAACCCCTTCCTCGGACGAGGTTACTTTCCAATGAGGTAATGTGAATACCTCTCTGTGGCCAATGTCTCATTCCTCAATCCGAACGAGACGATCCTTCATAATTCACTACTAACGGAGGCACTAAAATGTGCAGTCCAAATTCAGGCTGCTAAGGAAGTTGAGCTAAATGCTACTGTCCGCACCCTTCAGGATGAGTTGACTAGCCTGAGAAGCTTGGTTATCAAATCCCTTCCGGTGTCCCAAGCAGCAGATCAGGTGTGTGGAGTGCCTGAGTAGCAAATTCTTGATGTCGCCAAGATTATGCAAGGCCTCGAGAAAGTCTCAAAACGAGTCATTCTTTGGGATCACTTTCTCAACTTGGATCACTCTCATGATACCTACACCCAGGTGTAAAGCCGCCTTATGCTCCCTCTCCCACTTAAAAGTCGGTCAACTTGGCTGGTAACCAAAAGCACTAACCGGATACACGGTATCCTAATTGAAATAGCCTCATTAGAGGCAGCCAAACGAAGTGTTTCCTAGGCCACAAATCCCAAGGAGGAAATAAAATGGCTCAAGAGAGTATCCATTGACAAGCCACTTCATCGAAGACTCCGCAGTGGGAGGGCTTAGCCAGCAACCCCACAAAAAGCTGATAACAAGCTCAGGCCGCCGCCTGTCGTCCAGGTGACTCGCCTTGAGGATCGAGCTCCATGCCCACCATCTGTTGCTCCCCTACTCACTCCATCTTCCGTCGAGGAAAGCACCCCCAAGTAGTAGACCCAGTGCTACTAAACATCTGACGCCTATGGAAAGTGTCCCAGACCACAACGTTGCTGATAAGACTGTATGAGCGGACGAGACTCGCCCATCCTTGAGCCCAGACACAAACCTGCAACTTGTTCTTGCTGAAAGCTGCAGTGAGGAGGTTAACGCAAAGGAAAAGATATCTGGTTCGGCCATGCAAAACAGGATCACCAAAGAGAAAACTCAGAGCTATGAATCACGCAGTACGCACAGAGGCGAACCACAAAAGCAGCTCACCCTTTTCGGAGACTGAAAGATATAGACCGTCCGCCTGGATTGATGCTTCCAAGGGAACTAGAAGTCAAAACTTACCAGTCCCCCAACAGTCTGCTTACTCTCTAGCACCCCAATATCTTCAGCGCCCAACTCCTCCAGGACCTCCTCTCCACCTCCAACTCTCCCACTTCCCCCCTCAAACCCAAAATCAGTTGTCTCTAACGATTCTGCAACAAAACCTGAGCACGTGCTCAAGTGTTTTGCCGCAATTGCCTGTGTTAGCTGAGTAAGATCCCGGAGTTTCGACAGCTTGTATTGGATAAGGAGCCTCAGATCAAAGCCCTCACAGAAACCCGGCTCACCCCTGACATACTTGATACCGAAATATCCATTTCGGGATACCTCACAGTAAGGCAGGACTCCAGTAGAGATAGTACGGCGGGGTCATCACGTGCTACGATAATTCGATCCCTCCTCCCACTACACTGACAACCCTTACCTTTTCATATATTGATTGTTTGTGGGCTGTGTTTGCCTTCTTTAGGACACACACCCCACTGCTTGGTGTTGTCTATCGTCCTCCCGCATGCAGTTCAGCCGATAGCCAGTGCCTCATAGACTTATTAGGCTCCCTGAAAAGCTGCACCGACCTCACCCATCGGTTAGTCACTAGAGACTTCAGCTCACCCGGTATCGACTGGCAAAGAGCTGATGCCTCTGATATCACCTTTGGTAGACCCCTCCCAGATCTCTTACTCAGGAATTCATGGGTGCAGAACTTAAAAGATCCGACCAGATATCGCACAGGTCATGCCCCGTCCCTAAAAGATCTGGTCACCACAAATGAATCGTTCCAAATAGATGTGGTGCTCTACCTTCCGCCTCTCGGCGAAACTGATCAAATTCTCACTGAGTTCGATTATCTCACGAAATGGCCTCCTCTTCCCTCGGAAACAAAAATTTTGAGATCCGTCAAAAGGACCAAATTTGACCAGGTCTGTGAATTTATTCGCTCACAGCTAAATTCAGCTAACCAAGGTACCTCTGCTGATGAAATGGCAGGGAATCTCAGACGGTTGGTCCCCTTTGCTGGTAGGCCATTTGTCCCCAGAATTCGTCTTCCACAGACCGGTAAGCAGCCCCTCACTCGCCCCGCTAGATGCATTCTAGATGAAAGCGCACGCTTCTTTACTAGGTGTAAAGCCACAGGCCTTGCTCGCGACGCAGAAGGTTCCACAATTCTACGCAACATATGCAAAGACAAGATTAGGTCCTGTCAGAATGCAGTCCAACGATCTGTACTTGCTCGGGCACGGACAAATAAGGCATTTTTCTTTCAGTACGTATGCCGTTTAAGGGGCACAGCTCCGACGCCACTAACTCTCAAGGATAGTGCCGGATCCCCAACCACTTCCCCAGGCCAAATAGCCGGGGCATTCAGCTCCCACTTTCGTACTGTTTTCAGCCCCTCACCTGTAACATCCCGTTCTACCATGCACCCGATATCTCTGGTCTCTACCCACAACCATGTCACTATTCCCATTGGTGCAGTCGCAAAAGGTTTCCGACGACTCAACCAATACTGCTCCATGGGTCCTGACTTAATCCACCCCTGCATTCTCAACGAAACCGCGGAAACATTAGCTGCTCCTCATGTGGTGACGATGGGGTTTTCTCCAGTAGCTGGAAAAAGCAGTCATCGTACCCATCTACAAGAAGGGTTTGATACATCTTGCTTCTAGCTACAGACCAGTAATCCTAACTAGGGTCGCCAGCAAAAATTTTGAGCGAATTCTTGAGAGTGCTGTTCTTTCCCATCGGCATAGCAACAGGATCCTTTCTCCGTCCCAATATGGGTTTCTTCCAGACAGATTATGGATCACCAACGTGTTTACTGTCATGAATAGTGTGACCAAAGCCTACGACGATGGCCAGCTCCCGCACTTTGTATTCATCGACTTTGCTAGGGCCCTCGACAAGATCCCTCATGATTTTCTTTCTTATAAGCTGCAAATATACTGGATTACAGGCTCCATGTTGGCCATCTTAGGCAGCTTTCTTACCGACCGCACCTTTGTAGTTAAGGTGTGGAATGTTTTGTCTCAAAGCTCTCCAGTAACAACTGGGGTCGCCCAAGGGCCGGCCTTAGGTCCTCTTCTTTTCGTGATCTACATAAACGATCTTTCGACAGCCCTTCCTGCGAGCATTGTCATGTACGCAGAGGTTGCTTCCCTTTGGAGTTAAAGCGTTGAAGACATGCAGGTTGAAGCTGACGAAAAAAAGCTGGTCCGAGGATTGGAACCTCTTAGATATTGATGGCAGATGCCTGATCATGTCTTTCGACAGAGAGACTGGTCACACGTTTTCCGTCAAAGGAACAACCACCCTGCCTAGGGCTGACCAACACAAGATGCTCAGTTTCTGGTTAGGTTGTAACTTGTCCTTCTACCATCATCACCAACTTGCGAGCAAGTCTATCTCTCGAGTCCTAAATATGGTTCGAAGGTCCTTGCGCTTCCCAGCGGATGGTTTCCCCGTAACTTTTTGCACGAATATCCGACCTCTGCTGGAGTACGTTGGTCAGATAGTGCATTCTGGTCTTGTCCGAGACCGTGAGATCCTAGAAGGAGTTCGGGAAGCCTCCATCAAGGCAGTAAGTGGTCTATCCCACCTACCTTATCCCGTCCGCCTCTCACTCCTGAATCTCTATCCCCTAGATTTAAGACGCGTAGGCGGCGATCTGTTTTTGATGTTCCATCTTTTTGAATCAGGCCAAAGAGATTGCTTCTTCTCCGTCTGTCCAGCTTCTTCTCTCCATGGTCAGAGCAGAAGGCTTTTTAAGCCGAGACCACGCACTTCACTACCAATTACCTTTTTCAGCTATGAGGTTATTATTCTGTGGAATGCACCTCAAGGAGATATTTTTCTCTCATAGAACAAAACCATCTTCAAGAAAAAAATAGACCTCTACCTGAGTCCCTCCCACTAATTCCTTTTCCAAAAAGTGAAGTAGGTATATTTTATTCCGTTTCCATCCCGCTATATGTTCATGTATGTCGCACCTCAATTCCGCTTAAGGCACTGCCCACAGTGAGACATTACATTATGTTGTGTATATTTTGTTTTTGTTGCCGCCCTTGCCCCCCACCCGGTTCTTTTTGCTCTCGTTTCAGCTCGGTGAATCCGACAGACAAGCAAAGACTTCCTCGAGAACCGGGGCAGTTGGGCTCAAAGCGCCAAACCCGGGTAGTACTTCAAGGCCTCAAGACAACTAAACCTTGTGAGTTGCCGCGTGGTTTCAATTTTCGAATTGCTCTCAGTGATAAGCTCTTTTGCATTGCTTGGTGGAATAACTCACGTTATTTCGCCCAAACAAACGTATGGTAGTTAGTATTTCGGTACGCGTAATTTTCGAAGAGTTCATTATCTTCGGAGGAGTTTATTCTCTTCCAAAACTGGTTATACTTTTTGGTGTCCTTTTTGGTGTTTTTTGTTGGTGTCAGTGCAACTGATGCCGGATATCATCTTGTAGTGGCGCTTTGTCTAGTGTACCGCTTTAGTGGAACTTTTGTAGTGTGCGCGTCTGCTGCACTTGCTTAAGTGCACCGCTTGTGTCTGTTTAAAAGGTGGTGTTATTATCCTACTGGTGTTCGAGACGGTTTTTCAGACAAACTCGACCACCACAGCCGAAATGAATGGAACAGAGGTTGGTCCCATTGATCAGGCAGTAAGCTGTGGGAACAAGGAATGCACGGACCTGGTGCAAGATAAGGGAGTTCATTGCGACCAATGTTGCATTTGGTATCAAGCTGGAAGAGAAGGACTTCGAGCTGCACATCAAGTACGCGTCTCTCAAGTGGACATGCGCCCACTGCTTCGCGTTTGCAAGCGAGTGCTCGTGCATAATTCGAGGCCAACTAGGGAAAGGGGACAAGAACATGAAGCCGGAACCAAGACTAGGGAGAGCGAGTTCGATCCATAGCTTAGAGGGAAGGGAAAACTGGGTGCCAGATCAGAAAATTAAAAAGGACAATCCAAGCCAAAGGGCAAAGAAAGCAAAGAGGTAGCAGGATTCACCAATGTGAAAAAAGCCTCCTGACGGAAGTAGAATCCCTCAAGGAGCAGGTTAAACGCCTAGATGCCGAGGTGCAACGCATTAGGCGTGACACTGAGGTCATGGCGGACAGAAGTAGAAGACTGCTACTTCATAACCTTAGGGAGAACGTTGTAAAAGACGGTAGAATCAGGAAGGAGGAAAACCGCCGGCATGTGACTGAGTTTCTAAGGATGGCTGGCCTACCTCCTACGACACCATTAGTCAAGTGCCATCGAATAGGACTGTGGCGTGGAACACAACAAGCGCCGCCAAGACCCGGTAGTTGTGTTCCACACTTTCTAATGGGGAGATACGCTACTGTCCAGGGAGGGAGCAGTTGAGGGCAGCATGCAGGGAATAGTAATGTTTACACCCGACAGCCCAGCATTTGTCAAACCGGGTAATGCCATAGTCTTGCTGAGAACGGGCACACCTGATCTGAAGCAGCCAAATCTATATGTAGCGAACCTGAAGATGACCCCTCTTGCGAGGTCAACACATAAAGCCCAAGGAGTAGTTCGTGTCCCAAAGGTGACTTCAGGCACCGGCAAGCAAAAAGCCAAAGTTCAGGAAGTTCAAAAGACCAAAAAGGAGGGGGCTCGCAGGGCATTCAGTCCGGTTGATGTTGAGAGAGTGCAGCCAGCCAGCCCGATTCTAAAGGAGATGCCCAAAAGGTTCTCTCTTGTGCAAACAGCGAAGTTGGAGTTATCAGAGGGGAAAGCCAAGGAAACCAGTTAGGCTGAGGTGGCCGCAAGGCCATCCCGGACCATCGGTATGGCGACTCAAAAGGGGGGAAAGTCCGCAGTGCATATTGAGCTCGACACCGTGTCCACGGGTGGAAAAGAAAAAGCCACAAAACTCAGAGCGTCACTTGATATTCAAGATGCTGTACCGCCGACATCTTTAGAGGTAAAAACGGGGCATAATCTCAGAGATTGCGCCCGGGGGTACCCTAGCAGTAAAATTAGCAATGAACTCAGCAGCGAGGACCAGGGAACTGTCAATATGGTACACCAACACCTGCGGTCTCCCGGGAAAAAGAGGGGAGCTGACGACTGGGATCGCAGAGTCTGATGTCTTTGCGTTGAAGTAAACTCGGATAAAGCCAGATACTGACATGCGCTTTCAGGGATACGCTGCCTACAGACAGGATAGAACAGACGGAAGGCAGGGGGGCGGAGCAGCACTTCTAATACGGACCGACATAGACCGTCAGGAGGCTCCGTTCAACTTGGTCTCCGGTAATGTACACGCCAGATCCTGCTTTATCAGGATCGAGGCTCGGATAGTACGCATTGTCAGTATCTACCGGGCCGCCATCGAAGGGTGAGGAAGACGTTGGGCTCTAGCAAATGCTGGATGCGGTGCTGCTACGGACAAAGGAGTTCATCTTATTAGGGGATCTCAACCCACCCGAAATTAACTGGAAAAGCAGGATAGCATCAGGGGATCAACGGGCAACAAGTTTCTGCAGTGGGTCCAGTTACATGCACTTACGCAGCATGTGACGCAGGCCACTAGACACAGAGGTGGACAGCACCCGTTTCTCCTTGGTTCATTCATAGCGCAGCATCATCAGGACTTTAGGAAAACTAGGTGGGAAGGGCCACTTGGAAAAAGTGATCACGTAGTCCTAAGGGTCACACTAAGACTAAGCAAGGCGCCGAAGGAAATCGTGTTACGTCGGCACTATGAGAGAATCAATATAGGTGAACCAAAGAGAGCGGCGGAGGAAGTTCAATGGACACCGAGGCACACAAAGGCCTCCGTGGAGGGAAGTTGGGAGGCCATCAAGATGGGGCTGCTCGAAATTACAGGCCTTGGCACCGTTCTAACAGAAAGATATCGACTGTCTGGAGAAAGTGCAAGGGCTAGCCACTAGAATGGTGGATGGGCAAAGGGGGTTTAACTACACAGAGCGTCTCCGTGCCCTAGACCTATTCTCGATGGAAAGACGGCGCATTCGTGGGGATTTGATAGAAACCTTCAAGGTAATGAAAGGACTGTCAGGAAT
The DNA here is from genome assembly GCA_948099385.1 of Fasciola hepatica. Classification (NCBI taxonomy): domain Eukaryota; kingdom Metazoa; phylum Platyhelminthes; class Trematoda; order Plagiorchiida; family Fasciolidae; genus Fasciola; species Fasciola hepatica. The sequence goes on from CANUEZ040000133.1 coordinate 2,167,191, forward strand.
AAGCCGAGAAGACCTTTTTTGTCTGATCCCCGAGAGAGGTACAAGGGGGCATAGCCTTAGATTACAAAGGAAGCATTCGAGGCTCCAAATTAGGGCGAAGTACTTCTCAAATAGAGTGTTACCCTATTGGAATAAGCTCCCGGAGGAGGTCATAAATGAAACAACCGTGAAGGCTCTTAAGAAAGCAGTAGACCTATGTTGGGTGGCAGTATACCCCGAGTTATGTTAAGCAGCTTTAGGGGTCAGACGCCATTTAGTCATTGTTACCACCTTTACCTGCAAGAGCTGAAACTGCACAAAATTTCTGCCTTTCAGAAAAAGAAAATCACGCAGTGCTAGGAGCTACGGAAATGCGCCGACAACACAACTATCTGGACACACGATTGGCTCTAGCCACACCAAGCCGTGGCCATTACCTGTCCTGTGCAAACTGAACTGAACTGAACTGAAACTGAACTGAACGACCTAGCACGTGGGCTTACAAACCCCACCTTTATGTTTGCCTATGACGTCAAGATAGCTGGAGTAGATATAGAACATGACGTGTTAGCAGTACAAAACTGGGCACGCAAATGGGACCTTCCACTAAACCTCACCAAGTGTCAATGCTTGACCATAAATACAGGGGCTAGTGAGAATAGTGTGGGTTCGTTGCAAGTGGTCTCGCAGGTCAAAGATTTGGGCGTTATAATGGACAACAGCTTTAAGCCGTCAAAGCAGTGCACCTCAGCAGCCAATACGGCCAGGAGGGAACTCTTTCGAGTTAGATCCATTATGTCGTGTAGAGATCCGGAGATATTCGTTCCGATATATCAGGCCATAGTTAGGCCGCATTTGGAGTACCGCGTGCAGGCCTGGGCACCGTACTACCAGAAAGATATCGACTGTCTGGAGAAAGTGCAAGGGCTAGCCACTAGAATGGTGGATGGGCAAAGGGGGTTTAACTACACAGAGCGTCTCCGTGCCCTAGACCTATTCTCGATGGAAAGACGGCGCATTCGTGGGGATTTGATAGAAACCTTCAAGGTAATGAAAGGACTGTCAGGAATAAGCCGAGAAGACCTTTTTTGTCTGATCCCCGAGAGAGGTACAAGGGGGCATAGCCTTAGATTACAAAGGAAGCATTCGAGGCTCCAAATTAGGGCGAAGTACTTCTCAAATAGAGTGTTACCCTATTGGAATAAGCTCCCGGAGGAGGTCATAAATGAAACAACCGTGAAGGCTCTTAAGAAAGCAGTAGACCTATGTTGGGTGGCAGCATACCCCGAGTTATGTTAAGCAGCTTTTAGGGTCAGATGCAATTACTTATTGTTTCCACCTTACTCTGCCAGGGCTGATACTGCACAAAATTTCTGCCTTTCAGAAAAAGAAAATCACGCAGTGTTGGGAGCTACGGAAACGCGCCGACAACACAAATATCTGGACACACGATTGGCTCTAGCCACACCAAGTCCTGTGCAAACTGAACTGAACCGCGATCGTTGTGCGCCTAACGGGACGGTGGTTCGCCATTTTTCTGCGTTCACTGGTTTGGTGCTGGAACTGTGTCGTCTATCTGTCTTCGACTTTTAAACTCACTCATACTTTTTATTTCTATCCTTTTTTTTCTGAGGTTCATTGCGATCTCCATTCCACCAGCCGATGCAGAAACTCCCAACAGTTGCCTTGACGGTTGTACCGTCAGGCCGACATCCTTTATGTCCTCAGGAAGCAAGTCATGGCCAACAGTAAGCCCCCATTGCCGCGATCTATCAGACGTCTGTTGGATGAACGCTCTAGAAGGCTTGCCGGTCCTTAATACACGGGATTAGAGACGGACGCGACGGAAGTTGAACACATCCGCAGTGTTTGCACAGTAAAAATAAGAGAGTTCCTTATTAAACAACAATGGGCTATCCTCGCGCTAGCTAACTCAAACAGATCCGCTCTTTTCAGGTTTATGGGCATGACCAGGCAGCCAGGTGCTAATCCACTTGCACTCTGCCCTGAGGATGGTTCTCCAGGTACATTTTCCCAAGTGGCAGAAATTTCTGGGTCATTTCCAGACCGTCTACACGTCGCTACCTATCACTGTCCATCCCCAACTCCCAGGCCTGCCAGTGGATCAATCTTTACAAGACAGGAAGTAGAGAGCCACCTCAGTCAACTTAGTCCATTTAGTTCCATTTCAGGATTCTCCTACGTTAAGTCAGGACCTGCTCCCGTATAGGGTCTATAGCCCTTGGTCCTCGGTTCGTGACACGTTAGCGAATATACTCGGCAGCGCGCAAAGCAGAACTCAAAACGCTGGAGCGGGACAACGTGTGTATTGGAGGAGCGCAACGGCGTGCAGATGACGTTCACAGGCGGAGGAAGTGGCGCCACCAAATACGGTAATTGTTCAAATAAACAAATTTGTTAGTCTTTGTCATCGTGTGTTGTATCAGTAGCACTACAGGCCTCCCCCCTAGAAGGCCGACGCAGTTGGGCTTCAGCCCGTGATGGGTACGTTGGCTTCGGTGGGGAGAGACGTTTTCCATGCCTCCCGCCGCGATTGAACACAACAACGAGACCAGCACAAGCCGTTCTCCATGACTGGCACTGGTCTTTGTGCGTCGATCGCAAAATTGCGTCCTCCTTGACGTTTCATCCGACCGGGGTAGATCCTGCTTGTGACTTGGCATTGGTGATTGCGTTGTAGGTTTTGTCGTTGTCGGCACATCCCAAAGTTCCGTTTGTCTGTGGTTGATACTGCCTTCGTAAACGAGCCAGCTTCCGGCGTCAACTGAGTCCAGTCGCGATCCAATGTGCGTTGTGTTTGAGCCATGCGAGATCCTGGAATTCCATATGGTTCTGTCCGACGGGACGAGCTGGAAGGCAAGAAACACAAGGAAGCTGCGCCTCGGGGCGCGGACGAATATCCCACTGAGGGGGGCATACCGGCGCAAATAGGCTGCCGCTACCCTTGTCGTGATAACCACGTGGTCGTGCATTCGTGCATAATTAAACAAATTACAAGTGGAATCTGAAGAGTAAACTTGAATATATACAACTGTTACATAATCAGAAATTCTCGTTGGCTGTCGCAGCTCGTGGCCGCGTCGATTTCTCCTGTTGACGGGTGCAGCTGTGTCTTCCGTGGAATTTGTGTTGCAACAATTAATGGGGAGTCATAAGTGGGAGTAACAGTAACAGTAACAGTAACAGTAACTCAGCACGACTAACCGAAGATTGTGAGCAGGTGGGGACACTGGGAGGGTTGTTCTGGGTGGGTTCTACCTCGATGAGGGCTGGTTTAAGGCGGTCTGTGCTGATGGTCTCTCCTGCCCTCGACGTCTACCACGTATTTCCTTTCGTTTCGCTGGACGACGCAGAACGGGCCAGAGTAAGCCGCTTGTAGTGGTGATCGCACTGCATCTACTCGAATAAACACATGGCTGGCAGTCGCTAAAGTGATAAGTATGTAGGTGCTGAAGGTTTTTCCCGTGGCGGGGTAGGCTTTATCACCCGCATTTGGTGTGACAACCGTTTTGCGTAATCCCCGTGCTTAAAACTCAGGTGGTAATGGAGAAACAAACTCACCTGGAAGTCGTAATGTACAACCGTAAACCAGTTCTGCTGCCGTAACACCCATGATGGGTTATCACGAGCACGAAGGGCAGCTTTCAGCTGGCGATAAAATCGCTCCACCATGCCATTACCTGAGGATGATAGGCCGTCGTCTTGTTGTGTCGGCAACGGAATGCGCTCAGTAACTCGTGGAAGGCGCCGTCAAAATGAGAACCGCGGTCAGTGGTCACGATAGCAGGGCAACCGAATCGGCTCACCCAACCAATTATAAACGCTTTTGCAGCTTCCTCTGAGGTAGGACGGGGAATAGGTATGGCCTGTGGCCAGCGAGTGGAACGATTTACGCAAGTGAGGATGTAGACGCAGCCATTGGATGGTGGAAGGGGCCCCACGGAATCCACATGCACGTGATGAAAGCGTGCAACCGGCTCACAGAATGTGCCTAACGTAGATTTAGCGTGACGATGCATTTTAACGCGTTAGCATTGAAGACAAGCGCGGGCCCAAAGACGTACGTCACGTTTGACGCAAGGCCAGACGAATCGCTCGGTGACTAGTTTCACTGAGGCGGTTACACCAGGGTGCGATAAGTTTTGGAGGCTGATAAAAACTTGCCGGCGAGAACTGGCAGGAACTAGTGGTCGGGGTCGACCCTGTGACACATCGCCAATAATAGTTACGTCCAAAGTTGGAGGGGCCACTGGCAATAGGTGCAGAGAGCTGCTGTTTCTGCGTTGCTCTACCTCAGGATCTGTTGTTTGGGATGCGGCGATTGCTTCTAGATCTATGCCCATGGGTAGTGGGTCGTCGATATTGTGGACGCGTGAGAGTGCTTCTGCTACGGGATTTTGTGCCCCAGCGACGTGTCAGATGGTCAATCGTTTTACGTAGCTCGATGCGTATCCACTGTCACTTATAGACAATATGGCAGAACGTTACGCTGTTTGCAGTACCCTAGACATCAAAAGTGTGTATCATCAAATCCCAATCGCGGAAGATGAACAGCCCTGTACGGCTTTCGAAGCAGCAGACGATCTTTTTGAGTTCTGTCGAATACCTTTTGGGGTCATCAATGGCGTGGCTTGTTTCCAGCGCACCATCGACAAAATCATGTAAACAGAAAATTTGTAGGGTACTTTCGCCTACGTTGACAATGTAACTGTGCATGGCTTGACAAAGACTGACCACGACCGGAACCTCGAATGCTTCCTGTGAGCTGTCGCCAAATGCGGCATAATTCTGGACAAAGCAAAGTCAATCACAACTGCTACGGAAATCCGACTCCCTGGCTATTACACCACGCAAGGCGTAAGCAAGCCGCATCCTGAACGAATGAGGCCTTTGCCTGATATTCCGCCTTCGGCCGACATGAAATCATTACGACGCGTGGTAGTTATATTAGCCTGCTATTCCCAATGGATACCACACTTTCCTGACAAAATTAGCCCCCTCGTCCGAAAAAATATACCCTTCCACCGCATGTGAGAAACACATTTGGAGATCTGAAAGTGGCGTTTAAAACCGCAATGATTGTAACGGTAAACCATAGCGTTCCACTTGTTTTTGAAATGGACGCATCCGACATAGCTATAGCCTCTTTTCCCCTGCGTTGACTCCAAGCGAACGACACCATTTCATCATCGAGAAGGAGACATGCGCGATCGTCGAAGCTATTCGCAGGTGGCGGCGCTTTCTCCTTGGTACTCATTTCAACCTAATCAACGACCAGCGATCCATCGCCTTCACGTTTGATAGCAAAAAAAAACAGCGAGATCAAAAATGATAAAATCCAAAGATGGCGGCTGGAGTTGTCTGCATACCACTGCGACATAATCAATAGAGCCGGAAAGGACAATCGCGTTTCCAACGCTTTGTCTCGCTGCTCTTGTGCCTCCAGTTTTGATAGGAGCACCTTGAAAATTCTTCGTGATTCATAATGTCATCCCGGAATAACCCGTATGGTTGACTTCGTGCGTTCCAAGAACTTGCCCTACTCGGTAAAAGTCAGAAACATGATTTCTGAGCGTGCTGTCTGTACTGAAATGAAATCGCGTTTTTACAAACCGCCTGCATACAATCTTGTTAAGGCCACCCAACCGTTTGAAAGACTCAGTATTAACTCCAAAGGGTCACTGCATTCATCGGGCCTCAGTCGATATCTGCTGGCCATTATCGACGAGTACTCCCGGCTTCCATTTGCATTTGCCTGCCCGGATATATCGTCTTCTACGGTCATCGGTTGTCTGTGTCATTTGTTTGTGATATTCGGAATGCCCGCCTATGTTCATTCTGATCCGGGATTCTCATTTGTGTGGTCTGAACTGTTTCAGTTCTTGAAAGACAGGAATAGCGACCAGTCATACAACAGCCTACAGCCCATAAGCCAGCGGTCGAGTAGACGACGAGACCGCACTTTGGCGTGGTGTGATGCCTTGCGTGCCTCCATGACCCAAAGAGCTATGCAGGACGGCTTCCCCAAGCCAGAGATGCAATCATGCATGACAGGTCGATGGATAAAAGCCAGACGAAGCCCAGTCTCAGAACCAGTTGACGGGCAACATCTGGTTCTATTCACAGTGCCCCTGGAGAGGACACTCCAGCGGATAAACAGAGAGAATCAGTTTACCGGTCTAAAAACCTCTACTAGATGGACGTTGCAGTGGAGTACGTGGTGTTTCTCTCGACGGCGGGAGAGGTCATCGCACTTCATTGGGCAACAATCGCCCGTCTAAGCTAGGCAGCCCCCAGCCCAAAGGACGCTGCCCCGTCCAGGTTCCGCTTGCTCCATTGGGTGCATGAGGCTAAGGACTGAATCCAAAAAGCGGATCGATAACGAAGCACCAGTGAAGACGAGACAAAACGCATGCAGTAGTCAGTTCTGACGTGACAGACCAGAAGAAATTCCTTCACGTGTTCTTCAGTCACGTTCCCGTGCTGGGTTAACGTCTCACTGCCTTGTGGGTGAGACTTTTGAGTCAGAGGCTCCGGTTAGGGTTCCCAAAGAAAAACCCCTTGTGCGGTGTGGGCAGCCGCAAAGTAAGATGCGCCCCGAAATCTCCAGCGGTCAATCGAGAAACATTCCTTATCTCTACTCTTCATCCTTTACGTTCCAATTCTAAATGCGTATGAGTAGCCACAATGAGCCGTGACTGTGAATTTGTAGCTCTCGGAAACGGTGGCAAATTAAAGACAGGGGAAGAAAGGGAACCCTGCACTTTTACTAGGGTTGACGAATCTCCTCGGTTTGATATGTAACAACATGGTCCAAGGTGTTGGTGTGAATCGGTGGTCGTAACGATTTATGAGAGAGGCGACAGGTCTTCCTTTGGAGACCCGTATTTGAGCAGATGTATTCGTACTGTTGTTCGAATCTGGTGGGAACACCGTGTGAGCGATGCTGAGATTCGGCGGGAAGTCTTAGGATTCAAGGATCAAATCATTATATGAAACACTTAAGCTGACCAGGCTAAGATGGTTGGGACATGTGTTACGCATGTTCCCAGACAGGATTCCTCGGCGTGCTATGTTTGCTGAGGAGGGTACCGGTTGGAAGATGAGTAAGGTTTGTCAGTCCGTGACTTGGAAGGGATGCATGAAAAGCCTAACCAGCGTACTTGGCCATGTATGGTGTGTTAGACTTCCTGGTTGGGGTTCAGGGGACCCTCCCACTCAATGGTTAGATACGTTTGGGGGTATGACTAGATGCCGCGATAAGTGGCGCTCTTGCATTCACAAGCTTTCTTGACAGATATGATTCCATTGATGTAGTTTTCTTCTTACTCCCTTCATATTCTTTTCTTCATTACTTCTTTTTGAGTTTGCCGCTAGGAGATAGCATCCGAAGCTACTGCACCCGGTGCATGGTAATGGTTTTCTGAACCGAGCTGAACTGGTCGAAGTGTTAGGCTCGATTTCACTACACCATCTGACATCGGCTCGCGAACAACAGGCTGGATTCCGCTCAGATCGAGGATGCATCGACCAAACTGTCAATCTCCGTCAATTAATTGAGAAGCGTCACACACACATCGTCGATCGACAATAACGGTTTTCCTCGACTTGAAAGGCGCCTTCGATTCAGTTGACCGAACAGTGCTATTCAGTGCTCTTCACCGAAAAATTGTGCCACAGAAGTTCATGAATTTACTGAGATCACGGTACTCTCATATTTCTGGCCGAATAAGGATTTACCGCGAACTATCCAGTCCATTTGAAACGACCAGCGGTGTTCGACAAGGATGTCCCATTTATCCATTCCTGTTTACGTTTGTCATGGACGAGATAATGGAGAATGCCTTTCGAAATCTTCAGGATGTGGGCGTCGAACTAGGAAATAGTGGAAAGCTGTGTGACCTAGATTACGCAGTCGACCTTGTCTACCTGTTCCAATGCACGCACGTGCGCAACGTGCACTAGATAAACTAGCAACAGCTGTAACTCCATTCGGCATGCACTTTGCACCTTCAAAGTATAAAGTGATATTGCAAGACGATGTCAACGATTCCCAGCTTGATGCTCAATGGGGAGGTGCTTGCAGTTGTCGACCGCTTCACTTACCTCAACAACAGCGTGACGACGGGCTGGAACACGATCGTAGAGGGGAGCACACGTACACTCAAGGCTCGAGCAGCGATCGCTGGACTGAAGCACTTGTGACGCCGACCTATTATTTCGCTGAAGTTGAGAGGTTATGTATACTGTGCCGCAGTGCGCCCAGTTCTGCTGTATAATTGCGAGACCTGAAGTGTGCGTGCTGAAGATATTCGTCTCATTAGGTTTCCGATCATCAGTGTTTACGGAGCATCACTTAGGTAGGATAGAATGACTTGGCGAGTAGTTCTGAGGTCATAAATCGCGTATTGGGTGGCGCAGTTATGTTCAGAACTGCAGATCTTGCTGGTCCACGTACGTAAAGTCGGACCACGCGATTATCGTTCCAGCTCCATGGTCATCGTCGCAAACCGCAAACCCGATTAGCCGTGCAACGTTTGTGTGATCCAGAAGTACGCACTCGTTACGAGCAAGAGTTAGCACATGAGCTAGGATTTTCGACGAACAGTAAAGTAGATGGGCATTGGGCTCATATCAAACAGGCGATGCACTTTGCAGCAGGTTTTGCTTGTGATCCCACATCTGCTATCCATCAAAGACACTGGATCTCTCAAGAGTCGCTGAGTATAAAGCGTCAGCTCTCGAACTGTAAGGAGATGAATGAGATGCGGAGAAAGCTACAAAGGCAGGTTACGAAAAGCCTTAAGAATGATCGAGAAAATTGGTGGGTCAAGGTAGCGGAAGAAATGGAAATATCAGCTGCTTTAGGTAACAGTCACAGACTGTGCACACTTATTCGTGACACCGGTGGACGGCGCATCCAGGTCAGTGAAACGATTTGCGATAGGAATGGAGAACCCATCCATAGCAAACAGCAAAGGCTTGACCGTTGGGCCGAGTACTTCAAGGAACAGTTTACCTGGCCGCACGCTAGTGTAGTTTCTCCCATGTCAACAACTGCGACTCATTGGGTGGTATCACTTGAGCCCCCATCGGAAGTAGAAGTAGAGTCAAGCATTCGATCACTAAAGCGAGGGAAAGCGGCAGGTCCCGACGAGCTTCCCCCACTTCTCTTCGAGCTGGGTGGTGGGGCGTTGATAAAATCACTTACCGTCTTGCTCTGTGACACTTGGAACTCGTTAAGTGAGTCATTGATTGTTCCCATCTTCAAGAAGGAAATACGCAATGACTGTGGTAACCATCGTCGGATTAGCTTAATTTCAATAGTCACCAAAGTATTAGCCTCGATTCTGCTGCACCGTCTTACGCCCACTCGCGAGAGAAATGCCCGCGAACAGCAGGCTGGATTCCGCCCAGGTCGAGGATGCATCGACCAGGTTTTTGCTCTTCGCCGACTGCTTGAAACGCGTCACACGCACCGTCGACCGACAAGAGTGGCTTTCTTAGACCTGAAAGGCGCCTTCGATTCAGTTGATCGAACAGTGCTTTTCAGTGCTCTTCATCGAAAAGGTATGCCCCAGAAGTTCGTGAACCTACTGAGATCATTGTATTCTCATACTTCTGGCCGCGTTAGTTTACGATGAACTATCCGGTAGGTTCGAAACGACCAGTGGTGTTCGACAGAGATGTCCTGTCTCCATTCCTATTCGACTTCGTCATGGACAAAATAATGGAGAGTGCGTTGCAAAATCTTCAGGATGTAGGCATCGAACTAGGAAATAGTGGAAAGCCGTGTGACCTAGATTACGCAGACGACGTTGTCTGCTTGTTCGAATCCACGGAACATGCTCAACGTGCACTAGGTAGACTCTCAAGAGCTGTAGCTCCATTCGGCATGCGCTTTGCACCTTCAAAATGCAAGGTGATGTTACAAGACTGGACGTCAACGATTTCGAGCTTGACGCTCGATGGGGAGGTGCTGTCAGTTGTCGACCACTTCGCCTACCTCGGCAGCAGCGTGACGACGGATGGGAGCACAGTAGTACAGATGAGCACGCGTATATCCAAGGCTCGAGCGGCGTACGCTGGACTGAAGCACTTGTGGCGTCGATCTGATATTTCACTGAAGTTGAAAGGCCGTGTATACTGTGCTGCAGTGCGTTCAGTTTTGTTGTATGGTTGCGAAACTTGGAGTCTGCGTGCTGAAGATATTCGTCGTCTTGAGGTTTTCGACCACCGATGTTTACGTAGTATCGCTAAAATCGAGTGGAATAGCCGAGTAAGTAATGATGATGTCAGAAATCGAGTATTGGGTACTAATTCAGAGAACGTTTTGTCACAGCGTATCCAGCTTAGTAGACTACGTTGGTTGGGACATGTGTTACGCATGTCAAACACGTCTACCGTATCGTGCCCTGTTTTCTGTTCCTCCTCAGGAGTGGAAGAAACCACGTGGAGGTCAACAGATGAATTGGCAGCGAGGAATGAGAAAATGTACAGCAAATTTAGGAAAAGTATGTGCTTCACGTCTTCGTGGTTGGGTTCCAAATAGCTGTCTACCAGTTGGCTGGAGACACTGAAGGATATGGCAGCGAGCCGTGAACAGTGGCGATCGTGTTGCCACTTTCTTTTGAATCGGAATGATTGATTAATGTGCGTTTGTGCAGTTGAACCGTGTATTCCGTGTGTTGGCTACTGGGGCGTTTTTTTCCATTTGTCACCCCTGTAGGTCCACTCCCTGTCCATCTTGTACATTCATTGTTTCTGCTTCTACGTGCAACGTGGTGAAAAAGGCAGTGGTCAGTGGGGGCTTGCCCTGCTGTTCACTCTGTACGTCGGTGGACATGTTTCACATCAGCGATTCATTACGGGAGATTCTTCGTTCAAACGAAATGAAGCAAATGGACAGCACCCGGGTGTCAGAGTTGGGTGCAATTCTTTGAGTGATACAAAGGCTAAGACGTGGAGCACGTACTGCGAGACATTGTCGGCCGCGAAATTTTCGTGGCGGGTGCACTGGATGAAGTGGAAACTGTAGCACGACAATTCGATCCGCCAATTTTGTATCTTTTCATTTTTGACCTTTCGGTGTTATCCGTAGTAGAACATAAAAACAACCGATTTTCGATGCGTGATAGGTCGGAGGTGTGTACCCTTTACAATAGCGGTAGCCTCTTTTCCTGCAGTCGAATAATGTTTTTTGCTCTGAGACGGTCCAGTAAAAGAATGCGACTGGCCTGTTGTTTTGTGAGTGTGTGGTAGAAACAAATATATCGGGGGCATCCGTTCCAATTGATCAGTGATATTTCGGCGTCGATATTGATGACGATGGCACGCTCAAGCTCGCTTTTGGGTGTTTCGAATGACACTGGCATCGTCTGGTAAGGGAAATACGGGGTTATGGACCAGCGGATTGATTTTGTCTGAGAAGTAGGGTATCCATTGAGTGTGATATGGAAATAAACCAATACCTCGTTGAGATTTCATATCTTTTGGAGTAAAGAGTTCTTGGAGAAGTCGTCATCTTTCACGGTCGGGCTTCACCAGACCGTGTGAAACATCATAATTTAGGAGTTTAAGTTTTTTGGTGCTTGTGATACTCTTCTCTTCGTTCAGAGTAGATCTGTATCAGTAAGATTTTTACCGTGATCATATTTTTACGCCATACAATACCATGTTCTCGATGTATGCGAAGGTTTCTTCGGATAGCGAGCGGAAAGCAAGCAACCCCATTCGTCGATATCCAGCAGAATCGTTATGGATTAAGCCTGGGTTCAGAAGCACTAGATGACCAGTCTTGTTTTCCTATGGAGGTTTGATGACGCGTTTCGCAGATCCAAGGCACTGAAAATAGAGTATATATATATATATATATATATATATATATATATATATATATATATATATATATATATATATATATATATATATATATATATATATATATATATATATATATATACTACACAGGCTTGAAATCATGCATGGTGTCAACACAGGAACAACAGTGATAAAATTAGGAGTGAGGGAGTATAACACAATGAAAGAAAGTTAGTAAAGAAATAAAATAATGCGATTCCTCTCTATTTTCACTGTCCATTTTTGATGTTTCTGTTATTTCGTTTGTCGGAATGACGTTTTTGTGATTACGGGGCTCTAGAGTGCGACAGATGGACGGCACAGCAGTCACGCCACTGACTTCCATCCTGATTTACGTCCATAGACGTCTTTAACCGTCGACGGTTCTCGTCCCTTGGGCCCCAATCAGGGAGGTCAGAAGCACCAACCAAAGCGAATACGGTTACTAGCTTCTTTTTACCTCTACACCAAGTCATGACCTGACCGCTGCGTCGCTTCTTCTAGCCTTTCCCAGCACATGCGAATAGAACACGGAAAGATAGACGATTTGCAGGCATTCCCAAAACGTGACCGAGCCATTGGAGGCGATGTAAAACGATCACTTCGTTCAGAGGGTGACTATCCGTGGCTAACATAACGGCGCATTTCGTTATTACTCACTCGATGTTGCTTCCAGACGTAAACAGCGCTTCAGTTGTCAAGCATGTTCAGGGCGAAGTGGTCCGGTCTCGCAACCGTAGGGTGAAAAACGACAACCCACGGTGGCGTACACCCGTCCTTTAAGAGAGAACCGGGAATCACAGCGACGTCACAGGTGTCGCAGGTTTGCTCTCGCTGTTCATGAACTGACCTTCCCACCACCACCTTTAACTGCTATCAAGCTCCGAAGGTATTTAAGGTTGTCGACTAACTCAAGCTATCCCGGGCTCCTGCCAATCTTGAAAAAGCACTTTAGACTTTGAAGGGGCAAAGTGTATTTCATACCTGGAAAGCTGAATTGCCACGCGGTCAAAGGCGTGTTGTATTGCCTGTACATTATCACTCAGCAAGGCGATATCACCGGCATATTCCAAGTCGAAAACCCTGTTCCGTTGGAGGAGTTTAACTCCACCGTTTGAAAGATCAGATAAGGCATCCCGTAGAACATCCTCTACGGCTAATTTGAAGAGAAATTGGGATATAGAGCAACCTTATCGTCCTCCACTGGAGACAGATTGCGTCCATCGGAGTGGCGACTGCTCACTTTGTACGGACCCCCGAGTCTCACTGCTCACAAACGACTCTTAAATGGGACCCGGTCTAGCAGCGTCGCTTTAGTTCTTCTACTGAGAGCAATGCCAACCCCAGCAAGACCAGGACCCGCAGCATCAGCGTCCCTAGAAAAGCGTAAGTAAATTTCACGGGAAGATTAAATGGGGGTGTCAGTCGAACGACTGGACCGAAATCTTGAACGCAGCACCGATGGTGAGAGATTCGGGCGTATGAGCCATGCCCGTCTGTTGTCCTATACGCATTAGGGTCCGCACGTTGAACGTAACTCGCTTGAATGAGCGTCGAGTATGAAGCAGGTCATCAGCCGGTGGTAGCGGGTTCGGTGGGACTCGAAGGCTAGTCGAAGAAAGACGAAAGAGAACGTAGCCAGAATTTTCACCGGTGGAACTACAGCGGAGTAGGGAAATGGAAGAGAAAGTGGGAAGGGTGTGGAAATGGGAAAGCAAGTTGTGTACGGTGTAGGAAAGCGACCATTTATGCGTTTGAAGGAGCAGTCAGTCTTAGTAGGATTTGTGATGGTTGTTGCGTAATCTGAGGTAGTGAATTGATTCCTCGGGAATTGTGTAAGTCAGTGGTTGTGTTAGTTTACAAAATTAGTAATCCCTCTTGTGAAAACCACATAGGAAATAGTTTGGTAAGCATCACATTTAAACTGCTCGCCGGGATTATTCTCGTTTATCCAACGTTCGGGAAGGGTGTACGTGTGAGAATCAGGCTGGTATCCGACCCTTCCTGGTATGTATTGACCGGATCTTTAACCTTCGACAACGTTTACAGCACAGACACATCTTCCACTGGTCCAGAATCTGTCTTCCGTGGTCTGAAAGCATCATTCGACTTAGTCGACCTCACAGTTCTCATTGAAGAGTGTGCAGGAGAAATTTATTTCTGTTCTCGACACTTCATGCGCACAGCCGAAGCCGAGTTCGTGCTTACGGCGATGATTCACCCGAGTTAATCGTGAGGAATGGTATTCATCAGGATTGCCCTCCATCGCCATTCCCTTCAATTTTTTTAGTTGAAATGGTTCTTGAGATGACCATATCCTCGTGTGAGAATACTGGCATCGATTTTCGCTCAGGCAGTAAACTGTCTGACTTGGCATATGCGGACTAGTGTGAAGATTCAGGTAAGTTGCACGTTTTTCTAGATAGCCTAAACAACAGCGTAGCAGTGGTTGGATTGTATTTCACACCTTCAAAGTGTAATATGCTGCTCCTGGATTGGGCTCTACACCAAACCTTGTTTGAGGGGGAAACCTTAACTGGAGTGGATAAGTTCTGTTACCTGGGTATTTACACTCATTAGGTAGTCAGATATTGGGTGAGGTGTCATCGCGTATACAAGAGGTATGCTTGGCCTTTACTAATCTCAGTCATCTGTAGCGCCAGCGTGGCATCCGAGGGTCGAGTGTACACTGCGGCAGTTAGGTCGATTGTTTTATATGGCTCAGAAACATGGCCGTTGAGAGCGGGAAGATGGACGAAGACAGTCGGTGTCGATGTCTTCATAGTGTTGGTCGAATATAGTGGAAACACCGTATCAGCAATGCTGGGATTAGGTGCTGGATTTTGGGAACCAGTGGTCATTCATTAGAATGAGTACTGAATTTGAACAAGTTGGGGAGGATGTCAATTGTGCTATGCATACCTGCCGACAGACTTCCTCGGCGTACGCTGTTCTCCGAAGCAGGTAATGATTGGAAGGTAAGTCGAGGTGGTCAGTCCATGACTTGACAAACGAATGAAAATCTTGACCAGTAGACTTGGTCAGGTGGAACGTGTCAGACTTCCTGGTTGGGGTCTACGAGACCCACCTTTTCGATGATTGGAGACATTGGGTGATATGCTAGATGTCGCGGCTAGTGGCGTAGTTGCATTCGATTTCTTTTTTTCCTCATGACTTTGTGGTTCTTTACAGTTTCTGCTCCTGTTCATTCTGCTTTCAACTGGATGATGCTGCGAGATGGTAACCAGAACTAAAGCACAAAAGTGTGAGGTTAATGGTTTAATAAAGTGAATGTTTTTAAAATAATCATATGTTGATTTATTGACCGACTGTTTATTCAGGTGGTAGACAATAACCCAGTCGTCTGGCTGTTTGCCATACCTGAGCTACTGGGACCTTGTGGTTCTCCACTCCAGGTCTCAGGGTCTGGTTAGCGGCTATCTATAATGGTGCAGTGGGTCTCTGTGGCTGTGTATATACTCTTTCCATCGCACTCATGCGCAAGCATGTAATAAAAAAAAGTCATTTCATCCTCTTCTTGTATGTCTTCCTGTCGTGTTTATACCACAATGGTTCAGTTTGATTCAGTGATGCCGTATAAAAGTGGTTACCTTATCATGTGCTTGTCTGTGAGACATAGAACATTGGGGTCGCTGAAAGATGTAAGTGCAAATTAACTTATGATGACTCTCAGGTTCGGAAAAATTGGTCACCGTGATATTTAAGGTCTCATCCTTAAGCATATTCTGCTGATGCAGTTTTGACGAGACCTTGTGTTTAAACGTCCTGAAATACCATGATGAGGCCTATTTTGAAAGAAACAGAAGTGAAGTGGATATCGGAGGCTACAGAGCATACCCGTTCCACAACACTCATGTGTAAGCATGTAATAGCAAGAAGTTTATATCCCAAAACTGAGTTTCGATGCGATAATTTCATTTAGTGTATTTACTTTTCTACTGCATACTCTTTCTGCCAGTTTTACCAACTGAGACCGTTCATTATGCCATTGAATACACGATACTATATGTTGTTTGTGATTTTTAGCAATGGCGCTGGTAGAGGTTCAGCCCGTGGACAAACCTATACCATCAAAAATCGGCATAATCTATCCACCACCGGAGGTGAGAAATATTGTGGATAAAACTGCTAGTTTTGTCGCTCGTAATGGTCCGGATTTTGAGTCGCGTATTCGGCAAAATGAAATCAATAATCCGAAATTCAACTTCCTGAATCCGCCAGATCCGTATCACGCTTATTACCAACACAAGGTGCGTGAGTTTACCGAAGGGAAAATATCAGAACCTATGGCGTTAAAACTAATCACTCCCAGTGCAGCTCGTCTGGGTCAAGACACACCGAGGTTAATACAAGAGACGTTCATTCCCAAAGATCCTCCTCCTGAATTCGAATTTATCTACGACCCGCCGTCAATCAGTGCGGCTGACATTGAAATTATCAAACTAACTGCTCAGTTCGTCGCCAGGAACGGACGTCAGTTTCTCACACAGCTCATGAATCGTGAACAAAGGAACTATCAGTTTGATTTCCTTCGCTCGCAGCATAGTATGTTTGGCTACTTTACCAAGCTGGTTGAACAGTACACAAAGATTCTCATCCCTCCAAAAGATGTCATTAATAAACTAGAGGAGGAGCTAGCCAACCCGAAACGTCTACTGGAAGATGTTAGATACCGAGTAGAGTGGCAGAAATACCAAGAACGACAGCGTAAACGAGAGGAAGAAGCTGCAGAGCGAGAACGCGTAGCTTACGCTTTGATCGACTGGCACGATTTTGTGGTAGTTGAGACGGTGGATTTCCAACCAAACGAGACTGGAAACTTCCCAGTACCAACCACTCCAGATGAGGTGGGTGCCCGTATGTTAGCTGAAGAGCGAGGTATGCAAATGCCACCAAGATCTGTTATGCCACCTCCACCGGGATCTCTGGGGCTCATGCCGACTGATATCGATGATGAGGACGCTGACGAAGCAACTGATGAAGATCTTGAGGAATCTGAACCGGAAACAGAATCCTTGCCACCTCCACCAGCTTATGAAGCACCCCCAAAACCCACATCACCCGTTCAAAACCCCGAACCACCTAGCGTTTCAGTGTTCCAAAATTCACCATCCTCGCAAACTGCAGAGCCCACTGCTGACGGTGATGATATGGAGCTATCAGATGACGAAGGTACGAGTCAGGAGCTTGAGCAAAATCAGCCTGGACCACCGAAGCAACCAGTCAAACATTTGCCACCAACAACGGACCAAGTGATCATTCGTCACGACTACGATCCAAAAGCAGTTAGAATGAGCAAACGTGACGATTCCGTCCTTCTTGTATCTCCATTTACCGGAGAGAAAATTCCCGCACATCAGGCTCCTAAGCACATTAGAGTCGGTCTACTCGATCCAAAATGGGTAGAACAACGAGATCGTGAAATACGTGAGAAAAAAGAACAGGAACAGGTTTATGCAGCCGGTAACTTAATTGATAGCAGCCTGAAACAACTGGCTGAACGTCGCACTGACATTTTCGGTGTGGGTGTGGACGAGATTCAGATTGGCAAAAAGTTAGGTGAACAAGAAGTTGTCAAATCTGACAAACTAATTTGGGACGGTTATTCAGCCACAACAGATTTGGTGGTCAAACGAACAATGGAAGCAATTACTGCGAAAGATAAACAAGACATATTGGAATTTCAGAAGCAGTTGGAAACCGCGCGTGATAAAATTGGTCCTCAATCCGGTGTTACGTCTACGTCTGTTCCACTTTCACAGTCATCATTTCCACCTGGCCTGATCAAACCAGGAATGATAATCAATCCACCACAATCGATTGCAGGAAAACAACCAATGCATCCACCTCCACCTGGTCTAATGATGATGACAAATGCTCCTCCGCCGTTGCCACCTAACCTCTTTCCACCAGGGATGCCTCCTCCACCGGGGTTAGGAATTCCCAGTTTCATGCCTCCTCCCCCGCCTCCACCGACAATGCCACCGCCGCCACCACCACCACCCATTACGTCAGTGACTTTGGCTGACGGTGAACCGGAACCTAAACGAGCTAAAGAATGATTGTTCTCTGCAGTGCGAACGTGTACCGATTTTTCTGAAATTTCCCAACAAAATATGTACATCAAAAGTCGTTATTCTCAGTGTAGATGGTTCGGAGATTCTCTTAGTGCTGCATTCTGAACGCATTTGATTAGGAGAAGTAAATTTTTAATATGCACGGCGGGTGCACATAACGAACCTCGTCTACGAATCCGAATTCGATTGTTGTTTTCAGCTTGGTGATTATCAAATTTATCGGCTACTTTTATGTGTGTGCCACTCCAGATCATCGGAACACCCAGTGGGGAAGCATATATTCCAGAGATTTTATTGTCAAACCACCACAATGATATTCGATTGAAGGCAAGTGGAATGGAGCATATTATTGGCCAGTTTATCGATTAGAAAAAAGTTGAAAGGTTTGGATAAAATCGTTGTCAAGTAGTAGCCATTGCCCCAAGGTTGTAGCATGTTCTCGGATGATGTAATCGATCTTTATCTTCTATTGGTGAACAGTTATCCACGGTCGCCCGGCTCGGTGCCACACATGATTTATGAGGTTCTCGTGTCGTTCTGCACTCAAAGTCAGGGTCAATTTGACAGTTATCCCTAATGGTACAGTAAGCCTTCAAGGATACGGGGTATATTCCTTGCATCACACTCACTTGGAAATATGCAATCACAGTATTTGGTGACCGTCATTGGCTCTTTCATTATTATTGTGGCTACAGGTCGAAAAAGTTTTGATTGCGGCCAACGGTACAACGTAAATCTTGGACATCAGCAAATTTAAGGAGGCCCTCAGTGTCCGTCCGCAATGAAACGCGTTGGTGATCCTGTATTTTCATGTGCCACACATACAAATGGATCTCAGTAGTGGATTAGGAAATTTGGGAGATTCAGATATCTGCTGGCTTAACAACTATCGTAGCATTTTTCGTTTAGTTAAGGAAACCACGGAAATCAAGTATGCGCGAGGTATTCACGTTAGTTGATTGAACCCTAGGAACACCGTCTGTTACGTTTGACGCAGCATTTGGACAAAAAATGGAGCCACGCGAAGAAAAGACAGGAGCATATTGTTTACATCTGTTGTCAAGGCTGAGATTTGATGAAATTTCTGGTCACGCTACGAGAGGCGAGCTAGCATCGAAGGGTTGGAACCAGTCAGTGGTCGTCCCGATCTGCGGGAAACGAAATAAACCTTAAGGTAGCTGCAGCATCGCAACTACCTAATTGCAACGTTTGACACTGGATGCATGGTGCTCATACGAGAGACTAGTGCTGTGCTTACGCGCGGCGTCCGTTGCGTCTTACATATCTTCGGTCCCAAAGAAATCCTACGATATCAGCGCTTTTTGCAGATTAGCTGCTCATCTCCTTCAGTTTTGTAGCAGTTTTCATGTCCGTTTTCTGGGATGGTGGTGGTCGAGTGCAGTATTGCATTTAATTCCCACTTTACAGGTCAGAGGTTTGAATCCCCGCCACCAACGGTCACGTGGTAGACTGTATTCCACTGTCGTCTGGCTCGTTACCAGCCCTGACTTATTACGACCTTATGCGGTTCTCTGTCACTCAAAATCAGGTTGCTGGTTGTGCTTAATTGTGCAGTGAACGTTATTGGCCATGGGGCATACCCTATCCCTGCACTCATGCGTAAGCATGTAGTAAAAAATCGCCTCATTGAAAGTGGTCAGTGAGATCCTTCGGGGTTCAAGCTTACGGCCGTCAGTCATCACAATACGCGAATTACTAATCCGCTGTTTACTTTCATCGCGAAAATGATTTCAGAAACAGATCTATTTTCTGTTGTTAGTTTAGAGCAACCCGTTGTGGACTGGTTTGTTACCACGCCTGACCTTTGTAGGTGGTACTGTACTCCAAGCCTCAGGGTCACGGTTTCCAGTCGTTGTTGGTAGTGGATTGGGCTGTTGAAGCTATTTGGTGCATCTTTCCCGCAGCACTTACGTGAAACCAGTAGATGAATAAGGTGAATACGGTGTTGTTTTTCCCTTTAGGAAGGTTGGTGGATGTTTATTAGTTGGTTAGTATTATCGTGGTGCTTGACGGTTACGGGCATCTCCCGAATGTGACTCCCCGAAGCCTAACTACAGAGAGGAGCCTCATTCTCAAGATGTTGGCGTCCTGGCTCCGCCAAGGAAGTCTATGCTACTGAAGGAATATAACAAATTAGGTTATTTTATTCCATGCTGGACTGTGAATGCAGCATAAGAGATAATCTGTGACCTGAGGGGTCTACTGTACTATCAAGAAAAAAAACGGTAACCGTGATCATGATATCAATGATGAGGAACGATATGAAGCTCCCATAGGCCCGACCCGGTGACGAACGTGGCGAAATCGGGTCCGTCTGTTGTTATGACTTATCTACTCAGTAATTGCGAGCGTCGGTTGTTTCTAATAATGATGCACTTGTACTCGTGTTGTCCCTAGTGGTTACGTAAATTGTAATGATGCTTCCTGATTTTATTAGTGTAATGGCCATGTTGATGTTTGAATGATATAAGCGTTCGTACTTGTTGATGCGCTCATTAAGCTTCAGGTCATGGGTTGAGCACGTGCAGCCCCCGGTAGGAGATTACTGCTCCTTAAATGTTACAGTTTGGTGCCTCGACCCTGGATCGAATGGTTTGAGAGGCCTTGGTGATAAACCTGATGCCGGCTATGAGGATAATTATGTTCTGTGAGTTGTGATATAGTGTTGGTCTCGCCCGTTAGAGATCTCGTAAATTAGCCTGCTCGATGTAGTGGAATGGGAAATCTTGTTCAGTGTGTAGTTTTGAGGCGCTGCGTGGGTGGCGGAGCTTTGAAATGGCCATGTCCGAGGTGTGGCTCCAGGGAATTGAGTACTCCTGTAGTGTATGGCGAAGTAGAACGTAACACTAGACAGTTTTTTTGGGTCGGAGGGAGCAGTTTAATGGCCAGGCTTATGACACCACGCCTCTACATTGTACAGGCTACTGGTGAATATATATATATATATATATATATATATATATATATATATATATATATATATATATAATTATACGGCCAAATTGTTAACTGGTGTTGGATCGATATAAGCGTTGGTACCTGTCGCCGCACTTACTGGGCCTCGACTTATGGATTTTTTTCTTGTGCTCTCGCAGAGTGGACATGTGCAAACTCCCGGTGGAAGATCACTGGTTCTTGCCCTCTGCCTTATTACGGACTCCGGTTACGCTATGTCTCGATTTTGTCTTCTACGAAGTATGATGACTTATTATGAGACCTCCTCCTCTCCGACGCGTTTGGCTGCTTTCTTTGTCACTCAGCCCGCATAAGTGGCACTAGAAATATACTTCAGAGAATTTTAAGTTCTGCATGCGTACTTGTTTTTCCAAGGACAGGCTGACGAACCGTTTTGCCACTCTCATCCCCGAATTTTCAGCCTGGCAAAATAGCCATAAGAAAATGAGCATGAAATCGTTTTCTAGTATACAATCCAGCGAAGCTGTTACCGAACAACAGACAATAATACACAAACTATTTGCGACTTATTTTATTGTTCAAAAAGAGAATGACTTTCAACAAGGACGAAACGCCATTGTAAACTAGCCCATGGCCAAGGTGAACTGAGTTATCAGAACAAATAAGAGAGCGCCTTGCTTTCTGTGCGGTTGCGGATTACGTTCTTTACCCGATCATGAGTTAGTCTCGTTCATAAGCCGATCTTCGATAATGTCACGATCTTCAATAGGTTTTCTCATTGTTCTTTTGCTCCCCGCAGTAGATTCAAACTCAGAATAATTTGCAGTCTTTTGCGTGCAAGGTGGGGACGAAAAAACACTAAGAGGAGTAAAAATTAAGATGAACACTGTTGTTCATGTTGTTAGTGCCGCTTTATCGTTATGGTATTCTGTGTTAACAGAAACCCTGGATCGAACCAGCTCCTGTTATTTTCTTTTAGGAGTGACCTACGCAGTCAGGTTTGAGTGTGCGGTATGCTAACGGCCTGTCCTGTATTGTCACATGCTTTAAAATGTTCACGCACGAGGGCGTAAATACATTCCTTAGACAGGCCCCCGGGAGTTGTGACTGTGTAGGCCTAATGTAGGTTTTCTTTCCAGTTCATGTTTGAGTATAATTGCAAGGCAATGGACACCCCATTGTCGTTCGGTACCACACTTGAACTATTGAAACCTCATTTAGTTCTCCACTCCAAGTGTCAAGGTCTAGGTGCCGGTTATCCTTAGTAGTGCGGTGGACCGTTGTCGCCATGATATATATACTCCCTCCGTTACACTCATGCCCAAGTATGTAACAAAAGATGCTTATGGTTTGCCTCTATGGAGAACTATTTTGAACTCCGGGCTTGGAGAGGTAAACCGCATGGAAGCGAAATGAATCGGGCACGAGCTCACCGCGGGAGTTTAACGCAGAAATCATGGGTATATCGAACTCTCAATAGTGATTCAGTAAGGGCAGATGGGACTGTTGTATCCCAAATTTAGTAAGCAGAAGGAAGGCGCACTTGTACGGATGGATGTCTATCCTGTTGCAACATACGGTAAGCGCCAGTACATGCAAGCAACCGAATAGGCAAATAGGTATGCAGGGTGTGAGTCAGTGGCGTGTGCCATCAAAGGCGTAGGACAATTGCACAGTCGGATTAAGCTGCACAAAGTCGTGCAACACGTGGTGCAACCTGATCGGTCGATGTTGTCCGGGTCGAAGTACGACAAACGCCAACTGTGTACGTGTGTACGACTGCAGGGGTGTCTCCATGACTGTACGGGATTCAGATCAAGCGTGCGTGTGTGCGTGCACATGAGTGTTCAAGACGAACACAACACGGACAAGACCTAATTCAGCCAGTAAATCTGTCATACCACGAAACCAGTATCAATGCGAGTGAAAAGTGTTAGTTATTGATATAGCCTGCGTTGATGCAGTGAAGCCTGCACTCATCGCCTGTAGCCGGGAGGATTGTCGTCTAAGAGCTGCTGACCGTAATGAGCATACACCAGTTTTAAGAAACGGACGCCAAGGGCGTCTGTTGGCATTGTGACCGGAAAAGCGCATTTGAGACGCAGTGATTTTTAATTGAAAACCTTTTGAAAGATGAAGAAGGTGGTCGGGAATCTGGGAACCTGGGCCGGACCAAGTTGACTTCTAATTTCGGCGAGGTTTTGTGTCGTACGGAAGGGGTGACTGGTGCTGACTACAGTCCGTAATCGACGGGCGCGTCGTACCTGTGGTGCAAGGGAGCCATTCGTGTGATGCGTGCAGCCTACATATGAAAATGACAGAACCCGTTGGTTGAGTTCGCACTGTTCTTCCGTGCTCGGTTAATGACCGTTTTTTATGTGAGGTTGACGGTGCTGACGTTTTTACGCCCTTCCAATTTCAAAAGAACTGTGCCTGGAACATGATTCTGAACAGGGTGAAAATAATGTTGAGACTATTTTGCAGATGTCCGATGGAGTCTTATCGGTCCTGACCAGTGGAACACTAGTGCATGCCATCGCTTTTTCGATTTTAAAACACCATGCCAGGTGACCCAAATTCTCTGACTTGTAAATGGTTGCAACGTGACAAAATTGTGCTGAATTACGATCGTATGAAAGTCATCAGACGTTCATTTCTACTGGACAATCTCCCCGCTGTACGCTGCTGGAGTCCTGATGTTACTCACGAGTAGTAGAGACTGTAATAGCGATTTACAGGACAAACGACAGCGGCACTATCAAAGGTTTAGAGTATTGGTGTTGTCCGTAGCCTAGCTTGGTGGTTTTCCATAGGCTTTCCACTGCTGATTTTGGTGCTTGGGTTGCAGATGTTTCGTTACCAGCTATGACATCAACCGTGGGCACCACTGTACAATGGTGAATACTTTAGTAGTATTAGGTAACAAAAGATGGACTTTTTGGTCGTTGGTTGTGGTGTTGTAAAATACAATGACTGCCAAGTCTGACAGAAGCCGTTTGAATCTCGCCATGTTCAGTTAGATTTGGTGTTAGATCACCTGGGTCTTTGTGAAGCCTTAATTAATGTGCCTTTAGTTTGTTCCTCACTTTAAGTCTCAGAATCAGGGTTGCCGTGTTTTCCGTACGATGATCCTGGTGCTCCTTTCAATGAACTCATTGTGAGCGTGGACCTAGAAAGTGTGTTTTGTATTAAAATTCTCCATCGTCTTTTTGATATACTTCAAATTAGTTTGGTCAGAACCTAGTCACCAGCCATCAGAGAGAAGGGTCCTGTAGACCCTACCCCGGAGGTCTAAAACTCCTGCCAGCACAACAGGGGTCATCGATTCCGCGCGTCCGAGAAAACGGGAACCAAGTCACGATCACCTGGCCTGTTTCGACCCCTTTTTCTGTATTCTATCAGTGATTGGTTGAGTATGTGTCCACCTCTACCGTGTCCTTAGACAACCAATAACATGCGTTTGTTTCTCACGTGTTATGTCAGTTTTCATCTGATCTATGGCATGTTTGCGCAACGGGCACATAAACGTCGCACTAATTCTCTGTCCCCATGTGCACTTGTTCACATTGTTGATTGTATGTAATCACGCACTTCCAAGGGGCCACGTAGACATTAGCTATAGTTGTCTCTGGGGTACGGTTTGATTGCACCCGTAAGGGAACGCGTCACTAACATCCATTAACAGTAGCCAAGATGCGAACGAAAAAACTTAAGAACAAGGGAGCATACCTCTGTTAACTTGGTTCATCGGACTGCAATGCCGTCACAATGAAGTGTTATCCCTATAGTGACAGTTTCTCTGATCGACGTTTATGAAGCTGATCTATCAGTACTTTTGGATACAGACACTTTTTCAATCATAAGTTTGGCGTAGTAACTAAGGGAGGAAGTTTGAGGAAAATAATTTAGTATACACTAGCAAAGGATTGCTGTGAGCGGCCGACGTTATGATTAATAACAAGGTCGATTCGGTGGTCCGTGAAAACAAGCAAATATGAATAGTTTAGTTAGGAAACAATCCAGTGCTTTTTAACGTATACCTATAGCAGTTTCGCTAAATGCGATACAATCAAATAAACAACAGCAGTCCGTGCATTCCGCAATTTATTCAAATTTGATAAACAGTGCGGCGACTACCACATTAAATTCTAAATCATGTTCATTGTGCATAACAAAGTCCATACATTTTCCTTGGTCGCTAGTTGGTCGCATTTTCCTTTTCGAGATGCAGAGGACGAAAAAGAACGAATGAAAAGTGGAAACATCTATAAAAGCGCACTAATTTTGTACTCGTTCGGTAGCATATTTTGTTGACTACCATTAGATGTTACTATTTTTTACTTTTAGCGCACAGGGCTAACGAAACGAATGGCGTGCGGATCCGGTTGATGACTACGGTCACGAATGGAGTGATGCTTCACTAATAGTCAGAAAACAAGTCGTGAGCCACCGAACTGTTTTTGCAACCCTGTAGAGCAAAGTACAGAGCGAGAAGGGATCGGGGAAAAATGAAAAGACCGTGTACCATATTGGAGGTCGAACCAGGAACAGCTCGGTTCGGAGTGATAGGACACAGTTTATACATAGAGTGACAATAAATGATGACTGCCAGAAATGAATACAGTGTCACTACACACATATACGTGGATGTCCGAATTAACATGATGGAAACGCCGACCAATGTACCGCCTGCAATTACAAGCGCGTAAAGTTACGTGTCAATTTTTAATGCGTGGTCCGCATATACATTTTGAGCCTGGTGGGATTTAGTAACTTGGAAATAAAAAACACATTTCGGTATGTTTATGTACGCACATCCAGGTTGGTGATAATTATATCCGTAAACCCCCGGTTTATGTCTTGCTGTTTGCCATTTGGTGGTGCGACCACGGGACAATCGACAAGCTGAAAAGGGTATTTTCAAGGTTGTACCCGTGAAACAAGATGCGATAATTGTTATGTGGTTTCCTTAGGGTTTTAGTCAATCATATGCTGTGTACAGAAACGTCTTATGTGAAAAGATATGCGCTGTACACGGTAAATGTAGTTCATTTTTACCTAGGAGAAAATGAGCAGCAGTTTTTATTTCAGGCAGTTGCCGGTGTGGCTTTAGTTTGTAGACAGTAGTCGGAATCAAGTTGGCGGGGTATTTACGACGCTGAACCCACTGTTATGTCACTTGTTTCTTTCTGTCATTACTAATATGTATGCGGTACATAAAAATAAACGTACAGCATGTACTTTGGGAACGGTTACGTCCCTGGAGCTTCGAATTTCTGATACTACTACTGAAAACAGTTGCAGTAGTTGGATTTTGACTTTTTCTGAATTCTCGCGAGAAAATTTGCGCGGCACTGTCAGCTCAAGAAATAGCTGAACAACACGGGAATTTGCAAATTATATATTCGAAGGTGCATTTTAACTCCTAGGTGATCGTATATAGCTGTCTACACAAGTCGAGTGAACCGTTAGTGGTAATTAAACGGGCATGAAATCGTTCATTGTGACTAAACGGGCCTTGTTGGTCAATTTAGTATGGCCCTGCATAAAAAATCCGAGTCGAATAGCAACATTTGTAGTATTAGACCAGCGATATGTCATCCATTGGGATGTTTATCGCTAACCCGTTTGTGGTTTAATCTCGTATATTCGCTCTGTTCCCCTGAATGTGAAAGACTTCAGTGAACCTAGTTAAATTAGAATAACCAATAACGGTTATTGGATTGTGGCTGTTCTGGTTGCTGTTTCTCAACAGCAGCCTAACCAGGAAATGAAAGCTATCAGTAGTATGGCAAAGTAGAAAGAGAAGTAAAAAATATGGTAGCGATATGATGACTAGGTTGTGAATACAAATGCGTCACTTGTCATGATATGTAGTCGTACCTTCCTGCCTGCTGATGATCACGGTTTGTGTGGATGTCGTGGAAGTCCGACAGAAGAAAAATAGTCAAGTGCAATGGTCCGTCCCAATGTGCTACATCCATCTTACAGACTGTCCACTTAATGCTGCTTACTCTAATAAGGTTCGTGTAGTTTGTCCAGTAGTTGATGGAGTCTCCGTGAGTTGTGGTTTGTTATTAGTTCAAGTGTGTTCAAGTTTGAAATAATCACAGATGGCTGTGCAACGACAATAGTAGGTACAGTGAACTTTTCCAGAACTATGCTACATGGTTATCATACCTATTTACGGTCTTCAATGAAATAAGTGACAGAAAGCTAACAATTGGTAATAATGGAAAAATCCACTCGCATTTTTCACATCGAAGAGTCGGACGCCGCGAGCTGGCTTGCAGCTGTTAATATTACAACTTTCATAAGTTAACTTAAATCAGTGAGAACATCTACCTCAATGACAAATAGTGCTTTATCTGTAGAGCTATGGGTTTCGATATATAGTTCTGCTGTGAGCGTTACTTTTGTCTGGTGGAAACATCGGGTGAGCAATGACGAGGTTCTTGCTGAAAGTCGCCCCTTGACAGCTAGTCGCTCTACACTGCCTCCGATGGCTCGGGCACGTTTTGCGTATGCCTGCCCATTGTTTACCTTTTCGCACTCTTGTTGTACGTGCTGGCCAAGGCTGGGAAAAATAGCGTGGTGGTCAGGTTGTGACTTGGCGCAGGGGCACGAAGAAGTTAGCTTCGGCTTTGGCTTCGGTTGGTGCTTCCCGGCTTCTTGGTTAGGGTCCAAGAGATGACGATTGCCGTTGGTTAGATACGCTGAGAAATATGGCTCACAACCGAACCCGGTGGTGCGATTGCTGCCTGGCCTGCATGTTGAATTCCTGTTCCCCATAAACCATTGAAAAACAAAGTATCTACAAAACGTGTACGGTGAAAATATTGAGAAGAAAACTTATTTGCTCTAATCTTTATGCTGACTCTTCATCATCCGCCCCCCGACCTTGTAATTTCTGTCCTTTATTGTTGCGTTGGCATCATGCTTGTTCTCAAGCCGGTGTAATATATACACAAGGTATATGATATTGGACTTTGCAAACAAAAAAATATAATAAATGTGCTTCATTTCTTCTTTGTGTAGGCTTCAGTTTTCACTAGCATGACGTTGGTCACCTATAGGTCCCTCACCGTATTCCAATTATACCCTGATTGGTGATGCATGATCCATGCTAGTGGGATTATCGTTCAACGGTGTCATGTGGTGCCATCGATTTCCTTCAAAAAAGCACACGGTAGTCTATGGTTGCTAGAACCCACGAAGGTCACATTTGATTCCATAGTCACTAGTCTCTTGGGTTCGGCTACCGAGATGAACGGTTCACGGAACTGGCCTCGGTGATTACGATCAACAATCAATCGTTTCTTCGCTGCTAACCAGAACCAGATTCAGAAGAAGCACCAACATAAATGAAGTCGGGCTTCCGTGAGTAACCGGGATCAGATTCCGCTAAATGTGGAACGCAGAGTTTTGGATGAATTAACCAAGGTAATGGTGTTTTGGGGGATTCTGAAATCATTCAAGTTACGCCACGAGAGGGGCTGCTGTACACGAGTCACACTGTTAGTAACACATTACATTCCGAAACAAAGTGAAAACTTTTCAAAGAACGTACTGTTGGCACGAGGAGCCTGAAACGTATGTAATGAAAAATCCACTTGCATTTTTCACATCGAAAAGTCGGACGCCGCGAACTGGAATCGAACCGGCGACCCTCCGCATTCAGTTTCCGTGCGCGACTTTGTATGGATATATGAATGTAATAATGTGTTTGTGTATGTATGTATGCGAGTGTGTATGTATGTTGTACGTATGTATCTGTGTATGCATGTATGTATACTTCAGTGCATGTATGGATACCGGTGTGTAAGTATTTTATGTATGCGTGTTTGCTTGTAATGGTGCTGTAAGTACGTTCGCATGTATTTATATCATTTTTGTCTGTATGTGAATATGGAGGATTTTTTTCTGCATACGTATGTTTGTCTTATGTGTGTATTCGTGTACATATGTACATATGTATATGAATATACATGTCACTATGTATGTATGTGCATGAATATATTTATGTGTGGAGGAATGTAGGTATTTATGCATTTGTGCGTGCATATATATATATATATATATATATATATATATATATATATATATATATATATAATCTGTATATGTGCAAGTGAGTGTATAAATTCACTTCAGTCCGTACCTATGTCAGTGTATATGTAACGATGTGCTCGGGTTTGTATAAGTTTGCGTGTAAGCTCGTATGTTTGCAGGTATGTATGTATGTATGTATGTATGTATGTATATATGTGCGGATGGATGCATTGACGCACGTATGCATCTCTCTGAGTGTGCGTGTGATTGTATGTTCCATTATATCTAAGTTTCTATGTAGGTATATATGTATGTGTAATCGTACGCATGTCCTGAATGTCTGTACGCACGTGTGCGTATATAGATGTATGTATGTTTGCATGTGTGAACGTGTTTGACTGTGAGCATATGTGTATATATATGTACATTGAAAGGAATGAGTAAATGTATATGAATATGCATTTATATATGTATGTCTGCGCGTATGTTTGAATGTATCTATGTATTTATATGTGTATGTACGTCATTATATATGTAATAAAAAAGTCCGTTTTTATACATAATAATATGTATTTATAAAATAGCATGCGTTTATATGTGTATATACGTATTTGCCTATGCATGTTCGTATGTATGTATGTATCTATGCCTGTATGTACGCATGTTTCTATTTATGTATGTATGTATCTGTATGAATCAGTGTATGTATATATGTATGTATGTACGTATTCGTATTCATAAAAACATTTCAATGTGTGCATGAATGTATGTATGCATATATGTGTGTTACTTAGTATGTATCTAAGTTTGTCGCCATGACTACATGTAAGAATGCATGAACGTATGTATAAATTTTTATACATCTATTTTTTACAAATGTACATGTGTTTATATGTATTTATGTGGGTAGGTGTGTTTCCTAATGTTAAAATAGGTATGTACACAAGTCAGTTCGTACCAAAGAATCTGTGAACGTATGTGCGAGAATGTATGTACGCATGTATGTATGTACGTACCGATGTATGTACGCATGTATATATGTATGTATGTATATATGCATGTTTGTATGTATGTATGAATGAATGTATGTATGAATGTATGTATGTATGTATCTGTATATTTGTATGCATAAGTATATGTATATATCTATGTATGTTTTTTGTTTCTATGTATGTATGTATGTATGTATGTATGTATGTATGTATGTATGTATGTATGTATGTATGTATGTATGTATGTATGTATGTATGTATGTATGTATGTATGTATGTGTGAGTGTATCTATGCATGTTTGTGTGCGCGTATTATTTATTGTATATATGTGTACATATAGGTGTACATATATACGTTTATATATGTATATG